>JACEFZ010022374.1:0-228487 GCA_014155875.1 Cepaea nemoralis
AGAGAGGGAAAAACAAAAGAAAAAAAAAATAAAAAAAAAAAAAAAAAAACCCATAAAGTTGTTTAAAGTGATTTTTGGAGAGAGGAGAGAGAGAGGAGGAGGAGAGAGGGTGGAGAGAGAGGGAGAGGAGAGAGAGAGAGGAGAGAGAGAGAGAGAGAGGGGGAAAAAGAAAAAAAAACAACCAATAAAAAAAAAACGCAAAAAATTTTTTCGGGGCCCCTTTGGCGAGAGAGAGAGAGAGAGAGAGCGAGAGAAAGAGAGAGAGAGAGAGAGAGAGAGAGAGAGAGAGAGAGAGAGAGAGAGAGAGAGTACGATTGCCTGGGACCAGGAATTTCTTAATGAGAAAAACATCCAAACGTATACGGCCGTTACTAACAACACCCGCTGTTTCCCTGAGTAGTATGGCGCCAGTGAACATCTGGAAAACTAATCAGTCTTTCTTCATGTCGTGCGAAGTCGAGATTCTACCACCAGATAGTTGTATATTTTCCCCTGAATCCAGAGTAGCTTGTCGCCAGTGAACATCTGGAAAACAAATCATGCTACCCCCGAGCGTGAGAAAGCGCGGAAAGTCAGACGATCTCAGTACGTCGCGTTTCTTGAAGAAAGGTAACCCACATTAGTTAGCTGGTGCTAGTCAGAGAAGGAAGTTTTAAAATCACAGTATAGGCTAAAACATTATGCTTTTTTGTGTCGTGATAGAACAGAATATTAGGGGTGTAGTACCTTCGTTGTCGTATGGGCCAGTGTTATATCTGTGATTGAGTATAGAAGCAACATATAATCAAATACACATACATACAAAAGACAACCAGTGTTATATCTGTGAGTGAGTATAGAAGCACCATATAATCAACTATACATACGTACAAAAGACAAACAGCCGTGAGATGAGGTGCAGAGCTGTTAAAACTAGACAGATTAAGATATGGGGCTTCCAGTGTAGAATTTTATTATATGCATCACCAAAACTAAACCTCTACCAAGAACACAACCTCGCTTTCCATGGTGCTTTGAGGACAAGATGCTGTATTGGATACTGAAGGTAATACCCGTTTGTCTTGTGTGTTTTTTGTATGTCTGTTTTTCACCACTAACTTTCGTCAATAACTAACTCACATCAGAGAAAAACAACACGACTTTAAAAAATACAATAAACCCCAGTGAAGTATAGGAGTAAAACAATATATTTATTTTTCGTTCACAATGTATGGAAACAATATAATGAACTATTATGATTACAGGGTGAAATAATTAACCATAAATATTATGTAATAACAGACGCGAACACAATACAGCAGCATCCTCCACCACCGAAAACAAACAAAATCGAAGATATAACTGAGTGCATGTAACAATATTATTAAAAAATATGACAAGTTTATACTCATGAAATTGTATTAATGTGAGATTGTAATACGTACACAAGTAATCATACAAACATTTTATATACATAATCCAATAGACGAGTAAGTTATATAATGTAGTACAGAATAATGTCAAAATTGTTATGGTTATGTTATGAGAAGAAATGGATTGGAGAACTTGGTGACAACTGCCAAGATCGAGGGGGACAGACCAAGGGGAAGGTTGAGAAGTAAAGATGTGGATGGCTTGGTTTTGTGGCATGCTCGAGCCAGAAACACGGATCAGCTCCACGACTCTGGTGATCGAGTGAGATAGCAGAACATGGTAGCGCCCACGCTTACCTGCATGTCATATGGTGGATGGAGTACAGAATAATCCGTATATGTATCTAAAACCTATCATAATATATTCTATTTCTGTTATACTAAAAAAAAAAAAACGTATCTCTGTCTGTAGATAACGATGCCCTGAAGCTTAAGATTACGTGTAACATCACCGAATCAATAATGGTGTTAATAGACCAATGTTCTTGTGGTCAGGTGAAAATTCGTCTATAAAATATAACATTAATTATATTTTGAAACAAAAAGCATTCAGGAAAAATCATACGACCATAACACAAATGTACATATGCTTATGAAACGGGCAGACGACGGATTACCACCCAGCGTCTATAAAATATAACATTAATTATATTTTGAAACAAAAAGCATTCAGGAAAAAACATACGAACATAACACAAATGTACATATGCTTATGATACGGGCAGACGACGGATTACCACCCAGCGTCTATAAAATATAACATTAATTATAATTTGAAACAAAAAGCACTCAGGAAAAAACATACGACCATAACACAAATGTACATATGCTTATGAAACGGGCAGACGACGGATTACCACCCAGCGTCTATAAAATATAACATTAATTATATTTTGAAACAAAAAGCATTCAGGAAAAAACATACGACCATAATAATTGTTTTAATCAATTAAATAAGTAATGGCATAGTCGATATATTATCACTGGCAACCTTTCTCTTTATATACAAATAAGATAGAGCATCTCTGTGTTGTGTGTATGTATATACAGAAGAGTCTTGTGTTTTGAAGCCTACATTTGTCCCTCCACTCGGTGTTTGAGTAGTGAGTACTTTTAAAAATGTGTCCTTGTTTAAATGTGTGTTGTGTGTCTTAGTCAGACCTTTGGTACTGACTTTGTCATAATCACCGACACAAATATATGTCTTACTACATAACGAGACCATCCCCTTCCCTTCGTATTCTAACTTGAAAAGCCCGGGGGTTCTCTTTTCATAGGCTTTGATAGTCTGGCAATCCTTACAGGTATCAGTACTAGGGGTAATTCTATGAACAGGGCAGGTTTCAGACGGGAACCACTGAGTATAGACTCTATCATACTCTGGTCTAAGGTGTGGTCTAACTACTTCGGAGAGTGAGTCGGCACTAAGGGCCAAGTATAAAGAGTCAGTGTCCATTTCACAAAGCTGAAAGTCGTCTTTAGAGATAAATTTGTCTAGAAAGTCGTAGTAGAAACCCAACATTCTTAATTTGGCATACTGATAAACGAAGAATCCAATCTGAAGAGGTAAATCCCAGACAGTTCTCTTCTTTACTGTCTCGACCTCAACAATGTCGTCAGTAAGACAGGTCATTTTCTTAAACACGGGATTATTTACGAATTTTGTCGTGTCTTCTACCTTACAATAGGAGACATCAGTATGTTTGGCCTTATTGGTTAGAGTTTTGCCGTAAGCGGCATTACCTAACAACTTCATTGTTTCTGCCGTAATAGTCTCGGTGGTGTGTCTGTCTCCCTCACGTCTGGCATCAGACACTGTTTCCCCAAATTGTTTAAAACAACGAACAGGTTTATATTCAATCACCTGATATATTTCAGTGACATCTAGATCATGTTCCAGATACCATTTTAATAATGGTGTGGTCAACAGGAGCTTTTCCCCAATATAACTACCTATTAATGTGCGACGTGGTCGTGTAAGCAAGTTATGTGATACAGCGTACTCACACATAAACTTACCTATATGCTCTCTACCCACCTCTATGTTTTTGAAGATAGGTGCCATTTCTGAAAAATGGTCTCTGAGAGAGGGTGGTACGTGGATATCACACTCTATCAACCCAAACAAACTCTCATCTTTTACAGCACCGAGAATCTTAGTCATTGTTATGGGGAAGCACCCAAACCATGGTGTGACCAATGGAAAATTCGTGTCTATGAATGTTTTAATATTTCTATCAGTCTTGATTAGGGTCTCCCACTCACATTCCCACATTTCTATTACTGTAATTTTAACGACAGTCTCCAGATAACCACGAATCTCTTGTGTCTTCTTAAATAACTCCACCAGTGGTTTATTATTGACAGGGTTAATAGTTTTTCCCTTGGTTAGAGGGCAGCTTGGGTGACCTTGAAATAAGCACCCATGAAATTGATAAGCTATCTTACTCTTCTTTTCCCACCCATCTACGCGGATATATCGATCGCCTAGCCGCATTTCACCCCCATTAAATTGTGTCTTCAAGGATATGTTCTGGGTATGAGAGACCCACCCTAACCATGCTCTACACTTTTGTATATATTTGTTTACCTTATGGGCTTTGAACCCATCCTCTTTATATCTAATAGTAGGGAAGTCTGATGGCATATCTTGCATAAGAGACCATAGGTATAAAGCATTCGCATCATACCCTTTAATACTTTTTACTGTTTTATTACCTCTGATACGGGTCTGATTGGCCTCATGGTAACGATGAAAAATAATACTCGGTCCACCCACTATATTGGCTCGTAACATCTTGTGTAACTTCTCCTCCTTCTTGGAACATAACGAGAATACTACCTCCTTGGGGAGGGTCTTAAAGAGATACTTTAGAGTAACCCCTGGGACAGAAATGGCATCCTTAAACATGTCTACACCTAACTCTGTATAAAAACTAACTTGTGCATCTAAAGCCTTGATAAATGGCTGAACATCTTTGTTATTATACCACACGAGAAAGTCTTCTAATGTAGTCATCTTATTATCGACCCAAGCTTTCTGACAAACTGTATATTCTGCTTCGGAAATGTTAGTGTTTTTAAGCTTTGAGAAAAAGCTGTATGAGGTGGTAACTTTGTTTCTTTTAGTTTGTCTAAATCTGTTATGAATTCGTAAGGGAAATAGCCCTTGGTCTCCTCGACACCATACGCCGCTAAGTATTTTGAGTAGGTGAATCCTACTGCTAAATAATTACTGATATCTAGGAATTTCAATTGATCAGTGGCAATACACATAAAATTATTATTTCTTTTAACTACATATTTGATCGACGACCCTTCTGATGTAGTAAAGTATGAGATCAAATATGGCTTAATCATATTTAAATCATACTTACCAGAGTTATATCCTATCACAGGGATCTGTTGTAAGTACCCATCTAACTTACTCGTCAGCGTTGACTGATTCATCTCACCCAACTTTCTATACACTCCACTAAATTTATCATGCAAACATTCATATGCTTTCGATGCTATTGCATGTAGATGATCACCCATTCTATTAATCAAGTCTTGGGGATCACCAGTTGAAATAAAACAAACAGGCTTCTCAAACCCAGGTACATTGGATGCTACTGAACAGGACATTGTCGTCTGCCCGTATCATAAGCATATGTACATTTGTGTTATGTTCGTATGTTTTTTCCTGAATGCTTTTTGTTTCAAAATATAATTAATGTTATATTTTATAGACGCTGGGTGGTAATCCGTCGTCTGCCCGTTTCATAAGCATATGTACATTTGTGTTATGGTCGTATGTTTTTTCCTGAATGCTTTTTGTTTCAAAATATAATTAATGTTATATTTTATAGACGAATTTTCACCTGAACACAAGAACATTGGTCTATTAACACCACTATTGATTCGGTGATGTTACACGTAATCTTAAGCTTCAGGGCATCGTTATCTACAGACAGAGATACGTTTTTTTTTTTTTTAGTATAACAGAAATAGAATATATTATGATAGGTTTTAGATATATATACGGATTATTCTGTACTCCATCCACCATATGACATGCAGGTAAGCGTGGGCGCTACCATGTTCTGCTATCTCACTCGATCACCAGAGTCGTGGAGCTGATCCGTGTTTCTGGCTCGAGCATGCCACAAAACCAAGCCATCCACATCTTTACTTCTCAACCTTCCCCTTGGTCTGTCCCCCTCGATCTTGGCAGTTGTCACCAAGTTCTCCAATCCATTTCTTCTCATAACATAACCATAACAATTTTGACATTATTCTGTACTACATTATATAACTTACTCGTCTATTGGATTATGTATATAACATGTTTGTATGATTACTTGTGTACGTATTACAATCTCACATTAATACAATTTCATGAGTATAAACTTGTCATATTTTTTAATAATATTGTTACATGCACTCAGTTATATCTTCGATTTTGTTTGTTTTCGGTGGTGGAGGATGCTGCTGTATTGTGTTCGCGTCTGTTATTACATAATATTTATGGTTAATTATTTCACCCTGTAATCATAATAGTTCATTATATTGTTTCCATACATTGTGAACGAAAAATAAATATATTGTTTTACTCCTATACTTCACTGGGGTTTATTGTATTTTTTAAAGTCGTGTTGTTTTTCTCTGATGTGAGTTAGTTATTGACGAAAGTTAGTGGTGAAAAACAGACATACAAAAACACACAAGACAAACGGGTATTACCTTCAGTATCCAATACAGCATCTTGTCCTCAAAGCACCATGGAAAGCGAGGTTGTGTTCTTGGTAGAGGTTTAGTTTTGGTGATGCATATAATAAAATTCTACACTGGAAGCCCCATATCTTAATCTGTCTAGTTTTAACAGCTCTGCACCTCATCTCACGGCTGTTTGTCTTTTGTACGTATGTATAGTTGATTATATGGTGCTTCTATACTCACTCACAGATATAACACTGGTTGTCTTTTGTATGTATATGTATTTGATTATATGTTGCTTCTATACTCAATCACAGATATAACACTGGCCCATACGACAACGAAGGTACTACACCCCTAATATTCTGTTCTATCACGACACAAAAAAGCATAATGTTTTAGCCTATACTGTGATTTTAAAACTTCCTTCTCTGACTAGCACCAGCTAACTAATGTGGGTTACCTTTCTTCAAGAAACGCGACGTACTGAGATCGTCTGACTTTCCGCGCTTTCTCACGCTCGGGGGTAGCATGATTTGTTTTCCAGATGTTCACTGGCGCCAAGCTACTCTGGACTCAGGGGAAAATATACAACTATCTGGTGGTAGAATCTCGACTTCGCACGACATGAAGAAAGACTGATTAGTTTTCCAGATGTTCACTGGCGCCATACTACTCAGGGAAACAGCGGGTGTTGTTAGTAACGGCCGTATACGTTTGGATGTTTTTCTCATTAAGAAATTCCTGGTCCCAGGCAATCGTACTCTCTCTCTCTCTCTCTCTCTCTCTCTCTCTCTCTCTCTCTCTCTCTCTCTCTCTTTCTCTCGCTCTCTCTCTCTCTCTCTCTCTCTCTCTCTCTCTCTCTCTCGCCAAAGTCACTTGAAACAAACTTGTATGGTTGTCGTTTTTTATTGTTTTTGTTCGATTGTATAGTTTTTTTCTTCTCTCTCTCTCTCTCTCTCTCTCTCTCTCTCTCTCTCTCTCTCTCTCTCTCTCTCTCTCTCTCTCTCTCTCTCTCTCTCTCTCTCTCTCTCTCTCTCTCTCTCCAAAAGTCACTTGAAACAAACTTGTATGGTTGTTGTTTTTTTATTGTTTTTGTTCGATTGTATAGTTTTTTCTTCTCTCTCTCTCTCTCTCTCTCTCTCTCTCTCTCTCTCTCTCTCTCTCTCTCTCTCTCTCTCTCTCTCTCTCTCTCTCTCTCTCTCTCTCTCCAAAAGTCACTTGAAACAAACTTGTATGGTTGTCGTTTTTTATTGTTTTTGTTCGATTGTATAGTTTTTTCTTCTCTCTCTCTCTCTCTCTCTCTCTCTCTCTCTCTCTCTCTCTCTCTCTCTCTCTCTCTCTCTCTCTCTCTCTCTCCAAAGTCACTTGAAACAAACTTGTATGGTTGTTGTTTTTTTATTGTTTTTGTTCGATTGTATAGTTTTTTCTTCTGTCTCTCTCTCTCTCTCTCTCTCTCTCTCTCTCTCTCTCTCTCTCTCTCTCTCTCTCTCTCTCTCTCTCTCTCTCTCTCTCCAAAAGTCACTTGAAACAAACTTGTATGGTTGTCGTTTTTTATTGTTTTTGTTCGATTGTATAGTTTTTTCTTCTCTCTCTCTCTCTCTCTCTCTCTCTCTCTCTCTCTCTCTCTCTCTCTCTCTCTCTCTCTCTCTCTCTCTCCAAAAGTCACTTGAAACAACCTACAAAACCACGCTGTAAGCATTGATAGCAGGAGGGGGGGGGGGGGAGGGTTATTAGTACCATCGCGTGTTTTTGCCGCAGACGCCTCCCATTCATAACACTGTTGTACTGCTACCACCGCGTGTTTTTTTCTCGTTAAGAAATTCCTGACCGTAGCCATACAAACTGCGTGTTGCTGGTCCTCTGTCTGTTTTTCTCATTAAAAGTTGGTATGTTTAGTGACTCGTTGGTTTGTGTGAGCTTGTGTGTGCGAGGTTGTGTGTCTGTCTGTCAGTCTGTATGATTCTGTTTATGGCTGCACTCGTGTCTGCTTCATTGTGTACTCGGTTGTATTTTAGATTCGTTATACTTGTGTGCCTGCTTCTAAAATGGCCCTGATTGTATGATTGATGTCTGTATGTATACTTGTATGTTTGTCGTTGTGTTTGTGTTTATGTATTTGTTATAGACAAGGGGACTCGTGTAGACGCTGATATATCACCTAGAGGAACAGTTCAAGCACCTGGAACCGTATTGACACCGGGTGATCTGCGGACCCGATCGACATCACCATTCTTATTATAAACATCGCTATATCGACCCCTAATACCCCCCTTACCACCATGTCCTTCTTTATAAGCTTTTCGGTGAAGAACCCACCCTTGCAGTTACTACCACCTATAACACCACCCCGGCGGCCTCTTTTATCCCTAAGACGGGAGAATGCCTTCGTATTACACGACCCTGATTGTTTCATTATTGAACCCATTCCCCCACTAGTAATAATTACCATCGATTAATTCATAGGTGATTTTACTATTCATTTCCATTCACCTTCTATTATTAATAACCACAGGCACGACAGACCTCTACAGGACCACTCATCTATCTATAATAACCAACTGACCCCCTTTAGGGGTCGTACTCCTTTTTTAATGTATGGGTCGTAAACCCTTTTTTTTTTTTTTAAAGAGTAGTTTGATGTTGTATACCAATAAAAAACACTTGAATATATTACTTTTTTGTTTTTACTTTTGTCTCTGTGTTTTACTGTGTCAGACTCCTACAACTCTCTTTTTGTTCAGTAACCAACTACACCTCCTTGTTCAGTAACCACCTCTTACTTCGAGTACAACCACGACCCATCACACCCTTGTCTATCACTACACATACACATTATGTCTACGCCACCACCTCTTACTTCGAGTATAACCACGACCCATCACACCCTTGTTCATCACTACACATACTAATAGACGTAACCAAAATAACTTTCCCCCTTCGCTTTCCAGAACCAACTAAACATTTACCTTAATTACTTTTTACACCCCACCAGGCAGCGCCAAAAAAAAAACTTTCCCACGAAAAATTTCCCACACGCCGAAAAAAAATTTCACCCGCCCAAAAATATTTCCTTCATAAATCAGCCTCCAGGTTCTGGAACCATTTTACCCATATTTCCTTCATAAACCCTATCAGCCTTCAGCCTGGAGGCTGAAAGTGGGGTCTGGGCTCCAACCTCTACTACTTACGAACACTGGCTCAGGAATAATGGGCTCAGAATCGGGCATGTAAACATATGCCATCTATTAGGGAAGCTGCCCGAACTATCACTTATACTTAATCAAAATTTTCACATGTTTGGCGTTAGCGAAAGTCGATTAAATGGCAACATCTCAGATGATGACATCGCTATCAGAGGTTTTAAAACCATTAGAAGAGATCCCTATCAGAAACAAGAGACGGGTATTGCAGTTTATATTTCCAACTCGCTTAACGCCCACCGCAGGCTAGACTTTGAAACCTGTGAGATTGAGTGTGTATGGATAGAGGTTAAACTTCAAAATTGCATACCGCTAGTAGTTGGCTATCTTTATCGAAACCCCAGTGCAGGAAATATATGGTATTAAAAATTCACCACTATGATGGATGTAGTCTTTAGTAATGCTAGGGAAATAATATTGCTAGGTGACTTCAACATAGACACTAACAAATCAAACAAAACATGGGAAAACATAATAGAGTCATATAATTTCCAACAGTTAGTCAAACAAGCCACTAGAATCACTAAATCATCTGCAACACTTATAGATCATATTTATACTACGTGTGCTGATAACATCACAGAATGTAGTGTACCTATCAATGCAATGAGCGATCACTATCCAGTATGTTGCACGTGGTCGAAAAGGGGCACCAAAACTCCCAAACACAAACATATAAGCATATAATATAGAAATTACAAACATTTCAATCGAGACGTCTTCTTACAAGATTTGTTCAACTCATCTCTAGATTATGTTTACCAGCTTCCTGACCCAGACGATGCTCTGGACCACTGGCTAAAGACCTTTCTAAGTATATTTGATAAACATGTTCCATTTAAGGAAGTTCGTGTTAATCATCACACAAAGCCCCCGTGGATCACACAGGAGGTAGTTGAACTTATGAGAGATCGCGACAGGGCTCACACAAATAGAGATCTAACTATGTACCGTAGTCTGAGAAACAAAGTTCAATATGTTATTCGGAAGGAAAAGAAAAACTATTTTAAGAACATAGTAATAGATAAAACCAACACTAAAGATATATGGAAAGCAATTAATACCTTGACAAACAAACACAAATCATCACAATCATTACCATCAAATCAAGTTACATGTGATCAATTCAGTAGATACTTTCAGTCCGACATAAACCAACTGAAGGCTGCAATACCAGATGCGCCTCATGACATATCTTTATTATCATCATTCTGTGAGAACAAATGCTATGGACACATTTCCTCCCAACATACCGCTAATGACGACAACTGAAGTATTTACTCATCTCCGTAATCTAAAAAACAATAACTCATCAGGACTAGATGGAATTAGTAGTCGGATCCTTCGCCATGCTGCACCGGCGATCTGCGAGTCACTAACTTTTATATATAATCAATGTCTAACCAGAGGTCACTTCCCATCAGCCTTTAAAATCGCTAAAGTGTATCCTCATTTAAAAGCTGGTCCTCTAGACGATCGTCTCATGAGTAATTATAGACCAATTTCCATATTATCTTCATTATCCAAACCGCTAGAAAAGCACATCCACAAAACAACACTAGATCACTTAGTTCGCCATAAACTGATAGTTTACAGTCAGTCAGGATTTCGGCCAAAATATTCTTGCCATACGGCACTAACAAACATGATAGAAAACTGGCATCAAAATATTAACAACAATACTCTATGTGGAGCGGTGTTTATAGACTTTAGGAAAGCATTCGATATGATAGATCATACTATTCTAATTAAAAAACTAGAAACAATGAAAGTAAGTTTTAATATAGTGACATTAATAAAATCATTCTTATTAGACAGAAAGCAAATAGTATCACACAATAAAGTTTTATCTCAAGCCATTACCATTAATATTGGAGTACCTCAGGGGTCTATTCTTGGCCCTCTATTATTTGCCATTTATATAAATGATCTTCCATTAAATCTGTCGTCGTCCTGCGATCTATTTGCTGATGACTGCACAGTATATACAAACGCTGTTGATCGTAATGTGCTAGAATTATCCTTGCAACAGGAAATAAATAGTGTAGTTAACTGGAGTCATGCAAACCGCATGCAAATTAACATTACTAAAACAAAGTCTATGTTAATAGGAACCAGGCAAAGACTTCACACTCTAAACTCGCAGAGAACTCTTCAGCTGCACATTGGCAGCATGCCTGTAGAAAGTGTCACCGAGCACAAGACACTGGGTGTTATCATAGATCAAAATCTAACTTTTAACTCACATGTTCATGCTCTAGTTAAACAAATAGCCAAAAAAGTATACCAACTTGCCAAAATTAAAAATTTCCTTGACGAAAACACAAGAAAGATATTCTATACTTCTCATATACAAACACATATTGATTACTGCTCCACAGTCTGGGATGGATGCTCCAAATCAATAACAAAACGCCTATATTCACTCCAGAAAAGGGCAGTGCGTTTAATTAATGGTGAAAAGCTTACCGACAATTCTAACCTATATAAACGTCTCCGGTTACTGCCACTCCACAAGCGTCTGCTTTTTAATAAGACCAAACTAATTCACAAAATCCTATTTCAAAATGCTCCAAGCTACCTTTGGCCATTGTTTAAATATAACGCAAGACATAGCGAACGATTAAATATACTTCATGTCCCTAAACCTAGGATAGACTTATATAAAACAAGCTTAGCATACTCTGCCGCTCAGTTGTGGAACAATCTTCCACAAGAAATCAAAGACACCACCAATCATGATACATACATTCGCAACCTGTTTGAACACTACCTTAGTACAGACTACATGCCCCCATAACAAACAACACAAAAAAGACAATAATGGTAACTTATCTCAAACGACAACTAGCCAAAAAACATTCCCTTATGTATGGCACGTTACACCCTCCTTAGGTATTTATAATGCCCATGTTAAACACTGCCTCAGTGAGTCATTTGTTATTGATTATTTTTCATGCGTTTTAATGTTCTTTTGTTGTCAAAAGTTGCTTCATAAGTGATGTTGAATGAAAGAATGTATGAGAGGAAATAGAGAAGAAGGGCAGAATGTCAGACGGGCCTGCGTGCCCAATTCTTAACCCTTTGAAAATAAAGACATTATTATTATTATTATTATTATTATTATTATTATTATTTACATCTGTGGGATAGTATAACGCATCGTGCATGACACGCCCACATATTTTCTGATGAGAAAACTAGTTTTCATCACTTTTGGGTTTCTTTCAAAGAGTCTTTAGTGGTCTTTTTATCTACCCAAGAAATTCTCAGAATCCTTATAAAGATCTGCATTTATATATATATATATATTGGCCACTTGACCCATAGAGTGCCGATTGGTCTATAAAAATATGAGTCTAGCCCAATATACCTTAAGGCGTGTAAGAGTTTTCTTTAATTCACTTACTAAATATCATGGTTGTCCATGATTCACTTTCATATACCAGAATGTGCTGCATTTAACTTTCGGAAGCGAAGTACACGGAACCGAAAACAAAACATCATAAATAACATCAGTTACATTCATGGCTGCTGGCTGTGTGGCGAAGGAATGCAATTCGTAATTCCGCATACCGTGTACGAAACACAGCAGCGGCCGATGTAGAAATAGACCACCTTGCGTTGGCTTCCATACAATGGTATGAGTGTCGGTCATTCAGAAAGCAATGGCAAACTATGAGCTTAAACTTTCCCAGGGATCTCAAACAGCATAATAAACATGCTGGGGTTGACTGCTACGTGCTGTTAAGGATATGCAACACACACACACACACACACACACACACACTTATTGAGGTTCAAGGAAAGTCATTGATGTGGGAACACTGGATGTTTTATAGGAGTTTCTTGTTTCAGTAAAAAGACGGAGAAAAGAGTAAAGACAATGATTCACTGTTGTAGATGTAGAAAAGGATATTATACATCATCGTCATCATCACCATCGTCATCATCCTCTTTCTCATCATCGTCATCATCATCGTCATCATCATCGTCATCAATCTCAACACCATCAACGTCATCATCATCATCATCGTCGTCATAATCATTATACTTATCATCATCATCATAACCATCAACATCATCATCATGATCATCACCTTCATTATGATTATCATCATCGCCATACCCATCATAATCATCGCCATGATCATCATCATCATCGCCCAAGTTCATCGGCATGGCATTTGATAATAATGACGCCTCTTTAGTGCATGTGTCTCATTGAGTGTCAAGTAGTATGATTCTAATATGACGACACTTGGCTGGTCTAAACGATGATGCCGCCTTAGAACACCAATCAGACTGTATCAATTATTCCACCACGGAGCCGCGTTAACACAGTGGCTAGACCTCTTGCCTGCTACCCCAGTATGCATGTTTGAATCCCATTCTAGGCTAGGGTTTGTTTCAAACAGACTCAGGCTCACATGGGTACCAGGAAACGTTCTGGGAACTAAAGGCGACCGGTGAGATATTGACCACATTATACAAGAACTGCCGAGTTGTCTAACATCATAGGGCCACCACATGTGCCTAATGGGTCTCATGACCAAAAAACGGGTCCTTTAATTCTCTCTGTTTAAATTAACAATTACTGTTGAAAACTGTTCCAAACCTGGATGGAGAAATTACTATGCCCCCACTAGATGCCCCCTGCGAATCATTCACCATGGAAGAGATTAAAGCAGCCATAAAAAAATTGAAGAACAACAAAGCTGTTGGTGAAGATGACATCTCAGGAGAAATGCTCAAAGCAGCAGATGAGAACACCTTACAACGTTTGTTACAGCTGATCAGTTAAATCTGGCAAAGCGAATCCCCACCACAACAGTGGAAAGATGGTGTAATTTTCAAACTGCTTAAAAAGGGTGATATGTCTGATTGCAATAATTGGCGTGGTATCACTCTATTGTCAGTACCAGGAAAACTTTTTTGTAGCATGTTACTTGAGAGATTGAAAAAGGCTATAGATGAAAGGCTCAGAGAAGAACAAGCAGGCTTCAGACCAAAACGGTCATGCATAGACCACATTTTCACCCTCAGAATAATCATTGAAGACTCCGTAGAATTCCAGTCGAAATTAATCACCAACTTTGTCGACTTTCAAAAAGCCTTCGACAGTATCCACCGTCCTTCACTTTGGAATCTACTTAACATCTATGGTTTTCCTACCAAATATACCAATGTCATAAAATCTTTCTACAAAGAGACACGTTGCTGCGTAAGAACAGACCTCTGACTGGTTCTCAGTCGAAACAGGAGTGAAACAGGGTTGTGTCTTATCACCGATGCTCTTTGGAATAGCTATCGATTGGGTCATGCGCAAATGCACAAACAACACAAATATGGGTAGCCATTGGGTTGACAAAATTCTAGAAGACCTGGACTTTACCGACGACATAGTGCTTTTGAGTTCAACACACCCGGATGCCCAAGAGAAAATAAACCACCTCCAAAATGTTTCAGGGCAAATTGGTCTCCAAATTAACACCACAAAAACAAAGACTGTTGATCTTACCTACAGTTCAGATGACACCGAATTGAACATCTACGTTCTTGAAAAAGTCAACAGCTTCACATACCTAGGAAGCAAAATGACATCTACAGGGGACTCAACACCAGAAATATCATCTAGAATCGCACTGGCATCTGGTGCCTTCAATAAACTGTCAAACATCTGGAAGTCAAAGACACTCAGCAAACACACAAAACTTAAAATCTTCAACTCTTGTGTGATTCCAGTGTTAACGTATCAATGTGAAAGTTGGAAATCAACGGTAGCTTTAGATAAAAAATTAGATAATTTTGAGAACAAATGTCTTAGAAGACTTCTAAACATCCACTGGACAGACTTCAGAACCAATACGCAAATAAGACAAGAGACTAAGCAAGATACAGTATCCAATTTTATAAGAAGACGCCGTTAGAACTACATCGGCCATGTACTCAGAATGGACAAGACAAGACTCCCATACCAAGCCCTCATATGGTCACCGGTAGGGAAAAGAAAACGAGGAAGACCAAGAGAGACCCTGCGTAGAACCATCATTAGAGAAGGCTCATTCAATGGCCAAGTAAATATCCAAGATCTACAACAGGTAGCAGCGAACCGCCAAGCATGGAGAGTCAGGACTTCTGCCCTATGCGCCGCCTTAGGCTCAAGAGGAAAGACTAACTAAGACAAACTAATTAACAATACCACGAAATATAAAAACCCTGGCGGCGCTTCGAATGTCTGATGCAAATATAAGATTTTGATTTGAAAGACTCTCATGCGTAGGAGTGTGTGTGTGTTTGGGTGTGTGTGTGTGTGTGTGTGTGTGCGTGTGTGTGTTTGGGTGTGTATCCATGTCTGCTCTATTTCGTTGACGTAATAAGTGTTTTAGTTAATGGTATGACTTTGGCTTCCTGATAGCCGTATAATATTGATATGTTTTACCCTCGACAGCCCATTCGGAAGCAAACCATTTAGCACACACTATTTGTTGAGACTTATTGATCCCTAACATGGGCGGTGCCGCACGCCTCCGGGTGGCCGTGGAAGGATCTTTAAGCTCTGCATTTATAGTGGCCATATTATAAAAAGGGAACCTCTGTGGCACTGTCGCAAGCACGCCTGTCTGTCAGCACGATGGACATGGGTTTGAGTTTGCGTCGAAACGGATTTTTTTTTTTTAAAATCGAGCTTGGCTACGCGTTAACCCAGCTTAAAATGAGTGTCAGAAAATATCTTGGAAAATAGAGGCGGCAATCGTGATTTTGACACATCAAGCCTCGAGCGTAGATGGTTTTTAAAAAAAAAGAGGGCTGGAAACATATGTCCTGTGCGTTTTAAGGAACGTAGAACAGACCCTTCAGATTTTACTTGTTTAATACAAAACTCCAGTGTCTGTTGCTCTCTGGTAGTGAACGCAATTTGACAATGGGGTGAGGGGGGAGGGAATTTTAGGGTTTCCAGGAAAGATGGGGGGGGGGGGGGGGGGGGACACATTAAGACCACAAATTAGCAAACTCAAACTGGCTTCAGGACAACACAAAACCCGATTGTCCCACTTTCTTGAATTATGTGTGAGCGTGTGGTATATATATATATATATATATATATATATATATATATATATATATATATATATATATATATATATATATATATATATATATATATGTGTGTATTTTGCGTGTATTTATGTGTGTGGACGTGTGTGTGGACGTGTGTGCGTGTGTGTGCGTATATATATATATATATATATATATATATATATATATATATATATATAGTCAAGGGTAAAAGACAAAGGGAGACAATAATAAAGACTGATCCTTCCTTCACTACGGTGCTAAGAGGTAAAGAGTAGTTCTGACTTCGTTACGGCCAAAGAAGAAAAATAGTGAAAAGAGAGAGAACCTCACACCGCCTCAACAGACAAAAAAAGATGATAGTAATTAGATAAGAAGATGTACGAGATCTCGGGCAGGGGCCTCAACTCTGGACCATAACTGTCATATTTGAGACCCAGACATTGGATTAAGATGTTAAATTGTGGTAGAAATAGTGATTGTAAAAACTAAAAGAGACTAAACAAACAAATTAAAGACAGTACAAAAATAGCTCTTTATTTATCAACTACTACAAATTTTGCTGACAATTTGTGTTCAAACACATTGAATAAAGCATTCAATAAGGGATGTTCAATTTCAGATACAACAGACAGCTGCATATATCAAACATCAACCAAGGGTGGCCCCTATTCAGTCACCAGAACTTAAGACAACAGGGTACACCAAGTACCACAACACAGGTGCTTCAAACAGTAGCTGAGTAGAAATACAATAAAGGACTTTGACACAGATGACAATAAGACACTACAAAACCTAGGTTACACAACATAAACCCCAAGACGCGACATAAACAACAGAGTTGTGACACAATTTACTATCCCACCAAGAACCCAGGCTTGCGGACACTAAATAGTCAGCCGCTCGGCTTTCTCCTCTGACATATGTTGTTCGCTGATGAACAGATGGGAAACCCCACATCTCTCGTCTCAAGGCGGGCTGGCCACAAAACTATTAACACAGAGCCCAAGCGCCTTCCTTCACATGGTCTAGCTGGCTGCTACAAGGAAAATGGCCTCAGGTCTCTTTGTTTCAGAGTGGCGTTTTTGGCGTTGTCCAGATTTTTAACTCGAGATAGACCAAACCAAAATTCGTTGGTCTGGCGCTATCACATATCCAACCCCTTACTTTTTTTGTCGTCCCGACAAAAGACTAGACTATTTTATATCCTCACCCTAACTATCTCTTTAAAAATAATGCCAAGTCCCAAAAAAAATTAATTCCTTTTCAGTGACCACAAAAATAAAAATCAGTAATCAAGCGAGCAATTAATGACATTTACACATAAACAGTCATCAAATTGACAAAAGCAGTTATTACATGGGGACAACAATCTCATAAATATATACCTAGACGTGCACCCAAACTCAATAATCATGTCAACAACAACTAAAAAAGACCACTGATTTCCATACGCTAATGGTTATCAAGATGTCACCTATAACCTGGATATAAACACAAAGGAACACCCCATACAGGGTCAACAAAACATTGTTATCTCAATAATATCCCACCTCATGAATTCACCCTGGAATATACTCTCTTACTGGACATGATGGTAATGACAACACCATATGAACAACAGAACCACCCCTTTCACCTGGTCTGCCTGGTGTTCTTGCACTCTAAAAGAAAAACATGTCACCACATGACACCATCTACCTGCAATTATAATATATAAAAACAGCAAAACATATCTGCTAATTAACTAACTACACTAAGGCTGTCAATCCAAAAGACTGGAATTCCTAAACAGATGAAAACAGTCTCTTATCTTTCACAACAATGCCTAACGGGAAAAAGTTTTTACTGGTGGTCTTTCACAATCCCTTTTTGCACAAGGTCACGAGTTGACATATCGGTATGCAGAAAGTTTTGCCTCACACCAGTCACAATACACGGTCCACCTGTCACATTTCTAACACCTAACTGGTCGACCACACTGACACCAGGAGACTTCCCTCGTCCCCTCCTCCGCCTCTTCCTGCGAAAGAAATTTCTCTGGTTGCCACGCATAACCATCCGGCTATCAGAAGTTGACACTGCACCCACCTGAACTGCTGGGGCTGATCCTTTAGAAGAATCAACCTGGGGCGGACTCTGTTGTCGCTTAAGGCCCTGCTGGTCTCGGTGGCTTACGCTTGCAAATACTTTGCTACAATTCACTCCAGAGGGGTTCTGAATAACACTAACCCCTCTCTTCGGACACCTGTTCTGTAGGTGGGTGCGGCTTCTACAAACATTGCACCTCTTGCGTCGTACCTTGGGCTGCAGCAACGAATCAGCTAAGGCTCTCATCCGACCTAGCTCAGCTTGAAGCTCCTCCACCACCACATCATCATGGTGGACCCCTTGACACTCACCACTGGCATTAGGCCACCTCTCTGAGCTGTAATCTTGAGGTTCGACATATTGGTATGCACAGACTTCTGGAGCTAATGACACACCAGCCCATCGCATGGCCAAGTCTCTAACACTGAGGAAAGTCACTGAAGGATCTTGCAATATCCTCTCCTCCGCCATCCTCCTGCTGAGAACATTATGTAGTTTTGCAACAAACCAGTCTCTTAGGATCACTGGATCCCAAGCAACCATGTCCCTCTTTCTCTGTGCTTCCAGAACCAAACGAAAAGCTTTGTGGACCCGGTGAGAGAAATCCATGATGGATTCCCCAGCTTCTTGTTTGGTCTTGAAAAAAACTGCAGCCAACTCCACCATGCTGCGCTGCTCTCCATACACCTGCTGAATGGTCTGCAGCATCTCCTCAGGGTCATTACAAGCTGACCTAAGTTCAAGTTCCGCCCACACACTGGGAGCAACACTTTCACAAATAATGTCCACTTTATCTTCATCGCACACCGCACCAGCCCTCCAGGCAGATCTCACCTTCCTCACATACTTCTCAACAGTTGGCCCACCTTTCTGGCCAAAACAAGGAACTTCTATCTTCACAGGTGCAACTATGTACCTGACTTCACCAGTGGGCCCTGTGACGTCAGGGGCACCAACTGGGAGGGGAACTACGGTCCCTAACGCTGAAGGCAGAGCCATCTTTGCTCTGGATAAGATACAGTGGAGGTGTACTAGGAGACAATATATCTAAGCCCACTCACCATACAGGGGACTCCTCTCTTAAGCAGCAATGCCTGGGGGATCTCGGCAGCAAACCTGGGTTCTAATGTCACAAATCAAAGACAATGGACACCACAAACATAAACACTGACCTATCACACAAAACAATCACTAGATACTAAAACAATTCTAACAGAACAATTCAAAGGCTGCCACTATATCTCGTCGGGGTCGCCATTTTGTAGTCAAGGGTAAAAGACAAAGGGAGACAATCATAAAGACTGATCCTTCCTTCACTACGGTGCTAAGAGGTAAAGAGTAGTTCTGACTTCGTTACGGCCAAAGAAGAAAAATAGTGAAAAGAGAGAGAACCTCACACCGCCTCAACAGACAAACAAAGATTATAGTAATTAGATAAGAAGATGTACGAGATCTCGGGCAGGGGCCTCAACTCTGGACCATAACTGTCATATTTGAGACCCAGACATTGGATTAAGGTGTTAGATTGTGGTAGAAATAGTGATTGTAAAAACTAAAAGAGACTAAACAAACAAATTAAAGACAGTACAAAAATAGCTCTTTATTTATCAACTACTACAAATTTTGCTGACAATTTGTGTTCAAACACATTGAATAAAGCATTCAATAAGGGATGTTCAATTTCAGATACAACAGACAACTGCATATATCAAACATCAACCAAGGGTGGCCCCTATTCAGTCACCAGAACTTAAGACAACAGGGTACACCAAGTACCACAACACAGGTGCTTCAAACAGTAGCTGAGTAGAAATACAATAAAGGACTTTGACACAGATGACAATAAGACACTACAAAACATAGGTTACACAACATAAACCCCAAGACGCGACATAAACAACAGAGTTGTGACACAATTTACTATCCCACCAAGAACCCAGGCTTGCGGACACTAACTAGTCAGCCGCTCGGCTTTCTCCTCTGACATATGTTGTTCGCTGATGAACAGATGGGAAACCCCACATATCTCGTCTCAAGGCGGGCTGGCCACAAAACTATTAACACAGAGCCCAAGCGCCTTCCTTCACATGGTCTAGCTGGCTGCTAGAAGGAAAATGACCTCAGGTCTCTTTGTTTCAGAGTGGCGTTTTTGGCGTTGTCCAGATTTTTAACTCCAGATAGACCAAACCAAAATTCGTTGGTCTGGCGCTATCACATATATATGTGCCATGCCGGAAAGCGTGGGCGGTCATGACTCGCCATTTCACTCGATCACCAGTGTCGTGGATCAGCTCAGTGTTCCTGTCTCGTCCATGCCATGTGGTCAAGCCATCTAGGTATTTTCCTCTCGGTCTGCCTCTTGGTCTGTTCCCTTCGATCTTGCCAGTTGTCACCAAGTTCTCCAATCCATTTCTTCTCATAACATGTCCAAAACATTTTGACTGTCTACGTCTAATTTCTCTAATCAGTTTACGATGTTCATTTGTCTCCTGTAGTACTTGGTCATTGGTTTTTCTGTCTGTCCATGGTATTCTTTGCATTTTCCTTAGAAACCACATTTCTGCAGCCATCAGATGTTTTTCAGCTTGACTGCCCATTGTCCAAGTTTCACATCCATACAAAAGAACAGGCTCTATGTATCCCCTCAACACTCTTTTTCTCGTTTCAATTGACATCTTTTTATTGGTCAGAATGTTTTTCATCTTGCTAAAGGCTACTTTCGCCATGGCGATTCTTGTTCTAATCTCTTCAAGGCATCTCCCATCAGATGTTATGACTGTTCCAAGATAATTGTACCGATTCACTTGTTGAAGAATATTTCCATTTACTTGTATATTACATTGTGGCACTTCTTCCTTCCTAGTGACGACCATAACCTGAGTCTTTTTACAATTTAATTCTAACCCCAGCTGCTCACTGTGTACAACAACCGCATCTACTAATTGTTGCAGGTCCTGCGCATTGTTTGCAATCAATACTGTATCATCTGCATATCTAATGTTATTGATGTTTCGTCCTCCAATGCTGATTCCATTTATATCCTCTACATTTCTGAAAATATTTTCAATGTATAGGGAAAAAAGATCTGGAGACATCACACATCCCTGCCTAACACCTCTCTTAATTGGCTGATACTGTCCCACTTCATTATCAATCCTTATTGCAGCTTGTTGTTTCCAATATATGTTCTTCATAAGTCTAATGTCTTTCCCATCAATTTGTAGATCTGCAAGCATATCCACCATGTTGACATGTCTAACTCTATCAAAAGCCTTTGTATAGTCAATAAAGCAAAGATGTATATCCTTGTTTACTTCTATAGCACGTTCAATAACTGTTCGCAGCATATACACAGCATTTACTGTACCCTTTCCTTCTACAAACCCACATTGTTCTTCCCCTATTTCAGGTTGTATCTTCTTCCTCACTCTTTGCATGATAATTCTTAGCAAAATCTTTGTGATGTGACTCATTATACTAATTGTTCTATGTTGATCACATTCCAAGGTTCCTGATTTCTTTGGGATTGCAATAAATACAGAGTTACATAATTCAGGAGGTATATCTCCAGTATCATATAATGTGTTCATCAGTCTGGTGACTTGCTCTAGTCCAAATTCTTCTAAAGCTTTAATCATTTCTGTTGTGATGTTATCTGCACCGGGGGCCTTGCCAGCTTTCATATGTTTAAGAACATTTCGAACCTCCATCTCCAAAATTGGCGGTCCTTCATTATTAAATCTAATATCATACTGTTCGTCTCTGTTATCATCATAAAGGTGTTTCACATAATCTGTCCATACATGTAGAATCTGGTCTTTTTCTATTATGATTTTGCCATCTTTAGTTTTTAGACACCCTGTTGATGTACTTGTTCTTTTATTAGTAAGTTCCTGAATTCTTTTGTGCACTAATTTAGTATTTTGACTGTTGTGTTGGTTTTCAATTTCTAAGCACTTTTCCTCAAGCCATGATTCTTTTGCCTCCTTACATAATATTCTGACTTGTCTGTGGATTTCTTCATATTTGACAGAATTATTTTTGTTGAGTCTTCTTGTTTCCATGAGGTGTAAAATTTCTTCAGTCATCCATTTCTTACGACCCACCTTCTTTAATTTTGGAATAGTTGTTTCTGCAGCCACATTGATTGAATTCTTCAACGTTTCCCATTGATCATCCACATCCTGGAATAATATCTCTAGATCAGACAATATTTCAAATCTGTTCTGTACTTCTATGTTGAATTTGTTTTGTATTTCCTTGTCATTACTCAATGTACACAAATCATATTTAGTGTTTCCTGTTATATACTTGACTTTCTTCAACTTTATCCTCAATGTTCCTGTGAGTAATCTGTGGTCACTATAACAATCAGCACTGGGAACTGTTTTTGCTACTGTTAGCGCGTTTCTAAATCTTCTGCTAATGAGAATGTAGTCAATCTGGTTTCTAATCCTGCTATCAGGACTCCTCCATGTCCATAATCTTCTAGGGTGTTGCTTAAACCAGGTGTTTCCTACAATCATTTCCTGTTCTTTTGCCCACTCCACGAGTCTGTATCCTCTTTCATTTCTCTCTCCTAAACCATAGTTTCCTACTGTGTATCTATCCCCTTGATTTCCTACTTTTGCATTGAAGTCCCCTATTATGATGTTTATTTCTGAATTTTTACATTTCTTTAAGGCATCCTCTATGTCATTATAAAATTCTTCTACACTATCTTCACTGGATTCTCCTGTTGGTGCATATACTTGAATAATATTTATGCTAAAAGGTCTGCCACTTAATTTAACTAGTAGAACTCTGTCCGACACGGCCCAATATCCTTGAACAGATGTTGATGTTTTCCGGTCCAAAATAATTGCCACTCCCCTATGACGATCTATACCTTCAGAATAAATAATCTTGAAATCGTCATCTATCTTGATGCCTGATCCTGTCCATCTCGTTTCTCACATACCTAGAATATTAATTTTTTCCTTTTCAATTTCTTGTTTTATGTTCTCTAATTTTCCTTCGTTGTTTAACGTCCTAACGTTCATAGTTGCTAATTTTAACGTCTCTGTCCTTGTCTTGCGATGATCAGTCTTTAAGCGAATCATGATATACTAGGCACTTTTAAAGAGGTAGTTTGCCGTTGCTTTCCTCTATGGCAGTGACCTTACTGGTCGGCGACCGCAGCCATTGACTCAAGAAGAGTTCCTCTGCATGCCGTCGTAAAACTCGAGGCCATGACCCACGAATTTCTGTCGGCTGCACTCAAAATTTCATCCACCACCTGCCTTCCGTGGCTTCTTTTGAAAACTTCCAATCAAAGAACACAAAATAACATCATATAATCCACAGGAAAATACTATTCACAGGAAATCCATAGGAAATCACACGAAATCCAAAGGAAAACACTAAATAGCGTCCCTCCGAAAAGTAACGCCTTCATTTTGTCGCCATTGTACCATTGTATATATATATGGGTGGGTGGGTGTGTGTGTAAAGGGGGGAATGAGATTTTGGAAAATAGAGGGGGGACTATATTGTGAACATATGGTGAAAGGGCACTTGGGCCAAAAAAGGGTGACAATCACTGCTCTAGTTCCACACGACCTCATAAAATGTGTAAGTGTGAAAATAATGGACCCCTGTCACGCATCAAGGCATGTTGAGTTTATATTGCTAGGTCGTATTTTTAAAGACCAATCGGAATATTTGGTTGATGTAATCAATGTCACTCCGCCCGCCTTTATAACCAGAACATTTGTTTCACATATTTGGTCGGGTCGATCTTCGCATATGACATTTTTAGGAAGAAATTCCTGCACATTAATGCCTATCCTAGCGTGCGGTGGAGAACGTGGGTACCATGCACCTTTACTGGTGTGATGATGTCTAGAGGTAGAGTTCTGGCACAATCCGGGTATATGACTACTGGGCCTGCAGGCGAGCGTCTAGCCACAGCTGGGCACCATCTCCCATAAGGTTCCTTTAATCATTATCATGTCCCTTGCCGATAAGCGTGGGTGGTAATGTTTTGCCATCTCACACGATCATCGTAGTCTTAGAACAGTTCTGGGAATTTATCTCGACTGTACTCTGTGGCCAAGCCATTCAGATATGTAGTTCTATTCCTTCCCTTGTTCGTTTCATCTCAATCTTGCCAGTTGCCAGCAAATTCTCCAGTTTATTTATTCTCAAACATGCCCAAAAATTCTTGACTGCCTACGTCTAATTTCTCTATTAAGTTTACGGTTTTCATGGTTTTCTTGTAAGGTCCTTTACTTTGTTCTTATATTAACAACGATATTCCTCGAATTTGGTGAGGAAACACTGCAAGCATAATCGAATCCCAGCCATGGTGTATGTGCTGTGCTAAGCAAACACAAGGTTACGCGCTAACACATTTCACCGCAGGCTGTAGCGTCAGTACCGGCCATGTACATCCCGCTGGTTTCTGACATTGGTGATAAGAATTAGGCCTCTGGAACACAATCCTTTTTTGAAAATGGTGCTTCGATACCTGGTCGGGAAAAAAGTGTCTGCTCCAATCATACCTGGATAGATTCAAGCCCATTTGAGAGTATTTGAGAGTTCAGACAGCCTGCAGTCAATGCATCGTAATTCAACATCATCTTCCAGTTGTGCCGTCTAACGTCTTTTGGGAGAAATTGCAATCGGAATTACAAGCTAAACAGCTGTCGCACAGTGGGTCTACCAACAATCATTGCCGAGATATATAGCTGTGCTATATAGGTCTATTGCCATATGTATGTAATCGGAACTACAAGTAAAAAAAACACATGTCTTCCAGTTGATTCACCAACTATCTTTTCCTAGCATTAACTGTGACTTATTGGAGAAAGAAATATAAGAAATGGGAGGAGGGGGATGGTGATTATGGTGGTGTTCGGTGGAGGAGGATTGGCTGAGATGACGTATAACCTATGCTTAGAACCGTACATCTTAGCACATAAATATAACGGACTATTTTACACCTTATAAGGGGCATTGAGAATTTGACACTGGATGTTTCATAGACCATTCGACACTCAGGGTTGATGTGTTCGGTATCACGACTTCAACCTTTACTTCTGAGGACCTTTCTTGAGACCCATTTAGGTTGGAACTACTTGGGATTCCATGTTATCTTTAAAATGCATCCACGATGTGGGATAGAGCGCATACCCACCAGGCCAGCAGACGAGCGCCCAACCATTCCCTGCCAGAGGCTCTAACCTATTCATCCAGACCAGGTGTGGAGAACGTTTTGTGTTCTGCCACGGGTATTTGGATATTTATAACATCATTCGCTGAATACACATTTGCATATTTATAACATCATTCGCTGAACACACATTTGCATATTTATAACATCATTCGCTGACCATATTAACTCTTACCTTAACTTAGCTCTTAACTCAAAGGTTAGCCTGCTATATTTGGTCAAACATTTAGTTGCTTGCTTGCTTGTGTTCGTTGGCTTGAGCTCCAACGCAAAGTCCTGTATGTCGAATGAAGGCATCCTGTTGTCCAACATCAGTGTGATGTCATACAGGACCTGAGTTTTGCGTGAGTATCCGTTGTTCCATGTCTGGCTTATTGGTGTGCAGACTGGTGATTCCTCGCCATACAGGCAGACACTCTCCGACTTCGGAGGAATCGGCGATCCTATTGACTTCAGCCAGGACCCCTAAGGGACCTGTTGCCCAGGACGCTCGACGAGGACGCGTCAATAGGTCTTGGCCAGTATATAACCCGGCCCTGGTGCCTTGGAAACACCTCTGCGTCCCAAACATTTAGTTAACTCGCCCCCTAATGTGATGACTGGAACTGCTACTCTTTGGTGAGGCGTGTGATATGATCTCGTATTGATGATGATGCTACTCACAACTGATTTCGACTATTTGCAGTTGTAAGTTAAGAAGAAAGAACTGCTCCAAGCAATAATTTGTTCCGAACACAGATGCATATTTTAATACATATCTGCTCAAAGTGAGTAATACATCATTTATTTTGTAGACTGTATAAAACTCAAGCTGTGGGAGGTTGTTGTACCTAGCATTCAGCTCATCATTGGTTTGCAACTGAATGATTTCGTGTTGTAGATTACCAGGCACATCAGCTGGTTCCACAGTGAACGGTGTAGCAAAGATGTTCAGTTCCATTGTTTTACGTTTTCTGTCCTTGAAATGTCCTGTCATTAAATGCCTCAGTTAGTATCGTAGATTCACCAGCACATTCAAATATCACAGAAGGTTTTTGTCCTTCCAGAACGGGAACATGGGTCGTGTTATTCCTTTCTGGTGGCTGTGAAAATGTGGTTTCTGAGGTAAATGCAAAGAATACCATGGACAGACATAAAAATCAATGAATAAGTCCTTCAAGAAACAGATGAAGATCTTACACTGATTAGAGACATTAGACGTAAACTGCCAAAATATTTTGGACATGTTATGAGAAGACATGAATTGGAGAACTCAGTGACAACTGGCAAGATCGAACGGAAGAGACCAAGGGGAAGGCTGAGAAGTAAATACCTGGATGGCTTGGCCACGTAGCATGGTCGAGACAGAAACACGGAGCTGATCCACGACTCTGGTGATCGAGTGAGATGGCGAAACATGACCGCCCACGCTTATCGGCATGGCACATGATGGATGGAAATTATTCCTTTCGTGTTGCACTCTTCACAGCATTAATTTAGCTTCAGAAGAGTTCATGTTTGAAAGCAGGGAGTTGAGAAGCTGGTTTGGGCCCTTCTGCTTGACGTTCAGTTCCGAGGGGTACTTGAGAATGTCCATCGTGAAAGCTAGATCACATAGTCCCTTGCAATTATTGAGCTCCCTCACTGATTGTCCATTCATCCCCATAAACTGCATTTCTTAAAACCTCATGGGCGTGTTCTCTAGATGCAGCTGCAAAACTTCATAGTGATAAACAAAATCACCGTATTCTCTGAATAAGCTAGATTTATAGAATTTCAAGCCCCTTCAGCGGTTGCCTTGGCAGGGCTAGATCAAATGATTTCGCGGGCCTCATACAGTCAGCAGGACAGGCGTTTCTGACCTCTGGTCGAAATGAACACTAACCCATAATTCCTAATATTTCCGGGTCAATTAGAGCAAAGAGAAGCGCTGTACTTCCTGACCCCAAATGTAATCCGTTCAATGTCATACAAATTGCACAGATAATCATTTGGATGCCAGATGCACCGACTGCTGTAGCCCGCGGTGAATGATTCCGTTTGATGCGATATCAAGGCAAGAACTATGGTATTGACAGATTGTAAAGACGGATCAATACTAAGACCAGCATCAGATAATGGTTAACTGGTTGCCACATTATGGCGGCCTCTTTAAGTGTTTGGCAAATGAGTTTTGTCTGGCGCTCTAAGGCGGGTAGGCAGACAAGGAGGCAGATAGACACACAGGATGGCAGACAGGCAGACAAGAAGGCAGACAGGCAGATAGGCATAAAAAATGGCACTCTGACAGACGGGCATAAAAGAAGGCAGACAGGCAGACAAGAAGGCAGACAGGCTGACAGGCAGACAAGAAGGCAGAATTGTGGACAAGAAGGCAGACAGGAATAAAAAAAAGTGGACAGGTATAAAAGAAGGCAGACAGGCAGACAAGAAGGAAGACAGGCAGACAAGCAGATAAAAAGGCAGCCAGACAGACAAGAAGACAGACATGAAGACAAGAAGGCAGACATACAGACATGCAGACAAGAAGGCAGACAGACAAGAAGGCAGACAGGCAGACAAGCAGATAAGAAGGCAGAAATACAGGCAGCAGGCAAGAAGACAGGCAGGCAGACAAGACAGACAGACAAAAATTCATACAACCAGAAAAGACAGCAGAAAGGAAGACAAGCAGCCAAGCAGACAAGCTGGCAAGAAAGCAGAAAGGCAGACAAGAAGGCAGACATACATATAAGCAGACAGGCAGACAAGAAGAGAGACAGGCAGACAAAAAGTCAGACATCAGACAAGAAAGCAGATAGGCAGACAAGGAGGCAGATAGGCAGACAAGAAGGCAAACACACACGTCCTTTGCAAGTGTTTATTTAACAAATCCCTAGACGATTTCATATAAATATGAGGGAGAGTCAATAAATAAGACACACAGTTCTGTGGGATGGCAGGTAAATGTAGTTGATGTTTTCTACAGGTGTCATTAGGTGATAGCAACATCGAACTTTATATTCACGTTCTCCAGGTGGCGCTAGGTGTCTCATGCGCATGAGCACCGCATAAAAAAAATGGCGACTGTATTTACGGAGTGTACAAGCAAAGAGCAACGTGCTGTTGTGTGTTTTCTGTGGGAAAAAGGACTGCCTGCAAAGGACATTCAAAGGGAAATGCTGCCTGTTTATGCTGACAAATGTTTGTCCCATAAAACGGTGCATAGCTGGGTAGAAATATTTTCTCAAGGAGGCTCTAAAATTGTTGATGAAATCCGATCTAGTCGTCCTGTTGAGATTGCAACAGAAGCATCCGTACAGCGGGTGGAGGAGATGATTAGTAGTGACAGGGGAGTAATGATATACTCTGTGGCATCTGAAATAGGGTGTTCACATGCTTCAGCATACAGCTTAATGCATAAACGATTGAAATTTAAGAAAGTGTGCTCAAGGTGGGTACCCAGACAATTGAAGGAAGAACACAAAATGAACCGATTTGGCCTGTCCTTGCAACATCTCTGTGGATACGAGGATGAAGGAGAAGACATGCTGAACAGGATTGTTGCTCGGGAAGAATCATGCGTGCATCACTACCAGTCCGAATAAAAGTGTGCTTCAATGCAATTGAAACACCCTTCTTCACCTTGTGTCCAAAAATTCAAGGTTACACCATTAGCAGAGAAGGTTATGCTGACAGTGTTCTGGGATTGTCAAGGAGTACTTTTAACCAATTTCAAGAAGAAAGGTGACAATCTGAATTCTAAATCGTACTGTGAAGTTCTATCGATGCTTCATGATGCAATTCGAAGAAAACGTCCAGGTCTGCTGACTAGAGGAGTGTTGCTTCTTCATGACAATGCCAGACCGCATGTGGCTCGATTTACTGATGAGAAAATTAACCATCTAAGGTGGGAAGGTCTGAAACATCCGTCTTACAGCCCCCCCCCCCCCCCAACCACCACTTAGCCCCAAGTGATTTCCTCCTTTTTGGTCCACTGAAAACCCACCTTGGCAGGAGAAATTTCGCGAATGACGCCGAAGTTGAATGTGAAATGAAAACTTGGTTTAGAAAACAGAGCACGTAGTTCGAAGCAGCCGGTTTGGAAGGCCTGATAAAACGATGGGATAAGTGCATCAATATTCGTGGAAATTATGTTGAGAAATAAAGGGACAATGTATGTATAAAAATAAACTTGTTTCAAGTTGTCATCATAGTTGGTTATTTATTTACAGCCTTGTGTGACCTAGTTATTGACTTTTTCTAGTGTGTGTGTGTGTGTGTGTGTGTGTGTGTGTGTGTGTGTGTGTGTGTGTGTGTGTGTGTACAGAGAGTGGGGGAGGGAGAGAGGGGAGAAAAGAGAGATTTTAAAAAAAAAGCGAAAACGAGATATATAGAAAGAAAGAGAAAGCCAGAGATATGGAAAGAAAGCGAAACAGAGAGAGACAGAGAAAGAGAGAGAGGGTGCGAGCGAGAGAGAGAGAGAGAGAGAGAGAGAGAGAGAGAGAGAGAGAGAGAGAGAGAGAGAGAGAGAGAGAAAGAGAGAGAGAGAGAGAGGTGACAAAACATAATTACTCTGAAATTGAAAACGGTTTAAGATAACGTGTTTTCTTAGACTTAAAATCTGGAGAAAGTTCAATGCCTCTTTGGATGAACGGAGACAAAAATTAAACGCTGCATGCTGATACGAAGCCGTCAAAAAATAACACATGCAACAGAATAAACATGCAAATCACCAGTTTAGCAAGGTCGGGATGAAATTGAAAATGGTCATCAAATATAGCAATGAAGTTGAAAATGGGATTGTTGGAGATTGATAAAAGAGGGCCTAAAGAGGGAGATCTGAAAGCTAAAGTGATGTTCCAATCGCGTGATTGGAATCTCTATGTAGGATTTTACTCGGTCTATTGTAACGAGAAAGGAAGCCACAAAAATCCCTTGAAGCTTTGGGGATGTTGTTTCATAGGGGAATGCTGAAAATTCCTCGGAGGGCAAAATGAGTGATATAAGTTACTTAGTTGCATATCCTTTAAAGGATGTCACAATCAATCCCAGCAATTGTTGGCTGTTTGTGATTTCCTGGCAAGTTTATATTCAATAATTTGTCATTGCTTTCTGAAATATCGGTACTCATACCGTTTTATAACACCTAACGCAAGGCGTTTTGCTGCCAAATCACCCGCAGCTGGAGTTCTTTAATGTGTAATTTGCCGATGGTTCTTCTTCTGTGTTATGTTCGTCATGCGGTGTTCTTGTAGTCTCTATTTGACTGGTTTCTTTACATATGCTGTCTATCTAGGTTATGAGCAAGAGAGGGAACAGGACACAACCTTGTCGTACTCCGAATCTTATGATGATGGGTTCTGAGAGTCCTCCATGTGTTCTCACTATGCATTCACTGTTGTGAATAAGTTTTACATAAGTTTGTTAGATTCGTACTCACTCCATACCATTTAAGGATTTCCCACATCTTGTTTCTATATACAATTCAAAAAGATTGGGGGAAAAATATAACGTAGAGACGGGGTAGATTTTAATTAAATAAAGTTACAACACATGCTGTCTTAGGATGAGAAATCTCAGCGATTTAAAATATCATGTCTCAAGGCTGTAGGAAGTGGGTATCCACTCCCCTTCATGGTCGATTTTTTAATGCCCCAATACGTGCAGGCGAAGGGGTTAAGGACTCAATTCGTAATCCTGCAAACCGCGCTCGAAACACAGTTGCGGGCGATTTGGCAGCAGACCGTCCTGTCGGTTTTCATGTGATATTAGTGAGGATCGTTCAGAAAGCAATGGCAAACAGCTGAATGTAAACCCGCCAAGAAATAATAAACAGCCAAAACAATGATGGTGTTGACTCCCACATCCTGTAAAGGATATGCAGCTAACTTTATTTTTTACACCTAAAGCAGGAAAATACCTGTTTGTACGACGTATTGTACTAAACTGACACAACTCCAGTTTCTAACCACGTTATGCCAACAAAATTGAAAGCTCCTGAATGTCTAAGGGCCCGCTGTTCTTGCTAATTGATGAAACGTATAGGAAAGTTAAACAGACCAGATGCATAAGCTGACAGCAATCGATTTGCACCCGGGTTTGCTTCTGTGGGGACGAGGCACTAATTGAATCGATGTCAATGGAAACATTTGTCTTATGGAAATCAGAGGGTTATATATTAGCGATTGTTCTTGCATTCATAAACAGCTCGTGGTTGGTAGGTTGGTTGTTTGCTTGATTGGTTGCTTGGTGCCTTGGGTGGTTAGTTGAATGGTTTTTTGTTTTGTTGAATTGTGGGTGTTGAGTTAATGTGTTATTTATTTGGTTAGTTGTTTTGTTGGTTAGTTAGCTGGCTGGTTGGTTGATCGATTGGTTGGTTGTATTCTTAGTGTTTGATTGGTTGCTTGGATTGTTGGTTGATTAATTGGTTGATTGGATGTTTGATCGATTTCTTTTTTATTGGTTAGATGTTTTTTTTTTTTTTGATTATGTGGCTTGTTACTTGATTGGTTATTTTTTTTTTTTTTTGGGGTGGTTGGTTGCCTTGTTTGTTGACATTTTTCCCCCATTCTCTCATCTCATCTCATCATGTTCCTCTTGTATCTTGGGGTGTCGAGGTGAAGTATAAACAGCGTGAGAGTGCCCGCTTATGGGCTTCATGTATCCACATTCCCATGGACTATCATTCCCTGCGTCCATCGTTTACGTGGTCAGCCTCTTCTTCTGCTTCCCTCTGGTCTGTACATCATTGCTTGTTGTGGTATATTGTTAGTTGATAACCTACTTGCATGACCAAACCATTTGACTTGCTGCCTTCTAATAAAATCTAGTGCAGCTATAACCCCCACTTTAGTCCTGATGTCTTCATTTCTGATGGTATCTCTTCTTGATACATTGAGTATTCTTCTCAGGAATCTCATTTCTATTGTTGTGACTTTTCTTTTCTCGTTTTCTGTCATTGTCCAGGTTTGGCATTGGTCACATTGAGATGGTAGGAAAACTGTGTTGTAAAGTGCTCTTTTAGTAGTTATTGATACATGTTTGTTCTTTAGTATTGGTACCATTTGTCCAATGAGTTGGTTTGCCTTATTACATCTATTTTCGATCTCGTCTTCTGAATTGCCATTTGATGATATTATACTTCCTAGGTACTTGAAACTCTTTACTTGTTTCAAGTGCTGTTCGTTTAGATGAATCGTTGTTGCTTTTACTTCTTTAGTTATGGTCAATACCTCTGTTTCACTTGTGCTAATTTTCATGTTATGTTCCCTACACAATTCGTTTAGACTATTCATATGGTCTTGTAATTCAGCTTCTGATTTTGTTAGTAGTGCTTGGTCTTCCGCAAACAGGAGTTCTCCCATGGTTAGATTTGCAGATGGTTCTTCTTCTGTGTTCTCGTCATGCGGTGTTCTTGCGGTCTCTGTTTGGCTGGTTTCTTTACATATGTTGTCTATATATGTTATAAACAAGAGAGGGGGCATGGCACAACCTTATCGTACTCCAGATCTTATGGTGAAGGGTTCTGAGTGTCCTCCAGTTGCTCTCACTATGCATTCACTGTTGTTGTATAAGCTTCTACATAGGTTTGTTAGATGTGTACTCCCTCCATATTGTTTAAGGATTTCCCACAGCTTGTTTCTATCTACTATATCAAATGCCTTTTCTTGATCGACAAAGGCTAAGTAGAGTGTTTTTCCTAAATCCAAGTTGTGTTTCGCTTAGCTGGGGTTCTATAATAGTTCGTAATCTTTTCTCAAGAATTTGCAAAATATTGTCCCAGTATGACTCAACAGTGAAATGCCTCTGAATTGTGTGCAGTCTCTTTTGCTGCCTTTGTTTTTCCAAATTGGGACAATTATGGCATTTCCCCAGTCTCGTGGTGTCTGTTGTTCTACTCAAACATGGTTGAATAATCGATGTAGCCATGCTGTTCCTACTTCTCTTGTTGCTTTAATTAGTTCATTTGGAATTGCATCTTGTCCTGGTGATTTGTTCAATGGGGCTTTTATCATTTCTTCTTTTAGTATGTCTGGTTCTAGTTCTTCGGTGGTATCTGTGTCCGTTTCTTGAATTCCTGTGACAATTGATGGAATGTTGAGAAGTTGTTCGAAATACTGTTTCCATCTTATTAGTATTTGTTTTTGTTCACTTATTGGTTCTCCATTTTCACTGTTAATTATTTCAGCTGGGTCAAAGGGTTCTCCTCTGGTTCTCATGGCACTTATCTGTTTATGGAAGTTTCTAGTTGCCTCCTTTAAGTTTTTATTTAGAGTTTCTCCATACTCCTCCCAGTCGTTTTGTTTTTCTTTCTTTACTATTCTTACTATTCTCTGTTTTTCTCTCTTTACTATTTTCATTAATTAATTAGCTGATATGTTGGTTGACTGGTTGTTGTAGTATTTTTTTTTATTTAGTTGTCTTGTTTGTTGGTTGGTTGTTTCGTTGCTTGGCTACCTGAGTTGCTGATTGATTGGTTGATTGTTTGGGTGATTGTTTGTCTGGTTGGTTAGTGACTGATTAGCTGACTGGTTGATTCGTTTAATGGTTGACTGGCTGGTTATTTGGTTGAGTGGTTGATTGGTTTGTGTTTTTTTATAGTTTTGATAGGTGGTAAGTTGATCGGTCGGTGTATTGGTCTGTTCTTCGGTAGGTCGGTTGGTTGGTTGGAAGGATGGATAGATGATTGATCTTCTGGAAGATTGAGTTCCAACTTTAAAATCCGTAGCATTGACTTTTATGTCTTCCCAGCACTAGACATGTCTTCCTAGCACTAGACAGGATTTCTCATCACTAGGCAGTACTTCTCAGCACTAGACAGTATTCCCAGCACTAGAAAGTACACCCTAGAACTAGAAACGTCTTCCCAGCACTAGGCAGATCTTCCCAGAGTTAGACAGGTCTTTCCGGTACTAAAAGGTCTTCCCAGCACTAAACGTGTCTTTAAAGCACTAGACAGGTCTTCCCAGCGCTAGACCGGTCTTCCCGGACTAGACAGGTCTTCCTCGTGCTAGACTGGTCTCCACCAGCACTAGACAATATTTCTCAGCACAAGATAGGTTTTCCCATTACTAGACAGGTCTTCCCATTACTAGACAGATCTTCCCAGCACTAGACAGGTCTTCCCAGCACTAGAAGGTCTTCCCATTACTAGACAGGTCTTCCCAGCACTAGACAGGTCTTCCCAGCAGTAGACAGGTCCTCCCAGCACTAGACAGGTCCTCCCAGAAGAGACATGGCTCCCTGGCAATAGACATTTCTCTCCTCACTAGACAGGTCTCCCCGGCACTAGACATGTCTCTCCATCACTAGACAGGTCTTCCAACACTAGACAGGTTTCCCCGGCAATAGATATATCTCTCCATCACTAGACATGTCTCTCCATCACTAGACAGGTCTTTCCAGCACTAGACATGTCTCTCCATCACTATGCAGGTCTTCCCAGCACTAGACATGTCTCCCCGGCAATAGACATGTCTCTCCATCACTAGACAGGTCTTCCCAGCACTAGACGTCTTCCCAGCACGAGACATGCCTCTCCATCACTAGACAGGTCTTCCAAGCACGAGACATGTCTCTCCATCACTATGCAGGTCTCCCCGGCACTAGACATATCTATCCATCACAAGACAGGTGTTCTCAGCACTAGACATGTCTCCCCGGCACTAGACATGTCTCTCCATCATTAGACAGGTCTTCCCAGCACTAGACATGTCTCCCCGGCAATAGACATGTCTCTCCATCACTAGACAGGTCTTCCCAGCACTAGACGTCTTCCCAGCACTAGACATGTCTCTCCATCACTAGACAGGTCTTCCAAGCACGAGACATGTCTCCCCATCACTATGCAGGTCTCCCCGGCACTAGACATGTCTATCCATCACTAGACAGGTGTTCCCAGCACTAGACATGTCTCCCCGGCACTAGACATGTCTCTCCATCATTAGACAGTTCTTCCCAGCACTAGACATGTCTCCCCGACACTAGACATGTCTCTCCATCACTATGCAGGTCTTCCCAGCACTAGACATGTCTCCCCGGCAATAGACATGTCTCTCCATCATTAGACAGGTCTTCTCAGCACTAGACAGGGCATGCGAGTAGTTTGTGTAGTGACTTTTCTCCCGACCCGATACCAAAGAATCATCTCCACCGTAACCGTCTTACCGATATCTCCTTCCGGTTTCCAAACTCAAAACCCAGCTAATGTGTGCAAGGTCAAGATTGGAAGGTCACCTCTTTGGATAGGCATTTTAGGGTGTGACTTGACGATGGTTTAGAACAACAAGTACGCACAGGTGGGGGTGGTAATATTGTCAAATGGTAATATTTTCTCCACATAACATAGGTATTCCATTGTCAAATGGTAATGTTTTCCCCACAACACATAGGTATTCCATTGTCAAAAAGTAATGTTTTCTCAACAACACATAGGTATTCATTAATTGGATAGCATGTCCTTTGCAGAATCTCGCTCCCATAACATCCTTCCAGAAAACTGTTCGGTTATAAGCAAAACGCCCCGAGTCTGATTCACTCATCTGGAGATCATCTGCCATATCCTGCATCCATCTTCTCTTTGGCCTTCCTAGGTATATCATTGTCAAATATGAATGATTTCTCCACAATACATTGGTTTTCCATTGGCAATTGGTAGTATTTTATCCTCAAGACATCGGTATTCCATTGCCAATTGGTAGTGTTTTATCCACAACACATTGGTTTTCCATTGCCAATTGATGTTTTCTCCACAACACATGGGTATTTCATTATCAAATAAACTGTTTTTTTTCCACAACACACAGGAATTCCATTGTCAATTGGTAATGTTTTCTCCACAACACATTAGTTTTCCATTGTCAACAAACACCAGGCCAATGACCAGAGAGATATGCAGCCTATCAGTGTGTGCTCTTAGCTTTGTTGACAATCTCCTATGAACCACATGGTCTGCAAACACTCTGCAATCGGCACAGTTAAAGCATGAATAAAATTAGAGGAAATGAGGTAAAGCTGTGGAAATGGAAAAATATTTTAAAAAGTCGCTTAAAAGTCGACAGGGTCGACTTCATTGCACCAGGGTTTATCCCATATTGCTCGGTCTCTTTCCGCAGCGCAAAAAGCATCGCACAAAACAAGAACTCCGTAGCTCTAGCGACGACCCACAGGAGTCTCCGTAAAATTTCACTGGTGAACCGAAGGACGCTGCCCGGAATCGAACCCATAACCTTCGAAGCCCGATTAAACGGCTTGACCACTTCACCACGAAGACTCCGCCACAATATAACACTCTAAATATAGACTCCGAAATAATATAAAATAGATCGAATCATGCAGAGCTTTACAAGCTGGAATTCTGGGATAAGTAGCGCAGTTTATTATTTTTTTTTCATCATTTTCTTTTTCATTGTTCTCATTGTCATCTTTCCATTCTTCTCATTTGGGTAAATCAGAAGAAAGGCGAGACGGACATATAATCAGATTGCTACTGGAACTATTAGTGTTGGAACTCTTCGCTGGCTGCTGAGGATGGGGACGGAGCGCTTATGGGAATGTCCCGAATGCTGTAATGTCGGTTCCTAAATCAATCAATCAATCAATCAATCAATCATTTGGGTATTATAACTTAATGTGGTCACTGTGGTTTCTTCCCCGTGCTTATATGTGTTTTGTGTATTTGTTTGCTGATTAAAGTTAGTCGCGGTAACGTCTTTACTTTTTCGTAATTATATTATGTAAAGCTACATTGTCGGTCTCCCTGGGGTAGGGTTTAAACGACTTTCTCCGTAATCCCGTTTATCCACGTTGGGTAACGCAGCGCGTGAGAATTGGAAGCGGTTCTCGTCGTGCTGGTAACTTACGGGATAAGTGAGCCCGCCGCTCAGAAAGCAGTGGCAAACTACTGAGCGTAATCTTGCCAAGAAATCAACGACAGCGGTAAAATGCTGGTGTTGGCAGCGATGTCCTGTAGAGGATATGCGAAAAAAGCTGCGTTACTTCGTATTTTATTTTATACCGTTTGTTGTTGATGTTGTTGTTGTTGTTTTTTTGGCACTCGCGCGCTTTGAACTCAAGCGTAGTCCATACACACTACTTCTAGTTTGTGCTGGACTGGATTTTGCGTGTGGATTAGTTTTACCATGTAACAGTGTCCCTCCCCATTAGGCGAACCTACTCCGACTTCAGATGTACTTGTTATTAACGTCCCCAAGTCAATGACGCTCGCTCGCTTGCTCGCTTGTGTTCGTTGGCTTGAGCTCCAACGCGAAGTCCTGTATGTCGGATGACATATGTATGTCCTGTTGTCCAACATCAGTGTGATGTCATACAGGACCTGAGGTTTGCGTGAGTATCCGTTGTCCCATGTCTGGCTTATTGGTGTGCAGACTGGTGGTTCCTCGCCGTACAGGCAGACACTCTCCGACTTCGGAGGAATCGGCGATCCTACTGACTTTAGCCAGGACCCCGAAGGGATCTGTTGCCCAGGACGCTCGATGAGGACGCGTCAATAGGTCTTGGCCAGTATATAACCCGGCCCTGGTGCCTTGGAAACACCTCTGCGTCCCAAGTCAAGGACGATAGGTCAACATTTTAGCTTGAACCCCTTACCTCGGCATCAGCACACCGGATGTCTAATAACACGCGTTCTTATCCATTAGACCACGCTTACCTACTTTTATACCGTATACAATCTTCCGGATGTCAGTGTCTACCTAACTCGACCTAGTGCAGTTGGAAACCAACAATTGCACGTTATGTTCTTACAGAGAAATGACGAATGAAAATATCATATACTATGCGTAACAAAGGTAATTTGTCAGGAGTAGCTCTCATCATCATCGAGTGCCTTGTCGACTGGCGTGGGCAATCATGCTTCTACTATCTTGTGCTCTCCAACAACAGACATTAGATAGTGTGTTGTCATGTTTCCGTGCCATAACAAAAGGTCTAAAATCCTATCTCGCTGTCTTCCTCTATCTTATTTCCCATAAATCTTTTGAATTGCCGCAACATGTTACAGTTTTTTAAACATCACGGATAATGACCATCAAGGGCCTGCAGATATGGGAATCCCTAGAGACGTGATAATCGGAAACCAAGAGGTGGAAATGCCCCTGGCACTCATAATCTAACCCTCAAATCATAAGTCAACTGTATCTAACTGTGTGCTCTACAAATGTGACAAATGTGCTGTGTCAAAGATCTAAATAGGAGTTTACAGAGTTAAGAATATAAGTAATAGAGCTAAGACAGAGACTATTAAAGGACACCAGACAGGAGAGACACCAGCGCAATAAATAGCTTCACAACGGGACAACTTGTGTCAACCAAGAGGGCATTGAGTGCAAGTGAGCGAGGGTTTCTCAAGACACTAGGAAACTAGCCTCAACGAGTAACCATGGAGTACAGGTTACTCGAGTTAACTGACCAGCGTGTTGGGACACCACGCACGCAATACTCGTCAACGCACGGAGGATCGAACGTCCGTGTTTGAACACGCAACTAGAAGCGTGGCTCGGACAGCGACTGAGACGACTGGAGAGTAGACGTGTTCCTTATGAATATTATAAGTTTATAGACAATAGTGATTGTTAGGCTTTAGATTCCATTCAGTGATTAATAGTATCATTATCACCTCTTCATTGCATCTGTGTAACGTACCATGATGTTTATTGTCAATGAAGTAATCCGCTCGCGGAGCTTGTTTGTAATCAGCTCTAAATAAATTGTACCTTTTGCAAATGACACGAGTTATTATTTCGTGTGGTGCAAAAGTAGGGGAGTCCTGAAATACCTGTCGCAAGCAAGTCGCTGAATGTGATTCATACTAAGTGATAACTAGATTCAAATGTCCACCGAATTTGATTGATACTAAGTGACAACTATATCCAAATGTCCACCAAATGTGATTCATACTAAGTGACAACTAGATGCAAATGTCCACCCAATGTGTTCATATTATGTGACAACTAGATTCAGATGTTAACCGAATGTGATTCATTCTAAGTGACAGATAGATTCAAATGTTTATCGAATGTGATTCATACTAACGAACGAACGAACGAACGAACAATCTTTATTTTCAAATGGTTAAGAATTGAGCACTCAGGCCCATCTGACATTCTGCCCTTCTTCTCTATTTCCTCTCATACATTATTTAATTCAACATCACATATGAAAAAACATATTTTGGAAACAAAAAGCTTCCATAAGGACTAATAATGAAGTTGACAATATCAGCCTATTAAGACAGGTGTTAGGCAGGGGTGTGTTATGTCTCCAGATCTTTTTTCCCATATAGGGAAAATATTTTCAGAAATGTAGACGATATAAATGGAATCAGCATTGGAGGACGAAACATCAATAACATTAGATATGCAGATGATACAGTATTGATTGCAGACAATGCACAGGATCTGCAACAATTAGTAGATGCGGTTGTTGTACACAGTGAGCAACTGGGGTTAGAATTAAATTGTAAAAAGACACAGTTTATGGTAGTTACTAGGAAGAACGAAATACCACAATGTAATATACAAGTAAATGGGACTATTCTTCAACAAGTGAATCGGTAAATTATTTCGGAACAGTCATAACATCTGATGGGAGATGCCTTGAAGAGATTAGATCAAGAATCACCATGGCGAAAGTAGCCTTTAGCAAAATGAAAAACATTCTGACCAATAAAAAGATGTCAATTGAAACGAGAAAAAGAGTGTTGAGAGGATACATACAGCCTGTTCTTTTGTATGGATGTGAAACTTGGACAATGAGCAGTCAAGCTGAAAAACATCTGATGGCTGCAGAAATGTGGTTTCTGAAGAAAATGCAAAGAATACCATGGACAGATAGAAAAACCAATGACCAAGTACTACAGGAGACAAATGAAACTCGTAAACTTATTAGAGAAATTAGACGTAGACGGTCAAATTTTGTTGGACATGTTATGAGGAGAAATGGATTGGAGAACTTAGTGACAACTGGCAAGATCGAAGGGAACAGACCAAGAGGAAGACCGAGAGGAAAATACTTGGATGGCTAGGCCACATGGCATGGACGAGACAGGAACACTGAGCTGATCCACGACTCTGGTGATCGAATGAAATGGCGAGTCATGACCTCCCACGCTTTCCGGCGTGGCACATGATTGATTGATTGATCACTTATGAAGCTATTCTTAGACAATATCATACTAAGTGATAACTAGATTCAAATGTCCACCCAACAAGAATCATATTCTGGCCATGGGATAACCTACCCCACTACCTGTCCTATACACGACGTCGCAATCAACCCCATCATCTTTTGACTGTTTGTGATTTACAAGGAACGGTTACGTTCACTAGCTTGCCAGTGCTTTCTGAACGAAAAGGAAGAAGAAGAAGAAGAAGAAGAAGAAGAAGAAGAAGAAGAAGAAGAAGAAGAAGAAGAAGAAGAAGAAGAAGAAGAAGAAGAAGAAGAACTCTCCTCTCTCTCTCTCTCTCTCTCTCTCTCTCTCTATCGGTGTGGTGTAGCCTATCTATCTATCTATCTATCTATCTATCTATCTATCTATCTATCTATCTATCTATCTATCTATCTATCTATCTACCTACCTACCTACCTACCTGTCTGTCTGTCTGTCTGTCTGTCTGTTCGCCTGTCTGTCTGTCTCATCCCTCCGTCCGCCTGTTTGTCTGTCTGCCATTCATTCATTAATTCATTTATCCATCTACCACTGGATCAACCTATAAATACAGTCTCACGTCGCTCTGTCTCCCAATCCGTTCGTCAGTCTACCTGTCTGCATATATCTCTAAATAATCTAACAGAAAACTGAAACAACAACAAAACTCACCTCAAGCGAAATTAAGTCCAACAGGACAAAGCAATGACACGTTCTGTGGTCCCTACTGGCACGAAACTCCAGGTTAAATAGGACAAGATTCTGTGACCGATTGTCATCCAATGTCTGAGCCCAGGAGACGATGCCCACACGAGGGGGGAAACTGTATCGTCCGGTTTGTGTTGATGAATTGTTTAACGCACGCGCGGTTGCATCGAGTCATTAGCAAGCGAGTGAGCGATTGAAGAATTGGTTTTATTTTTAGCTACATTATTTTGATGTTTGTTTTACGCGTAGAAATAAAATATGTATTTATTTAGCGACAGATGTAAAGAGAGGAAACCCTTCAACAATGTTTGCATTTATTACGTGGACGCTGTTAAGCATGCTAAAATTTAGAAATCATGCTAGCATATACTGAGGCGGGTTTGTGAGATGCGTAAAGCTGGGAAATAATATGTAAACTTACTAAAGGAAAGTGGTATAATTATTAAATTCATGGTATGGCATTCATATATGTTACGCGCATGATGTAAATTTAATATAAAGTTCCTGTATGACGTTCACATTTGTTACGCGAAAGATATAAATTTAATATAAAGTCCTGGAATGGCATTTACATTTGTAACGCGAAAGATGTAAATTTTATATAAAACCTCTGTGTGGCATTCACATTTGTTATGCGAAAGATGTAAATTTAAAATAAAGTCTTGGTATGGCATTCACATTTGTTACGAGAACGATGTAAAATTAAAATAAAATCCCATTATGGCATTCTCATCTGTTACCTGAAAGATATAAATTTAATATAAAGTCTCGGTATAGCGTTCACATTTGTAATGCGAAATAGTGTAAATATATATATACACATTGTGCCAACGGCTTCGGGCGGAAGAGCACAATTGGGAGGGTACAAGCCTTACCCTGGTACGAGGAAATGCAAGCTAAAGAAAAAATTGTCATGGCAGGGCAGACCAGGCCCTAAGCCTTGGTTGGCGACTGGTCTAGGATCGAAGCTCCGACAGGCGGACAGTTAGAGCATTGCTTTGCTGATCCGGCAGCTTCTGCAGCTTGTCTTGTTCCAGATGTAGGGGTGTTACCTTTCCTCTGGAGTGAACTAGGCGGGCCGAGAGAGGGATCATGCTGCATGGGCAACACATGATCTCTATATTTTAGCCCAGGCTTTGTGCTATGGAGAGGCAATAACTCCATCCCTGGTCTTAACTGGTCTCGGAATCAAAGCGAGAGGCAACTGTTACGGGTTATAAGTCCTTGTCAGTTGGCGTAGACATGGGGCGCCACGCGTTGCCTCTGACGGTGGGAGACACCTATAGGTGTCACTGATCAGCTACCGCCCGCCTCAAGCTGGGCAGCCCCCAGCCAATTGGGTGCTGATCCGCCACAGCCTGCCTGCTTCAATGGGTGCTTGGGGCTAGGACAAAATCTGAATCGCAGGCTGTAAAACCAATGCACCAGGTACAAACAAAAATAAAAATAGAAACCTCAAGCTACGGCTTGCAACCTGGAACGTGAGAACCATGTGTCCAGGATTTTCCACTGACTTGACCAATATTGACGATGTGAGAAAAACGGCTGTGATTGATGCCGAACTCAATCGTCTTAACATTGATATTGCTGGCCTGCAGGAGACTCGCCTCGCTGAGGAAGGGTCACTCAGGGAAAACAACTACACCTTTTTCTGGAAGGGTAGAGGGCAGGCAGAAAAAAGGCAACACGGTGTGGGCTTTGCAGTGAAGAATTCGCTACTGGGAATGATTGAAATTCCAGCAGGAGGAAATGAAAGACTATTATCCCTGCGCTTGGCAACCTCTTTTTGGGTTTGCCACCATTATTACTGCATATGCACCAACACTCGATTCCTCTGATGATGTGAAGGATTTGTTCTATGAGGAGTTAGACTCCGTGATCAAGGCAGTTCCAAAATTTGACTACATTTATATGCTCGGTGATTTCAATGCTCGTGTGGGCAAGGACTCAAGTTCATGGCCAGTGTGCCTTGGAAAATACAACATCGGTCGCATGAATGAAAATGGGCAAAGGCTGCTGTAGCATTGCACCAGTAATGACCTATGTATTACAAACTCTTTTTTTAAAACAAAAGAGATGCATAAGGTCACATGGAAACATCCAAGATCCGGCCATTGGCACCAGCTGGACTTCATCATCACACGGAGACAACATCTGAACCATATATCATTGACTCGTAGTTACCACAGTGCTGACTGTGATACGGATCATTCTTTGGTTGTTGCAAGGGTTAGACTGAGACCAAAGAGAATCTACACAGCTAAACACAAATCTAGCCACAGGATTAATATTATTAACACTCATGATCCTGAAAAGTGCTTTCAGTTTCAACAGCAACTTGAAGATGCTTTCACTGATACACCAGAAAATTGTACAGTAAATGAAAAGTGGGGTCAAATTAAGGAAACTCTTTATAAAACTGCCGTAGGGGTTTACGGCACTGTGGATCATAAGAGGCAGGACTGGTTTGCGGCCAACAGCGAGACTCTGCAGCCCCTGATTGATAAGAAGAAGAAAGCTCTCTTAAGAAACAAGGAAAGACCAACGCGTAACACTCTGAGTGAGCTAAGGCAAGCTAGGAAGGATGTGCAAAAGGCTGCCAGGCAGTGTGCAAATGATTATTGGATCAAGTTATGTGAGTCCATTCAAATCGCAAGTGATAAGGGAGACATAAGAAGCATGTATGAAGGAATAAAGAAAGCTTGTGGTCCAGTGATCAAAAGAAGTGCACCATTGAAAACCTTGACTGGAGAAGTCATCACTGATAAGAAACAGCAGATGGACAGATGGGTAGAGCACTATTTGGAGCTTTACTCAAGTGAGACCAAACTAGCGGATGATGCCCTCAACGCCATAGAGGCTCTACCAACTCTTGACCACCTGGACACACTTCCCACCATAACAGAAGTTAAGTGTGCTATAAATGAACTTGCATCTGGCAAGGCTCCAGGTAAGGATGGGATTCCAATAGAGGTTATCAGGAGTGGGCAAGACACACTCACTATACAGATCCACCAGCTAATAGAGCTATGCTGGCGTGAAGGACAAGTCCCACAGGATTTCAAAGATTCAAGCATCATAACACTGTACAAGAACAAGGGCGATCGGAGCGACTGCAACAACTATAGGGGTATCTCACTTCTATGTATTGTTGGAAAAGTATTTGCCAGAATTGTTCTGCAGACTTCAAGTCCTAGGAGATCAAGTCTACCCCGAATCACAGTGTGGCTTTCGACAGAACCGGTCTACCACTGATATGATATTCTCATTGCGACAAATGCAAGAAAAATGCCGTGAACAGAATCAACCACTGTTTATTGCCTTCATCGACCTCACAAAGGCATTTGATTTGGTCAGTCGTGAGGGTCTGTTCAAGGCACTAAAGAAGATTGGCTGCCCACCAACTCTTCTGTCCATTGTGGAATCGTTCCACACAGGCATGAAGGGTATAATCAAGTTTGATGGTGCAACTTCTGAAGAATTTGAAATCAAGAGTGGAGTTAAGCAAGGTTGTGTACTAGCTCCCACCCTCTTTGGAATATACTTTTCACTTCTACTGAAATATGCATTTCGTGATCAGGATGGTGGTATATACATTCACTCACGCTCAGATGGCGGCCTCTACAATGCTCAGAGATTGAAGGCTAAGACCAAAATTAGGAGGGTACTGATCAGAGAGTTGCTTTTTGCAGATGATGCTGCAGTTACGACCCACTCTGAGGAAGAATTGCAATGTCTACTATCTGCATTCTCCAATGCTTGTTCTGAATTTGGTTTAACAATTAGCAAAAAGAAGACACAGATTATGTCACAAGGTGCACATGAGGTACCATCAATCTTTATTGACGACGCCGAACTAGAGATAGTAGAACATTTTACATATCTAGGATCAGTGGTAAATAGCAAATTATCCCTAGATCAGGAAATCAACATCCGGATTGGTAAGGCAGCAACAACAATGAACAGGTTAAGAAAAAGAGTCTGGGAGAACAGGAAGCTTACTGCCAAAACAAAAGTCCTTGTCTATCAAGCCTGTGTCCTTAGTACTCTTCTCTATGGCAGTAAAACCTGGACAACTTACTCACACCAAGAGAACAATTTAAACAGCTTTCATATGCGGTGTCTGCGAAGAATTCTTGGTATTAAGTGGCAAGACAAAATCACAAATACTGAAGTATTGGAAAGATCAGGTTGTGTGACAGTTTATTCCATGCTCAGTCTTCGTAGACTTAGATGGATAGGACATCTTAGGAGGATGGATGATGGTAGAATACCAAAGGATATCTTTTTTGGTGAATTACAGATGGGTAAGAGATCTCAGGGTCGGCCTCTACTACGATACAAAGATGTGTGTAAGCGGGACATGATTGATACAGGCATTGATAATGCACATTGGGAGCAAGTCGCCGCTGAACGTGTTGCATGGAGGGCAAATATCAGAAATGGAATAAAGTCAAAGGAGAAAATTATTGCAGAAAAATCACACACCAAGCGTTTGAGACGTAAGATGGTGCATGATGGTGGAAATGACCACGTGTTCACATGCACCCACTGTGAACGGACATTTACAGCGCAAATTGGCCTTATCAGTCACACTCGCTACCGCCATAGTTAAAAGTTATTATGCCTTTTTAAAGCACAAACTATCGTCTGTCAAGACGGCAAGGTGCCAATGATATATATATATATATATATATATATATATATATATATATATATATATATATATATATATATATATATATATATATATATATATATATATATATATATATATATATATATAAGAGAATGTTTCTTTGTGTGTCCTTTATGCGTTCACGAACGGTCCATCTGATTGAGGTGAAATAGTCTACATATGTTGTTCTCACTCCCGCGGATCCAACTGATATAGTTAGTTAGTTTAAAATCAACAATTCTTCCTCAAGCACGAAAGAAAATGGCATTACGAGCTTCAGAAACAGACGAAGAAATGTCCCGCCATCTTGCTCCAAGGGAACTCACTCTCTGATTAAACCAGAAATTAGTTATGAATAGTTATATCTACTCATAATGTTTCTTTGTGTGTGTGTCCTTTATGCGTTCCCGAACGGTCCATCCGATTGAGATGAAATTTTTTACAGATATTGTTCTCATTCCCGCGGATCCAACTGAAATAGTTAGTTTAAAATCAATTTTTAATTTTTACACGAAAGAAAAAGGCATTACGAGCTTCAGAAACAGACGAGCAAGGGGAACGGGAGAATCAGAAACAGACGAGCAACGGGAACGAGGGCATCAGAAACAGACGAGCAATGGGAACGGGAACGGGAGCAGGGGCCGAACGCGTACTCTGTGCGCTTAGAGAAATGTTAGTTAGCTAGTCGATAGATCATCCTCATCGAACATCGAACCATTCAGTCCATAAGTGCTCGGATCCCCTCATCAGCAAATCCCGCAGCGTGTAGCGGCTCACGACACCAGTTCTGTGTTGGTTTATCAATCTTCTTTGGCTTCCTGCATAGTGTTCTTATTTGGCCACCCCTCTTTTAATTTGCTGTTCTCGCAGTCTGGCCATGGTTGTAGATTCACAGTCATCACTTGGTTCTCGCAAAAGTCTTACTTCTCGTAGAGCATTCAGAATGTCAGCCTGGACCATGGCGTGTCCGCCCTCCACAGTAGCCTTACCTGCGAGCTTGTCAGCCCGCTCATTTCCTTGTACTCCCGCATGCCCTGGCACGAAGATGAAACTAATCTTTGCCAGCCGAGACTGCTCCAGAGACAGCAACCATTCTCTTCGGATCCACCCCGTCTCTATCCTCTTGAGCATGCTCATTGAGTCGCTAAGGAAACATGCCCTAGTGAATGTCTGTGTCTCGAGCCATGTTTTTGCTTTACTTACTTCCATGACTTCCATCGTCAGGCTATTTGTGGTCTCAGCAAAAGCACCAAAGTCCTCCTTCACAATTCTCCCTCCTGCCTGAGCCGTAAAGGTCCATCATGAGCTTCTCACATGTCGGACGACTAACCCATCTGTGTAAATGACAGCATCAACGCTTGTACTTCCGCCTCCACAGCAGCTGGAATTTCTTGTCTGCATTTTCTCTCTAGTTGGATGTAAACTGAATTGGATGTGCAGAAGTCTGTTGGCACTTGTAACCACTACTCGCCAGGTTCTAAGTCCTCAAGTGTGCATATCTGTTGAAGAATGTCTTCGGCTTGACCCATCCACGACCGCCCTCTTTTTAAACTGCTGCCCTTCACCGTCATAATTTCACTATGCAGTGGATGTTGTGTGTTTGCATAAATTCTGAGGTAGGCGCGTACTCTGCAAACTTGTATTCTGTCTTCGATGGTTGGAATATAAAGAAGGTAGCGGATCGCCCTGCATGCTGTATCTCTTGTACATCCAAGAATAATGCGCATAGCTTCGTTCTGTATCCTTTCCATCCTTTCTATCTGCTAATGGCTAAGAGTCAGGATTGCCATCGCGTACTAAAATACAGACATGACCTGCCCCTCGTATAGAAGACAGAGATGGCGCTGCTCACAGTTTGCTGCCTCCATCATCCGCATCGCAGCCAAACCCCGCTTGGCCTTTGTTATCACCTGGTCTATGTGCTCATTATAAGCAAGGCTTCGATCAAACCGTATCCCCAGGTAATTCATTGCCTGCGTTCTTTCCACCGTCTCTGAACACAGCTTTACAGCGAGCGTCCTGGGCAACAGGTTCCTTCGGGGTCCTGGCTAAAGTCAATAGGATCACCGATTTCTCCGAAGTCGGAGAGTGTCTGTCTGTACGGAGAGGAACCACCAGTCTGCACACCAATAAGCCAGACACGGGACAACGGATACTCACGCAAACCTCAGGTCCTGTATGACATCACACTGATGTTGGACAACAGGATGCCTTCATCCGACATACAGGACTTCGCGTTGGAGCTAAAGCCAAAGAACACAAGCAAGCAAGTGCAGTTGGTGTTTGAGTGTTGACAATATGATATATATGAATGTATAATGACTACTTATATGGATTCAATGAGACGCTCCCTGCCAGGTACCTGGCGATGCCGGGCCGGGTCATCAGCTAGTTTATTATAAAGTTCCGGTGTAACGTTCACATTTGTTAAACGAAGAAAGGTCATCTTAGTATAAAGTCATGGTATCGCATTCACGTGAAAGGGGTAAACTTAGCATAAAATCTGGGAATAGAGTGGAGATTTTTAAGTGAATGAAGTAAACATAATGTTAAATCCTGGAGGGCTTTCACATTTGTTACACGAAAGAAAGAAATTTTAGAGATCCGCAGAGAGCTTCATATGAATGTCTGCAGCAATGTATCCTCAGTCTCTCGTCGTGATAATTATCTTTAGTATCCTCTTTCCAGTCCACCTCTTGGTGATTTAATCCAATTTGCACAGCAGTCTTCCTTTATCATGTCTATCCACGTTCTTTTATCCAGTATGGTTTTCAGCAAGATCTTAAAGTTCTTCTTCAGCAAAATCTTAAAGGTCTCTTAAAGTGTCCAATATGTAATTTGTCGAAAAATTTAGTCCGATGACAGTGATAAAGCTTTGAAAACATGCGCTTCAACTGAAAGGAATGACATTCGAAGCATTGCCATTTGAACATATGTTTATGTAAACAGGACTGCGAAAACAGACGATTTATGTGTAAGATGACATACGCCTACAAGTGATGGATAACAAAGCCCTCATAAATACAATGATGGAGTTAGTTCAATGCTGGTTCTACACGGTCTTGACATAGGCAGGGTGAGAAACAAGACCTTTTCTTGGCAGACTTTGGCGCAGAGCCACAGAACATAGAAATTGGTCACTGGAAGCGAAGTAGAAGTAAACTGTAGCCACTTTAGTTGAATAGGACACAAGCAGTGATAATGTGGTTTTATGTTTGAAGACGAGGACAGAAATGTCAACTAAACATTTTGTTCATGTCATTACATATGAATAAAAACCGAGAATTTCTTATGTGAAGAGAAAAGTAGCAACATTTGGTAATAAGATTCTTCTTCTTCTTCTTCTTCTTCTTCTTCTTCTTCTTCTTCTTCTTCTTCTTCTTCTTCTTCTTTGCTTCTTCTCGGCGGCGGAGAGGCGGCGGCGTGCGGCGGCGGCGGCGGCGGCGGCTGGCGGCGGCATGCGGCGGAGGAGGCGCGGAGGCGGAGGCGGCGGCGCGCGCGGCGGCGGCGGCGGCGGCGAGCTGCGGCTGCGTCGTGCGGCGGAGGCGGCGGCGGGCGGAGTCGGCGGCGGGCGCGCGGCGGCGGCGGCTCGGCGGAGAAGCGTGCGAGGCGGCGCGCGGCGGCGGCGGCGGAGGCTGTGGCTGCGGAGGAGGCGGCGCGAACGGAGGCGGAGGCGGGTGCGGCGGCGGCGGCGGAGGCGGGGCGGCTGCTGCGGAGGCGTCTGTCGGCGGCGGGAGAGGCGGCGAGGAGGCGGGACGTCTGTCTGCGGCGGATCGGGCGGGGCTGGCGGCGGAGGCGGCGAGCGGCAGGAGGCGGAGCGCGGCGACGGCGCGGCGGCGGCGCGGCGGGCGGCGGCTTGGCGCGTCCGCGGCGCGGCGGTCGGCGGCGCGGCTGTCGGATGGCTGCGGCGTGCGGCTTGCGGCGCCGTCGAGCGAGGCAGGATCTGGGGCGCTGGCGGCGCGATGCGCTCAACTGCCGGTAGCGGCCGGAGCCGAGCGTCGCCGCGCAGGCGCACGCGTAGCCGCGCGCTTCTCCGGCGGCTCGCGAGTCGGCGGCTGAGCAGCGAGCTGCGCGAGCGCAGAGCGCGCGGCTGCTGGCGCGAGAGGCGGCGCCGGCGGGATCCGCAGGACTCGGCGGCGACGAGCGCAGCGGCGGCGCAGGAGGCGGCGGCAGTAGCGGCGAGGGGCGGTCGAGCGTCTGCGAAGCTGCGAGTTCGAGCGTCGGAGGCTGGCGGCGCGGCAGAGCGAGCAGGCGGGATGCGCGTGCGGAGGCGGCGGAGGCGGAGGAGCGCAGGAGGCGGCGAGGCGCTCGGCGAGGAGGAGGTCGGAGGAGCGGCGGCGGAGGAGGTAGGAGGGACGGGAGGCAGGATGCGGCGTCGACGGGGGAGGCGAGTGCGGCGGAGTGCGAGGAGGCGGCGGCGGGCGTGAGCGAGCGAGAGGAGGGCGGCGGAGGCGGAGGGTAGGCAGCGGAGGAGGAGGAGAGGCGAGACGCGGAGGCGGCGGAGGAGCAAGCGCACGGAGCGAGGAGGAGCGATGCGAGCGTATGAGCGGCGAGCGAGTGCGGCGAAGCGCGGCGGCTAGGCGGCGGCGGCGCGCGAGCCGCGAGCGGCGGCTGAGGCGGCGGCGGCGAGGAGGCGCGGCTGAGGAGGAGGAGGCGGCGGCGGCGGCGGCTGAGGCGGCGGTGAGGAGGAGGAGGCTGCGGCGAGCCCGGGCGGCGGCGGCGGCGGAGGCGGCTGAGGCGGAGGAGCGGCGAGGAGGCGGCGACGCGGCGGCGGAGCGGGGCGGAGGCGGGAGGCGGAGGAGGCGAGGCGGAGCTGAGCGTAGGGAGGCGGCTGAGAGGCGGAGGCGGAGGAGGAGGCGCGAGGCGGCGGCGGAGTGATGAGATGCGGCGGAGCCGGCCGGAGGCGGAGGATGAGGCGGCGGCAGGAACGCGGCGAGACGAGGAGTGAACGAGTGCGAGGAGCCTCGGCGGGCGGAGGCGGCAAGCTAGTGAGGAGGAGGGCGGATTGAGGAGGAGACGGAGGTAGAGGAGCAGGGAGCGGTAGGAGGAGGACCGTGGTCGAGGCGGCGGATAGATGGGAGGACGAGGAAGAGCGAGGAGGATGGAGGAGGAGAGGAGGAGTACGGGGAGGAGGAGGCAGCAGGCGGAGGCGGACGGAGTGAGGAGGCGGAGGAGGAGGATGGAGGAGGCTGAGGAGGAGGAGGAGGAGGAGGCGGATGCGGAGGATGAGGAGAGGGGAGGAGTTGGGAGGAGGAGAGGCGGAGGTAGGAGGAGGCATGGAGGAGGAGGCAGAGGAGGAGGTATGGAGGCGGCGGAGGCGGAGGAGGAGGAGGAGAGGAGGGAGAGGCGGAGGAGTGAGAGTGAGGCGGAGGAGGAGGAGGGGGAGGCGAGGAGGGTAGGAGGAGCGAGGAGGGGGAGGAGAGGAGGGGAGGCAGCGAGGAGGAGGAGGAGGAGGAGGAGAAGACGGAGCTGAGGAGGACGGTATGAGGAGGAGGAGGGAGGAGGAGGAGGCTGAGGCGGAGGAGGAGGAGGAATGAGAGAGAGGAGGAGTGAGGGGCGGAGGAAGGAGGAGAGAGGAGGAGGAGGAGAGGGCAGGAGGAGGAGGAGGAGGCATGAGGAGGAGGAGGAGGAAAAGGGAGAAATGAGGAGGAGGAGAAAGGAGAAGGAGAACGACGGAGGTAGAAAGGAGGGGGAGGAGGGGAGGTGGAGGAGGAGAAGAAAGGAGCGAGGAAGAAGAAGAGAGAAAGGAGGAGGAGGAGGTATGAGGAGGAGTATGAGAGAAGTGAGAAGTGGTCTTCTGAATAATGCGGATGAGAAGGAAGGTTCTGATGAGGAGGAGGCGGTAGGCGGCTGTACCTGCGGAGATTCGTGCTGATGAGGATGGAGAGGCTGACTGAATAACACGGATGCGTCGTGTGCGGAATTAGTCTGAGTCTGTGCTTCTTTCAGGCGTAGGCTTTTTTCTTTCTGCGTATTATCTTCTCCTCTGCTTCTTGATTCGTACTCGGCTTCTCTCGGTATTTCTGATACTGCGGAGTTAAGTCTGTCTGTCTTAGGCTTAGTCTTCTCGTGATCTCTGCGTATGTCTCTAATGAGGATGCTTCTGGCGTAGGAGGATTCGTCGGAATCATGTCTTATTATGAGATTGTCTTCTTCCTCTTCTTCTTCATCTAAGCTTCTTACTTCTCTTCTTTTCTATTCTTCTTCTTCTTCTATTCTTTCATCGTCTTAGTCTCTCGTCTCTTATCTTCTCTTCTTCGTCTTCTTCTCTTCTTCTTTAGTATTCGTCGCGTCGGAGTCGAGATTCTATTTATTCTGTTATTATTGAATTATGCTAGTCTTCTTAGTATTTTCTTTTCTTTGTCTTCTCTTTTAGTTTATTCTTCTTCTTCTGGAATATTATGCTGATTCTGCTTGATTCTTTTAGGTCGTATTAGTATGCTTCTTCTTATTCGTCGTATTAGTGTGATATCTTCTTCTCATGTTTATTCATATTCTTCTTATTCTTCGGCTGATTACTTATTAGGTATTAGTTATTGTATTCTTCTGATTATTAGTCCTGCTTTTTACTCTATTAGTCTTTCTTATGAGTCGGAGGCTTCTTTCTTCTTCGGAATGTACTTATTATTCTTCTTATGATAGAGGAGTATGATGTTCTTGCTTATTAGTAGTCTTCTTATGATAGTGGATGTGAATTGATGAATTTAGTCGTATGTGATGAATCTGAGAAGGATGATGGAGCGGAGTCTTAGTAGGCGGTCTGATGAGATGCGGTTGAGTATGATTTTGTCTTATTCGGATTCTTCTTATGGTCTTATGTAATTATTCTCTTATTATTATATTTTCTGTCGTATTCTTCTCTTCTTTTCTTCTTCTCTTAGTATTATCTGCTTCTTATGATTATTCTTCTTCTTCTCTTTTCGTTTCTGACTTATTAATATGATTATTATGATTCTTAGTATTCGTATTATTATTCATTTATTCTTATATTATCTTATTATATTATGATGATTATCTTCTTCTTCGTCTTCTGTCTTATTCTTATTCTATTCTAGTCTTCTCTCTTAGTCTTCTTATATCGGATTATGCTATTCTTCTATTCTTTAGTATATTCTTATTATTAGTATTATCGGCTCTTCTGATCTTAGGATAGTGTCTTCTAATTCTATGATTATCGTATGAGTATTCTTATTATTATTCTTATTATTTGTATTATTATTTCTTATATGTTAGTATTATTATTATGAGGGATTGATTAGATTCTTATTATTTTAGTAGTATTTGAGCTTTATTAGTCTTTATTATGAGGTATTGATTAGTATATTAGTATTCTTATAGTTTCTTACTAAGCTCTATTATTATATTCGGATTATGCTGATTATCTATTGTCTTATTCTTTTCTTAATATTGATTCTTATTATGATTAGTCTGATAGTATTATTCTTAAGGATCTTATGAGTTATTATTTTATTATTATTATGATTATTCTATTGATTATGTATGAGTAGTATTGATAGTACTTAGGATTGATTATGATTTTACTTAGGCTTTATTGTATTAGGATGATTAATGATGTTGATTACGTATTGCATATTATTAGGCTATTATTCACTATTAGTATATGATTCAGGAATGATGATTATTGATGTAAATTTAGTAGTGATTCAGTAGGTATGAGGAGAGAGGTAATTAGAGTTATTGATGTAGGAGGTATTATATGACGCTTATGCATCATTATGACAACGATTTAGTTGATGCTTATCTCTAAGTCTGTCTTTTATGTCTTATAGTCTGTTTTATCTATGAAGTATTATTTGCTCGGTTTTTTTGTGTATTTTTACTTATGAGTATCTTATTATATTCTCTTCTTATTTTCTGACTTAGTCTATTCTTTATCTCTATTATTATTATTAGTTCGTTTCTTTTTATTTTTATTATTACGTCTTCTATTATATTATCTATTGATTATTATTATTTCTTCTTCTTCTTCTTCTTCTTCTTCTTCTTCTTCTTCTTCTCTTCTTCTTCTTCTTCTTCTTCTTCCTCTTCTTCCTTCTTCTTCTTCTTCTTCTTCTTCTTCTTCTCTTCTTCTTCTTCTTTCTTCTTCTTCTTCTTCTTCTTCTTCTTCTTCTTCTTCTTCTTCTTCTTCTTCTTCTTCTTCTTCTTCTTCTTCTTCTTCTTCTTCTTCTTCTTCTTCTTCTTCTTCTTCTTCTTCTTCTTCTTCTTCTTCTTCTTCTTCTTCTTCTTCTTCTTCTTCTTCTTCTTCTCTTCTTCTTCTTCTTCTTCTTCTTCTTCTTCTATTCTTCTTCTCTTCTCTTCTTCTTCTTCTTCTTCTTCTTCTTCTTCTTCTTCTTCTTCTTCTTCTTCTTCTTCTTCTTCTTCTTCTTCTTCTTCTTCTTCTTCTTCTCCTTCTTCTTCTTCGCCTTCTCCTTCTTCTTCTCCTTCTTCTTCTTCTCCTTCTCCTTCTCCTCCTTCTCCTTCTTCTTCGTCTTCTTCTTCTTCTCCTTCTCCTTCTTCTCCTTCTCCTTCTTCTTCTTCTTCTCCTTCTTCTTCTTCTTCTTCTTCTTCTTCTTCTTCTTCTTCTTCTTCTTCTTCTTATTATTATTATTATTATTATTATTATTCTTTTTCTTCTTCTTCTTCTTCTTCTTCTTCTTCTTCTTCTTCTTCTTCTTCTTCTTCTTCTTCTTCTTCTTCTTCTTCTTCTTCTTCTTCTTCTTCTTCTTCTTCTTCTTCTTCTTCTTCTTCTTCTAGTGACTTTATTCCCAGCTCAAGTCAATAAGTCCTACCCTTTGCTGTCTCCTTCAGGTCGCTCAACATAATCCCAATTATTCATTACTGTCTTTAATTTTCTTCTCTACATATTTCCGTATCCCTTTGTTTGATTTGCCTTGTGGATTCCAGTGAAATGAGTTTCTAATTAAATATAAAGTGAAAAATGGTAAAATATGGGAACATGGCACACATTTATTAACTACAGTAATGGCGCTGAAAAATACCATTGCCTCTTACAGACTATGACGAATAGTTATAGATGCATCATTATATTTATAAATACTAAGAGCCGAAAAGACAACTCAACAACCATTAAAAACATAAACATAATTAGTATTCATAAAAAGAGTCATATGGTGAATTTAAACACAGAAGCCGCAAACAATAAATTAATGCAGTTAATATTATCCGTCCCGGGAATTCTATATCAAGGACAATTTACCCCGAGATAATTTTCCTCTCTGCCTACACCCCTTTGATCGGTATTATGCATCGGTGCCTCATCTCATATAGGAACCAAACATAGGAAGTCCCGAGTGTACTATTTGCGCATTAAGGTTCCATCAGCAATTGAAATTTGTAAGGGATAGGTTGCAACTATCCTCTGTTGTGACATTTCTAAAGATATATATCTTTCAGTCCCAGAAGATTTGAAGCATTGGGTTAATGTAGACAATAGCCACATCATATCAGGTGATGCATAACAATCTAGATTTACTCATTTCTTTAGTTTGCTCCGATCATTCATAAAAGATACAGGGTGTATTTTAATGACTGTGCAGTGTTTGAAAATATTGCCGGTCCAAGTTTTGCTTTTACCTATTATGTTGCATGAACTTTACAGAGGGCGAATACAAAACTTGGACCGGCAACATTTTCAAACACTGCACAATCATTAAAAATGCACCCTATATAAGAACTTCCTACGTTGTGTGAGCATCATCATATTGCAAGTACTTTATAGAAAGCCAAATTTATGAAATGTCAATGGCTGGCCCCGGCTTCCTGGCCTAGAGGTTAGCGACTTTTCTCCGTAATCTCGTATACTTGCGTAAGTAACATGACGATGGTGAGAATCAGTAGTGGTTCGAATCGGGTCGGTAACTTACGGGGTATGTGAGCCGGCAGCTCAGAAAGCAAAGGCAAACTACTGTGCGTAATCTTGCCAAGAAATCAACAATCAGGTGAAAGATGCTGATGTTGACAACGATGTCCTGTAAAGGATATGCAATTCCTGGCGCTGTGGTGAAGAGTGATCGGATTTGGAAATCCCGCATACAGCGTTCGAAACAAAGATGCGAGTTATTTGGAAGAAAACAGCCGTGTGCTTGTATTTCATACAATAGTATGAGTGCCTGTCGTTCAGAAAGCAATGGTAAACTACTGAACATACACTTGTCAAGAAACACAATCAGTGAAAACAAGCTAGGATTGACTGCTACGAGCTGTAAAGGATATGCAACTAACTTTTTTTATTTTCAAAAACTATTTAAAATATCGTCACCATAAATATTTATTAGCTGGAAAATCCTGGTACCGAATATTCAAGCACATATTAACTGGGACAGTTAGGTCTATTATAGAATACAACTCCAGCCTTTGGGCAACAGCAGCGAAAATAAGAAGCGTTGTTTCAGAATTTCTCCCGGCACAGTACAACATTTTTATCCCCTTATTAAAGAAATGGTCAAAGGGACTTTAGCTTCTTGAACATGGCAAACGGTGAAACATTCTTACATGGTTAGAAAATCTCAAAATGCTATGAAATCATTCATCACACCAAACATTTCGTTAAGTAAATTACTCTTTCCCACGCCTTGAAGAGTATTGTTTTTATTGTGCCAGCCACATATTTGCACTGTCCCCTTTGCAGTTTTTACTACACAGAAATGACCTGATATCCGCTTTGGCTGGGTCGATCTGTGTGGGCCCAGGTATTCTTTTTACATCCATCAGAGGGAGATTCGGACACATGAGCACTGAAGCGTGTTGAATACATGGTTCTTGTCTATACTTTATAAACCATTCCGCAGTCTTTACCTCTCAGAATATTTTCTGGGAATCGGTTCGGCTGAGTCGACGTTGGAGTCCAAGTTTATTGTTTTATTCCAAGGGAGGGCCGTTTGAATTAATTTTTCCTCATTAACATATATTTCGTACTCACAAAGATTATGGTCGTCACTGGGAAGAAGGAAATATCAAAATGTAATACACAAGTAAATGGGCATATTCTTAAACAAATGAATCCGTACAGTTATCTCGGAACAGTCATAACATCAGATGGCAGATGCCTTGAGGAGATTAGAAGAAGAATTTCCATTGCGAAGGTAGACTTTTGCGAGATGAAAACCATGCAGACCAATAAAAAGATATCAATTGAAACGAGACAATGTGTGTTGAATTGGTGCATAGAACCTGCACTTTTGTATCGAAGTGAAGCGTGGACAATGAGCAGACAAGTTGAAAAAAACATTTGATGACTGTGGAAATGTGGCTTCAGGGGAAAATGCAAAGAATACCATGAACAGAGAGAAAAAGCCAACGAACAAGTCCTTCAAAAAATAAATGAAGATAGTAAACTAATTAGAGACATTAGACGAAGACAGTCAAAATTTTTGGGCATGTTATGAGAATAAATGAATTGGAGAACTTGGTGACAACTGGCAAGATCGAAGGAAAGATACCAAGGGAAAGACCGAGGAGTAAATACCAAGACGACTTGGCCATGTGGCATGGTCGAGATAGAAACACGGAGCTGATCCACGACGTTGGTGATCGAGTGAGATGGCGAAATATGACCGCCAACTCTTATCGGCATGGCACACGCTGGATGGATGGATTATATGTGACGGAAATCCCATATTCCTCATGATTGATTTTCCAAAGTTTCTGATGTTGTACACAGTCAAATGCCTTTGAATAATCCATAAAACATGAGAATAGGTTTACATTAAATTCTTTGCACTTCACTATTATTAAACGCATGTTGAGTATGTGATCTCTTGTTCCTCTTCCTTGTCTAAATCCAGATTGAACCACGTTAATTTCTTCTTCCATTTTATTTCGAAGTTTTTCCATTATGATTTTTATAGAATTTTACTTGCATGACTGATCAGGGCAACAGTTCTATAGTTGGTGCATAATTTCAGGTTCCTCTTTTTGGTATTGGAATGAAGATAGTTCTCTTCCAATCTATTGGCCATTTATCATATTTCCATATCTTTTTACATAATGCGTGATAGATTTGTACGCTTTTTTCTCCTACCCGCTTTAATTAGTTTCAGCTGGTATCTATCACGTCCAGGTGATTTACCATTCTTCGGGTTTTTTATCCTTTATCGTTTCGACTTTTCAAGTGCGGTCCACGACGTAAGAGACAAGGTAGACGGGCCTGTGCACAGACGCCCCAGACGCAAATGCTACCGCCTGGGCCTCAAGTACACGCGTATTCTATATTCGAATTGTGCCAGCGCTAAACAATGTGGCCCCATCTTGGAAAGCCTGGCATACAGGAACGTTATAGTTGCTCTTCAGGAGACGAGAGTGGCGTTGGTAAGACACTCCATATAGCCGGCTTCAAATGTTTTTACAACAGGCGACACCTGAGAATGCCGATTCTGATTCGAGACAGAATGGTGGTTTCAAAGCAGGACATGTCTACGTGGGACAGTGACGAAATACAATTACAGGCTGTTTGAGTTCACTCCGGTCTACCATTCGTGTTGGTGAATGTTTATGCCGTTAACGCGAGTGTGGATTCCCATAGATGACAGTGTTTGAGTGACATATTATGACAGGAGAGGAATGTCATTTTCTGTGGCGATTTCAACGCTAAGGGCAAATCATGGGGTAACATTTCTTCCAACACACAGGGGGAGGAGCTCGAGGCGGCACTTGAAACCAGTGACCTTGTTTGTATCAACAGTGGCTGTGTCACCAGGACAGCAAGTCGTCCAGGTGACGAGAACAGTGTTATTGACCTGGCGCTGGTGTCTCCGTCACTCACTACAGTGTGTAGATGGGGTGTCCTAGGGCACCATGGCAGCGACCTACCACCCTTGCAGCATATTGGTGGAGAACGGCAGAACCAGGCAGCACAAGTCAACGGTCTAGACTCTAGACCTTTAAGTGTGACAGTTCATGGCTAGATGTGGTGAGTAAAATAAGGCCTGACAAGCGCAGGAATCATTCATGCAGGGAAAAAAAAGCTTGGGAACAGCTCACCTTGGTGGAATTGTGAGGTGGAGAAGGCCTGGGTGGATAAGCGTGGTGCTGTAAGGAAATGGCAAAACGCCAAGAAGAACAGAGCTGCCCATCCTAGTCTTATTGTGCGATTGGAAAGAGAGATGGACAACAAAGTTAGCTATTTAAAACACTGGTTCTCACTTGTTTAAAAGTGAAAAATGGGCAGAGTTGTGTCAAAGAATAAGCACAGACAAGTCACTGAAATTGTTCTGGTGACTACATAAAAGTATGAATGGGGTAGTCAAGAATAAGAGTGTTCCTGACTTTCCAAAGTGCTGACCTTATGGCAGACGGTCTGACAGAATAAGGGGCAAAGTCCCTTTTCGAACGTTATTTAGATCAGAGCAACCAGACAGACATGAGAGGCCGAAATTTTGCCAAAGCGGTTAACTCAGATATATATAAGGCCCAGAACATTGCAGTTGAAGATACAGTGACAGTGAAAGCGATCAGGGATGTGCTTCGACGAACAAGAAACAGCGCACTAGGGCCAGATGGTATAGGGTATGACGACATTAGTATGTGTAACGACAACGAGCTAGAGGAACTAGCAAATATGTACAACAACAGCATAGGGAGTGCTAGCATCAAGGGGGAGTGGTTACAGAGCTATCTGATTCCCTTGCCGAAGACTGGCAAAGACCATACAAAAATTCAGTGGTATCAAGTAATAACCACGCAAAATACAATAGGCAGGCTGCTGGAGAAGTTAATCGCAGGAAAATATCAAGCCAGCAAGAGAAGCACCCACCCTTGGAGGGTACCATCCAAACAGAAAAACCTGGATCAACGCAGCAGTTTTTGCCCATGATGTCTATGAAGGTTTCCACTCAGGCATTGAAACAAGTATTGAGATGCGTACAATAGAGTGCCGTTGGATGTTTTAATGTTTCAGCTGCTTGAGCTCAAGATAAGTTCATTCCTCCTTAGTTGGATCGCGGCAGCCCTCTTCCAACGGAAAGTAGTTTTTAGATGTGGCAGTTGGACTTCTGAACCAACAACAATATACCCGGGCCTGCCAAAGGGATCACCATTATCTCCGCTGCTTTTCAACGCCTACACTGTGAGAATAACCAGGACTGGGGAGGACATTGTTATATGGCAACGATGTGTTAGTGTATCGTCACGGTAAGGATAGAGATCGGGTTGCTGTGGAACTATAAACCGAACTAAATCCATAAGCACTTAGTGTGTGGAATATGGGGCAATGGTCAACCCAACGAAGGCAGCGGTGACATGGTTATCTTTGAATAACCATATTTTCAACACTCCATCACCAACTATAAATACGAGGGTAAGTTATTAAGTAAGTCACAAATGGCTGTAGAAAAATAACTAAATTTGATAACAAACTGAAACCAGTTTATTTGTTTTCATACATTGTCCCTTTATTTCTCAAAATAATTTCCACCAACAATGATGCACTTATCCCATATTTTATCCCTTCACCCAAACCGGCTGCATAGAACTGCGTGCTTTGTTTCATCTTCGGCGTCATTCGCGAAATGTCTCCAGCCAAGGTGGTTTTCGGTGGACTTAGCCCCTATCGATTGCCAGTAAAGCGGCGCATAGTTTGGTAGAAAAAAGTTACGAGGGTAGTCAATAAGTAAGTCACACAGTTCTGTGGGATGGCAGGTAAATGAAAACATGGCATGCAGATTTATGCAGTCGATTTGGGAGAACTGATAAAGCTATGGGATAAGTGCATCAATGTTGATGGAAATTATGTTTAGAAATAAAGGGGCAACGTATAAATAAACTGGTTTCAAGTTGTTATCATATTTAGTTATTTTTCTATAACCATTTGTGACTTACTTATTAACTTACCCTCGTATGTGTTCAGAGACTGGAAAGAACGCAGGCAATGAATTACGTTTTGATCAAAGCCTTGCTTATAATGAGCACATAGACCAGGTGATAACAAAGGCCAAGCGGGGTTTGGCTGCGATGTATGTGATGATGGCAGAAAACGGTGAGCAGCGCCATCTATGTCTTCTATGCGAGGGGCTGGTGATGTCTGTTTTTGAGTATGCGATGGCGATCCTGACTCTCAGCCGTAAGCAGATGGAAAATATGGGGAAAAATACAGAACGAAGCTATGCGTATTATTCTTGGATGCACAAGAGATACAGCATACATGGCGATGCGCTATCTTCTTGATTTTCCAACCATTAAAGGCAGAATACAAATTTGCAGAGCACGTGTCTACCTCAGTGTCAATGCAAACAAACAACATCCACTGCATAATGAAATTAAGAAGGTTAAGGGCAGCAGGTTAAAAAGAGGAAGGTCGTGGATGGGTCAAGCCAAAGATATTCTTCAACAGGTGTGTTCACTTGAGGACTCAGAACCTGACGAGGAGTGGGCACAAGTGCCAATAGATTTCTGTAAGTCCTTTTCAGTTTGCATCCAACTAGACAGAAAATGCAGACACGAAAATCCGGCTGCTGTGAAGGCGGAAGTAAAAGCGTTGAATTTCGAGAATTCGTTAGACGGTGATGCTGTCATTTAGACAGACGGGTGGGTTGTCCGACATGTGAGAAGTTCATGAGCCTTTACGGCTCGGGCCGGAGGGAGAATTGTGAAGGAGGTTTCTGGTGCTTTTGCTTTGACCACAAGTAGCTTACTATGGAAGTCAAGGCAGTAAGTAAAGAAATAACATGGCTCGAGACACAGACATTCACTGCGGCATGTTTCCATAACGTCTCAATGAGTATGCTGAAGAGGATAGAGATGGTGTGGATCGGAAGAGAGGGGTTGCTGTCTCTGGAGCGGTCTCGGCTAGCAACGATTAGTTTCATTTTCGTGCCGGGACATGCGGGTGTACAAGGATATGAGCGAGCTGACAAGCTCGCAGGTTAGGCTACTGTGGAGGACGGTCGTGCCATGGACCAGGCTGACATTCTGAATGCTTTACGAGAAGTAAATCGTTCGCAAGAACAAAATGATGACCGTGAATCTACAACCATGGTCATGATGCGTGAACAGCAAATTAAAAGAGGTGTGGCCAAACAAGAACACTTCGCAGGAAGCCAGAATTGTTGATCAGCTCAGTGTTCCTGTCTCTACCATGCCACGTCGTCAAGCCATACAGATATTTACTTCTCTGTCTTCCCCTTCTTCCCTTCCCCCAATCTAGCCATTTGTCACTAAGTTCTCCTATTTATTTCTTCTCATAACATGTCCAAAATATTTTTTTATATAAGACCCCAAAACGATTCCTGTTCTTCATGTTTGTGTTGTATGCATCCGGTATTTTTGTGAGATCAAAACGAAATGGCCTTGTTCCTCGAGTAAGCTATTTGAGTTTTACTTTCACATCTGCTTCTAATAACTGATGATCTGTATCACAGTCTGCACTTTGTAAGGTCTTTGCCGATATTATGCTTGATCTCAATCTTCTTTGTCAACTGTCATTTACTGCAAATATAATATCTTGCGGTGTATGGCAAGGGGGTCTTGAGTGTGAGGAATTAAGTCCGCCTGGCTAGTGCAGTCGCCGCGAACTGTGCAGGTTAGGATTTTCCTTTTGCCCCCGACAGAAAAATACTCCACTCCTTACCGAAGATTCGAACCCGAGTCTACCAATGAGAATCCGATATTCTAACCACTCGGCCAGCCGCTCCTTGTATCGTCTGTGTATCAAAATATAATCTAGCTGGCGTTTGGTAGTACTGTCCGGGGATTTCTAAGTGAACAGTGTTCTTGGGTGTTGTTTAACAAGTGTGTTGACAATCGTTAACTAATTTTCTGTGCAAAATTCAATAAATTTGTATTGACGCGTCCTCGCCGAGCATCCTAGGCAACAGGTCCCTTTGGGGTCCTGGCTAATGTCAGTAGGATCGTTGATTCCTCCGAAGTCGGAGAGCGTCTGCCTGCACGGCGATGAACCACCAGTCTGCACACCAATAAGCCAGACATGGGATAACGGATACTCACCCAAACCTCAGGTCCTGTATGACATCACACTGATGTTGGACAACAGGATGTTTTTGCCTTATGCAGAAATGCGTGGCTGCTGGGCTTCTGGTTGACTGCCACTGCCGTCGACGATGAACTGTATTTCGTGGACTGTGTGGGTGAACATCTAGGAAACATCCAGATAGAAAAATGACTGCCGATTCCATTAGAAATGAACTGGGTGTTTTGTGGGGGACTATTGTGTTGACATTCTGGCGGCGGCATTATGCAGTGTATCTGTGCGGGCTGTTGTTTGTCGAGATTCTTGTCTTTTCCACTTTTCACATTGGGCAGTGGGGAGTATTTTGTCTGATATTCACTGGCACAGGAATGGAGCATAATGGGGACGACCCATTGCTGTGAAGTTGGAACCGCGACTAACTAACTAACTAACTAACTAACAGGATGTCTTCATCCGGCATACAGGACTTCGCGATGGAGTTCACAGCCAGCGAACACAAGCAAGTAAGCAAACAATAAGTTTGTCACCTGCATCATTTATATTTGACAATCCAAGTTTTCCTAAAACGTGTCCCTTATGATCAGCTCTTCCTGTACCCACTTTTACATTAAAATCTCCCATTATTATTGTTATGTCATTATGTCCAATCTTATGTATTGTGTTTTGCAGTGTGTTGTAAAAGATCTTAAATTTCGTCTTCCTCTGCTGTTGAAGTAGGTGCGTATATCTATATGGGATTTATGTTTTCTGGATGGCCTTTAAGTCTGACAGTGAGGATTCTATCACTAACCGGATTATGTCCAATTAAAGCCTTTGCAGCTATTTTATCTAAACAAAATGCCACTCCGCTCTGGTCTTCGACATCTCTACTAGAATATATGAAACTACTTCCATTTTCAGTTGTAAAATATCATTTGCCTCTCCAGCGATGTTCACTAATTCCTAACATGTGAATATTTAACCTCTCAATCTCATAACACACTATCTTAAACTTTCCCTTATACAGACTTCTCACATTCCACGTTCCTAGTCTCACTCTCCTTCTTAGTCTGACACATGGGATTTCCTTGATAACAGTCGGGATTAAATCCGTCATCACTATTACTAGTACTGGCCTCTGTGTCACACTCTTCCCCAGTGTTATCTGATCTGCCTGGCCTGGGGTCTCACCACGAGATCTATTTCTTATTAGCTTTCTGTAATGGTTGTTAAGGTTTCTTTGCATGTTTTGCAGAAGGTAGTTTGCCGTTGCTTTCCTTCTGGGCAGTGACTGTACTAGTTGGTGGTCATAGCCATTGTACCTATGCAAAATTTACGCATGCAAAATCTGACAGTAATCCAATATTACATAGACTGGATATAATCTTATACACGGATAAACATTCTTAAGGTGGTTTTCAGATAAGAATTCCACCCGAGGAACAAACTTGTTATCTCCTTCCCCAAAATGTAACTTGCTATGTGTGTCAATTTCATTAGCTCTGGTCTCGTATGCGGGTTTATTTCGTGTCATCAAATCCTTCTTTGGCTAAATGATATTACTGCACATTTTGGGAAAGTTCGCTCTCTGCGCTCGTATTTACAAGATGGGAAAACAAGAGCACGGCAGCCTGTAATTGTGTATGTGGGGCATTATAAGAGCAAGAGACGTTGCCCGTAAACACATTTGTTTGACCAGAAAATATTAAAGTAATGTTAATGGAATAAGACGGGTGTCGCAAATATACAGAGGGAATATACGTACACAATATTGATTCATATAGACGTGTTCTCTCTGGTGGGTATAATTAATTTTAGGAGATTAAAGAGTATGATTATGTCAGAAAAATAGTAATGACAGTAGAGGTTTAGAGAGAAAGAGAGGGAGAGAGAGAGAGGGGTGGGGAAGAGAGGGGTTGGGAGAGAGGGGAGAGACAGACAGGTAAACATAGAAAGGGGAGGGAGAGCGACAGAGAGAGGGATAGAGACAGAGAGAGCGAGGTGAGAGAGACAGAGAGAGAGAGGACGAAATAACGAACAAACGAACGAATGTTATTTTCAAAGAGTCACAAATAGGGCACGCAGGAACGTCTTATATTTGGCCCTTTATTCACTCATTTTTCGTACATAAATTATCTAATGTGTACGTTACATTCACCTAGACAAAAAAAATGCCAAATTAAAGTTCTAAACAATATGCTTATTACTATGCTATGAGACACCCAGGCAACCAGACATACATGCACACGCACATGCATAAATACATTCAACAATATCTGCATACATACTTACATCATTTACACTTGACTTTACACTTACATTTGACTGTTATGCACCCACTCAATAACACACAAATATATACTCTCTCGCATACATATATACACATTCACAATCACACAATCAAGTTAGTTAGTGTCACAAGATCCCATCACATCCTATTATCTAATCCCGGATAGGTGACTATTTCCTATTAAATAGCTTACAAAATAAATGTCCGATTCTATCCGTCACACTCTCAAACAAACGATTACATAATGTCAACACCCAGGGCAATGTTGCACATTGATTGGAGAAGTGTGGAATAGAAAGATAGTTTAGGACAAACACATATATCAAGATCAGAGTTACACCCATAATAGAGCAATTGCGACACAAATTCCAACTCGTTCAGTGAATTAACAAATAAAGTATGTGGAATGTATAACAATACACTTTTAATGAAGACTAACTAGACGAGATTAAGAATAACAGTGAAGATTATAATTATAACAGTCCTTGATTAGAATCTGGCTGATTTAGAATTGATGTTGTCTGGATGTGAATTTCCTCATTAGATGGTGTATTAAGTTGAATATGTATATAAGTGAATGTGTGTGGGTGTCTGAACTTTGCGGTAACTGGAAAACAGAGTCACGTGTTAGTCTCCACTCCCTTGAACTGACGATATACTGGTATACAGACGAAGGTTCGCCGTTGGTTTCCCCATGGTACAGTCTTCAACTCAACCACTTCGTAGGAAATTTCTCAGGATGCCGTCAAGTCCTGACATCGGCTCACATTGACAGTACGCTTGTTAATCGTTTAAATTTAGTTTGAAAAACCGAGGTGTAGAAAAACGTGGAATCCTGCAATAGACAAAAGGAGAACCCGGTGAGCGGTTCCAGCCATACCCATACGTACATCCTCATACGTCATTATACACGATTATTTAACTCAAGACCTCTTTTAGATAAAAAGAACAGATAAACAGATGATCTGCCACAACCAGACCCCCCCCCCCCCCCCCCCCCAACTCCCACCCCCACCCCCTGAAAAGAGATAGTTTTCCTAGAATAATCCAAGACAGAACAACTGGCCTCTGATATTAATCTTACATAGAATCTAAACAGTGATACAAATTAATCCTCCTCTCAGAACCAGTTCTCATAGTATGTTATACCCAAAATAAGTACAATAGATACCAAAGTAACCTAAGAAACAGAGTAGATAGAAAGCCCCTGGTCACGGCGCGCCACAGGATGATGAGAAGATAAATGTAACTTAACTCCACGCGAAAGGAGTCAAACGATTTATATTCGTTCGTAGAGTTAGATTTCAGGTTATTTCATGCGATAGTCTACCTCTTACAAGCTTCAGTATCCCAAACAGCCCAAGAATACTAGCTAGTTAGTCAGACAGAATGTTGAAAGACCTCCAAATCATTTTCCCACCCGGTTTAAGTGACAGTTGACCTACCAGGACAGGTATGAAATGACAGCACCTTCGTTTGTTCGTTCATTGTTCTCGAGTCTATTGGCAATGAAATGTCAATGTGTTGTGGAGAAAACATTCAGAGATTACCACTGATCCTGGTGAATACTCAGTCACCAATGGAACTGCCACACCGTGGTGTGTGTGTGTGTATGTGTGTGTGCGTGTGTGTGTGCGTGCGTGCGTGCGTGCGTGTGTGTGTGTGTGTTTTGCGCTCACTCGCTTTGAACTCTTGCATAGTCCATACACGCTAATTCTAGTAGCACTGGACTGAATTTTCCGTGTGAGTTATCGGTCCCTATTACCAGTGTTCCTCGCCATCAGGCAAACCCACTCCGACTTCAGAGGTACTAGTAATTTACGTCCCCAAGTCAAGGACAAGAAGTTAACATTTTAGTCTAACTGATCGGTATAGGGGTTCAGCACACCAGAAGTTTCAGAACGAGCACTCGTATTCATTCGGCCATGCTGATCTACACACCTCGGGGTGTTGCCCGTACTCTATACATGCACATACATATGGGATTTTCTTGTCCTCCAGATTTGACACCATTCCAGTATTTCTCAAATTCTGCTGAGATTTTTTTTTCTGGCATCATTTTTACAAGACGTCGCAGTCGATCCATCCTTCATGTGCCATGCCGGAAAGCGTGGACGGTCATGATTCGCAATTTCATTCGATCACCAGAGTCGTGGATCAGCTCAGTGTTCCTGTATCGACCATGCCACGTGGTCAAGCCATCCCGGTATTTACTTCTCTGTCTTCACCTTGTTCTCTTCCTCTCGATCTTGCCAGTTGTCACCAAGTTATCTAATTTATTTCTTATCATAACATTTCCCCAAAATATGACTGTCTACGTCTAGTTTCTCTAATCATTTTATGATTTTCATTTGTTTCTTGTAGTACTTGGTCATATGTTTGTTGTCTGTCTATTGTATTCTTTGCATTATTCTCAGAAACCACATTTCCGCAGCCATCAGATGTTTTGCAGTCAATACCAGCATTTTTGTCTATTTATGATTTCTTCACAAGTTTATGTTAAGTAGTTTTCGTAACGAAAACTCTGCTTTTAGAGGACAACAATCGTAAACAAGAAATAAAACATCAGAAAGGACTGCAAGCACACAAATGTTTATTTTTAAAAGTTAGCTTCGTGGCCATTTTAGGTATCACCGTTGACAGCAACCGGGGTAGATCAGAGGATGCTGTATAGGCCTTTTCAGCAGTTAATAATTTCGGTCATTGAGTATGGTTTGGAGCTGCTGACAGTATAAGAAAGCCAGCTTGAAAGGTTGGAGCGCATACAGAATGCTGCCATGCGGTTAATCCTGGGGTGCACAAAGGACACACCAATTATATGCATGAGGCATATCCTGTCTCTACCTACAATGACGGATAGGTATAGGGTCCTTCAGGCCAAATGGTACCTGAGAGTTGCTGCAGACAGGGATCACACGCTGCATGCAGCAATGGATATGGTAAAGGATCATAGACTAAGACGAGGTAGGTCCTGGATGGCACAGGCAGAACATTCTATAAGTCAGGTGTGTGATCTAGAGACCATCAATCGTGAAAGAGAGTGGATTGAAGTTCCGGATGACATAACGGACTGGCACAATGTAATAATAACACTGGGTCGTGAGTGCACAGAATGGGCAGCGGGCCGCACTGAGTTTGAAGTTCAACAGCTGATCCAGAGCAACACACATCAAGGTGACATAGTCATCTACACCGATGGGTCAGTGGTGAGAAACAGACGTAGTGGCTGGGGCTTTATTGCGAGTCTTGAAAAAGGAGAGCCTGGCATATGAGACTACGACCTCCAGCAAGAAAACGGAGGTGGAGGCAGGAACATCGGCATTCCGGTGGCTAGAGGAGACTACTGCAACACACGTTGTGTTCATTACGGATTCAAAGAATATGCTTAGCAAGGTGGAGAAAGGAATGTTTCGTGTGGAATGGCTCTCGTCGCTTCAGAGGTAACAGATTGTGAGAATTGTATGGACATTTTGCCCTGTCCATGAGGGTGTACGAGGGAATGAACAGGCTGATAGGCTAGCAGGGAATGCACCTCTTGGTGGTATCTTGCCTATGGACAGGGGGCAGGTGGTCGTGCGCTTGTGGGACCAGGTGGAGAAGGCGGAGGAACAGATTGAGAACCCATATGTGGAAAGAATGAGATTGCGGGGGATCGGCAGGGGTTCTGGAAGAATCTCAAAACTCAGAGGGAAGACCAGGAGAACATTTAATCAGATAGCGGTGGGAACGATTAGGAGTATGACACTTCGCTGGCTGTTGAACGGAGGGGCTGAGCACGTATGGGAATGTCCTGAGTGCAGTGATGTCGATTCTCGACTCAACTCAATCATCTCAACTCAACTGTAGGAGGCCGCAATCACCCCCAGTATTTATTGGCTTTTTGTGATTTACTAAGCTTTTTAATTTCAGTTGTTTGCCACTACTCTCTGAAAGGCCGACCATCCACATCAACGTGCAGCGACCTGCTTTCAAATCGTCGCAGCTGATTTCCCACTCTCGACTCCGTGTGTCTTTTAATTATGAAACTTAGTTTCCCTGACCTTAAGCCGCAGACGCCAACAACAAATGTATCTACCAATACATAAATCTAAAGCTATAATAATTAAAACTTTCTTTCTGAAGTGGAGCCCATAGAACATAAGTTGAGAACCATCGGGCTATACATCTTCGTGTGTTGAGACCATAAACTGTCTTTGTGATGGCTGTCTGGGGACTTATTTGCTGCAGCGATCACGGTCTGTCCTCTTCGTTTAATTCCGTACTGCTTTCTTGGACTTTGAAAAGTTTAGTTCTCCCTGTGAAGGCTTAGCCTTGAAATGCCGTCTACAGTACTACGTTGTCCTTTTGTAGATGTGCTCATAAAACGTGACATTAACAAGTCAACAACAACACACACAAACACAAACGCAAGCCTTGAAAATAACATTTAATCTGGAGTATTTAAAACAAGCAGCCTTCTCTTGATGGATTACAAGTCTTTTAAATCTAAGTGCTATTAAGAAAGGGGAACTAACAAGGATATATCTACAGTTGGTTTAGCACTGTAGTGCATTTCCCTCTTTTATCCTGTATCCCTCACTGAGGTACAGTCCCTAAACCCACTCACTGGACGTCCTCCTGTTCTTATTTTACTAAAGTGCATTACTGTTCATTACAGTTGATCCTTGGGACAGACGGAATAGCATAGTGGCTAGAACTTTTGCCTGCTGGTCTGGTGTTCATATGTTCAAATCCCCTTCGAGGCGGGGATTTGTTTATAAAATGACCTGGGCTTGGCTCTCGACCCAGCTTAAACTTGGGTGCCAGGACACATTCGGCGAAGTAAAGGCGACGGACGTGATATTAATCATACCACTAACAGAGTACCGATTAGTGTATAAACATATAGATCTACCACTAAAAACTCGAAACGCCGTAATGCGTGTAAATAGTCTCTTTATATATGTATATGATCTGAGAGGATATCACACGCATGTTTATTTTATTGAATACATGGGCACGTAATCGAGAAAGGCACGTGAGAACATAAGCATGACAATCAAATATGCACGTAACCATGAAAGTCAACGTAGACTCAACCAAGAAAGTCAAAGATACAAGTAGTCAATAAAGTCAAATTTCAAGATGCAGGTGATCAACAAATTCAAGGCTGCAGCGCAAAGAAAGTCCAATTTTAATTTAGTCAAACGTGGAAGTATTCACGAAGGATGAGAGCATGGTACGATGTCTGGTACGACAGACGTCCACATAACCAAGAAATATATACACATAGCGTAGAAAGCCGAAGCTCCTCTTAGCCAATAAAGTCATATGCGCTTATAATCACGAAAGAAAATGTTCCACATAGCCAGGAGAAACAGAAGTGAGTGTAATCAATAGAGTGCAACCTTCAGACTCACTAACGACTAAGATAGACGCATTATTATTATTATTATTATTATTATTATTATTATTATTATTATTATTATGTCTCTTCTTCTTCTTCTTCTTCTTCTTCTTCTTCTTGTCCTTCTTCTTCTTCTTCTTCTTCTTCTTCTTCTTCTTCTTCTTCTTCTTCTTCTTCTTCTTCTTCTTCTTCTTCTCCTCCTCCTCACCATCTTTACTTCTAGTTCTTTTTCTGTTAATACTTTATTATTATTATTATTATTATTATTATTATTATTATTATTATTATTATTATTATTAACATTATTATTTATCTGCTACTCCTACCCTTATGCCCCACAGTCTACTCATACCAGGCATGTCTATAGTCTGTTAATTTCTGCAGCTCGCCGCATGTCCTCTCCATATTATCTATTATCGATCCTTGTTTCTAGTCCTCGTCTTCATCTCTCTCTCTCTCTCTCTTTCTCTCTCTCTCTCTCTCCCTCTCTCTCTCTCTCCCTCTGTGTGTGTGTGTGTGTGTGTGCGTGCGTGTGTGTGTGTAACTAGTTCCGTCGCATTATATTTCCCATTGAAAGGACTTATTCTGCCACTTATGCTGTAATACGAGGCCGAGTCAGTAAATAAGTCGCTCAGTTCTGTGGGATGGCAGGTAAATGTAGTTGGTGTTTTCTACAGGTGTCTTTAGGTGACAGTAACATCGAATTTCATATTCCCGTTCGTCAGATGGCACTAGGTGTCTCATGCGCATAAACAAAATGGCGACTGTACTTACGGAGTGTACATCCAAAGAGCAACGTGCTGTTGTCCTTTTGTTTTGTTTTTTTGTGTGTGGGCAAAATGACTTCCTGAAAAGGACATTTATAAGGAAATGCTTCACCTGTTTATGCTGACAAATGTTTGTCCCGTAAAGCGGTGCATATCTGGGTAGTAAAATTCTCCCAAGGACGCTCTAAAATTGTTAATGAAATCCGATCTGGTCGTCCTGTTGAGATTGCAACAGAAGCATCCGTGCAGCGGGTGGAGTAGATGACTAGCGGTGACAGGCGAGTAACGCCCACCTTACAGCCCCGTCTTAGCCCCTAGCGATTTCCACCTTTTTGGTCCACTAAAAACCCACCTTGGCGGGAGACATTTTGCGAATGACGTCGAAGTTGAATGTGAAGTGAAAACGTGGTTTAGAAAACAGAGCGCGCAGTTCTATGCAGCCGGTTTGGGAGGACTGATAAAATAATAGGATAAGTGTATCAGTGTTGGTGGAAATTATGTTGTGACATAAAGGGATAATGTATGTATACACATAAACTGGTTTCTAGTTGTTATGATACTTAGTTATTATTCTACAGCCATTTGTGACTTACTTATTGACTTCCCTCGTACGAACATCGTTCTAACGTTCTGGTAGCCATTTGTAAAATTGTTCTTAGTTAAAATTAAGTCTACTATCAAGACTCCTTATGATTTTCTCTGCTATGCATAATATCTCCGTTAGAAAAACCCAATATTCTCTTGCTTTTTAGAGTTTTCACTTGTATTTATCTGTTTACGTAGTGATGGGCGGTTGCATTTTGCAGCTGAAAGTTTCTACTGAATGGAGTAGCCAGCCCCACGACCAAAGACTCGTACGACCTGCATAATAGGGTACATAATTAATATTCTTTGGTTCCACTGAAAACCTCGGTAACACAGGACCCAACCATACCTACTCGCCTCTTATGGCATGCATGATAGGTTACAGTGCTGCCATGTGTTGTTTCCCTACTGGGTCTCGATAACACACATGGAGTGTATTTCCATTCATTCATTCAGTAGCATGTCTTTTGCAGAACTTCGCTCCCATAACAACCTACCAGTAAACGTCTCCACCATAAGCAGGATGTCCCATGTCCGATACACCCATCTAGAGATCATCTGCTAAATCCTGCACCCATCTTCTCTTTGAACTTCCGCTTCCTCTCATCCCGGGCATATACTCCTCGATTATTGTTCTCTCCAAACTTTCATGACGTTTCAAGTGACCACAATATTTCATATTTCTTTCTTTTATCATCTTTAGTAGCCAACCTTCTTCAATAATCAGATCTCGAATTGATGCATTTTTTTTTTAATCCAAGATATTAATAACTTGTATAGTATATTTATTTCTTTTACAATTAAATCGTCATCAGAAAGCGAGTTACTTTTCAATGTTACCTCAAGCGTGTGGCTCGGTACATTTATTTTAGACTAATTTTATTTTCGGATTTGCTGTCCCTGACCTTTGACTTTACTGTCTACGTACAAGGCAGGAGGTTTGTGTCTTACTTCAACTGGTCCGTACCCCTTTACCTGTCTAACATGGGAGACTCCCACCAGCAGTTACGCTACCGCCGGCATAGCTTCTGGAGTCACTGGAACACGTAATCCCCTCTACCACGTCAAGGTACAGACACAGTAGATGAGCAACAACATCGAATTGCTGGCTTGTGTCTATGATTGCGGGAAATAAGTTTACATCAGCTCAGCCATCCCTCTGAGTTGATGAATAGATTAAATCCCATTTAAATCAAACAAGCTTTCAGAACTACAAGATTAATGTCCTAAATTGATGGTTTGTGTCTATGATTGCAAGGAAATAATAGTTTTACGTCAGTCTAGCTATCTCTACGAGATGATGAATAGATGAAATCCCACCTGAATCCAACAAGCAATCAGAACTGCAAGATTAATGTCCCAAATATGTCTACGATGCAGAGGGTTCGCTCATGTTGTCGTATAGTAGGACAGTAGAGGACTGACAAACTGGCCAAAGAAGGCGTCGGGACGCAACAACTAGATGTTGCAGTTACATATTGCCGAAAGAAATACCAAATAACACCACCCACAAAGTCATCAATTCAACTACAGGATGACAAAAATGTTAAACGGTTTAACATGCAAGAGGAGCGACACCACTGCTAGGCTTTCATCCCATATGGCGCGGTCTCTTTTAACCAGGCGACCTGTCGAAAGAAGCTTCCTTCGCACAAAGAACAAACTCTGTAGCTTAAGTGACGGCCCTCGGGAGTTTCCTAGCGGGTTACACTCGTTAGCCGAACAGCGTAGCCGGGAATGGAAACCAAAACTTCCGGGACGCGAGGCAGGCAGAGTAACCACTTTGCCGCTGAGATTCCCAGGATGCCAAATATTAGTTGAACAGATTGGACTTTAGACTCAGGACATGCCATCACAGACTCAAGTGCACAACATTATAGGTTATCGTGACCGAGGGGTTAATTGCGCTTAAACTGCCTGTGCACTGACGTTGAGGTAGAGGATTCTTTCCACACACGGTTGGTTGTGCTATAACGTTGACTTGTCGTCCAGACGTCAATGGCAAGCTATAAAAGGTAAATTATACTAGAAAATCAACCTATTGTGGATCGCAATGTCCAGCAAAGGAAATGCAACATTCAGTACTTCATTTTTAATTCCCTGCAAACAAACCGCTTAGTTATTTTTAGCACTGACCTAGATCTGGTGGGATCGTCGATCTTCATAATAGAAATATCGGGTACACTCCGACTACAGTGAGGGTCCTCTGTACCCAGAAACATTTATTGCATTCATCGATCGGTCAAGCAGCCCACCAGATACTCAACCGGAAGTGATCGGCAACACATTCAATTTATATGATTTTTATTTCAACGAATACATTACACAATAGCACGTGCTTGCCTTCTGCTTGCGAAAACAATTCTATGTCGGGATCTGTTGTGAATAAATGGACCCCTATACCCACTATGGTATCACCGTGATTTCCCGGGAACTCCCGAAATTCCTTTGTTTGCAGTGAATTAAAAATGAAGTATCGAACATTCTTATAGACATTTCTAAAGATAGACTTTACATCAGTGTATGCATGCATGGAAGTACCTCATACTGCAGAACATACGCCACAAGACTCCCTTGGATGCCAAACTGTAGGTAACCTACAAGATCTGCATATTATAGTGCAGGTCGTACAGGAAACAACGTGCAGATATAGGTTAATTTCAGGAATGCGAAACGAAGAGGAATGCGATTAATAGAAAACAATTCGCTTTAAGATGGTGACCAATTCCTTTCTTGTAACCGTGTTCCTCTAAAGTGGTGACCACAGAAATCTACCCCACGCTTCGGCGCTTTCTACATCTACAAAGAACATGGCCAATGAAGTTGAAGGTCGTCATAATTGAAACAATTGTACACCGAGAAGACCACAAGTGCACATAAATAAGAAAGTCAAACATGCAAAGCCAGACAGTCACATGTATTTGTGGACAAGAAACTCATATGTTCATAGTCTAGTAAGTCAGAATGTCCCATATGTGGTGGACACAATCTAGTAACTCAAAGCTTCACAAGCACAGAAGACATATGTGATGGACACAATCTAGTAAATCAACGGTTCACAACCACAGAAGTCATATGTGGTGGACACAATCTAGTAAATCAACAGTTCACAACCACAGAAGTCATATGTGGTGGAATTAGTCTAGTAAATCAACAGTTCACAACCACATAAGTCATATGTGGTCGACACAATATAGTAACTCAAAGCTTCACAACCACAGAAGTCGTATGTTGTGGACACAATCTAGTAAATCAATAGTTAAAAACCATAGAAGACATATGTTGTGGACACAATCTAGTAAATCAAAGGTTCACAAGCACAGAAGATATATGTGGTGGACATAATCTAGTAAATCAAAACTTCACAACCTCAGAAGACAAACGTGGTGGACATATTCTAGTAAATTGCAAGTTCACATCCACAGAAGACATATGTTGTGGACACAATCTAGTACATCAAAGGTTCACAACCACAGAAGACATATGTTGTGGACACAATCTAGTAAATCAAAGGTTCACAACCATAGAAGACATATATGATGGACACAATCTAGTAAATCAACGGTTCACAACCACAGAAGACATATGTTGTGGACACAATCTAGTAAATCAAAGGTTCACAACCACAGAAGACATATGTGGTGGTCACTATTAGCAAATCATTTGTACACATAGTCAAATAAGTCAAAGGTATACATAACTAAGAAAGAACTGCATACTGCGAATGCAGTAAAAATGAGATATTTCCAAAAAGAGACCAAAGGTACTAAATGAAAGAGGAAATCCATATTCCCAGAAAGACAAAACAGCACACGAGAACGTGATTGACTGCAGGAGAGTTAGGTAGTACCAAACTGAGACGCCATAGGGGTGTTTAGATTCTACCGAGACATAACAAACACAAACTCATTGGAGGTATTGTGTATGGTTTTATACTTGTGTTTCCGCAGAATCTTAACATTTCTCTTTGAAAGGAACACACCAATAAAACATGCAATTTGGTGATCGCTCTTGAGCCTAACATATGTTTAACTCTTTCAGAAGTAAATTTACAGTTTCTTTGTGTGTCTGTGATTACCATAAAAAGATGTCTAAGTCATAAATCATTCATGTTTTCCACGATGATTATTCTTAAATGACAAGAAACTAAGCACAGATGTAAAGAATAGTTTAGATAAATTCATAGAAATAAAGAATGTTTTGTACGATTAATAAACACAATTCTACTACGATGTATTATTAAACGTATTATTACACTTTAGTGTTTCAAGAAACAGAAATACAAAATTAAGACGTGTGGCAGTCGTCGAAAATAGCGCACTCATTGTGTCTCTTTCATCGTGAGCTTGACACGAGTTAATAATAACTAGAGATGTAAAATATTAGTACTTGGCGAAGACAACTTTGCCGTCTATAAAATTATAGGTATTAACCTATTGGGTCTTGTGCCTTTTGATTCCAAGAACGCTTAAAATCAGCGTATCCTTTGATCTCTAGATCTTTCTGTGACTTCACTTTGTACCGATCAATAAATGTGAATGTATTTCTCACGCTGTTCCAGCGGTTTCGAGAGTTCCCAGCAATTGTTATTTGATTTCCATTACGTATAGCTTACGTATTTTTTTTAAAAATATTGTTTGTCTTTCGCTCTCTTTGAACTGAAGCGTAGTCCTAACGCGTACTTCTACTTCTAGTGTACAGGACTGATGTTTGCGTGTGGATTAGCTTTCCCCATTACTAGTGTCCCTCGCCATCAGGCGAATCCGTTCCGACTTCTGAGGTACTTGCAATTTATATCTCCAAATCAAAGACGAGAAGTCAACATTTTAGTTCAACTAATAGGTATAGGAGTTGAACCCGCTACCTTAGTATCAGTAAAGCTGAAGTTTACGAGCGTGCTTTCCTAACCATTTGGCCATGCTGACCTCCACAGTGACCGTGGTAAAGAAGCTAAAATGTTTGTCTGCCAGCCCATTGGCCATGTATTTGAATCCCCATGGAAGCAGATTTGTCTAAACAGACTAGTACCTAGTCTCACACGGTTACTAGGTACTGTCACAGGGAGAACAGGAGGCTGGTGTGATATTGATTATATCACTACTACATCGAGAGTCGATTAATATATACAACTATTTGATTAGCACCATGTATCCAACATGTGTGAATGCCTCAAAATGTTTCTTTACTTTAGGTTCACTCTAATATAACATAACTTTGTTATTTATTCTTTTCCTGTGATCATTTTCCATGTAATTTTTTGAATATCGTATAACGCAGCAACGAGACATTGAAACAGCCACTAGCGTCTCTTCAATAGACAGAGAAATATGCCAGATGTGCAGTTTCCGAAGAAGAGTTGTTGCAGAAACATGAAAAGAAATAGAGGATTTAGAGTTGAGTTGAGTTGAGTTGAGTCAAGAACCGACATCACTGCACTCAGGACATTCCCATACGTGCTCAGTCCCCTCGTTCAACATCCAGCGAAGAGTCATACTACTAATCGTTCCCACCGCTATCTGATTAAATGTTCTCCTAGTCTTCCCTCTCAGGTTTGAGATTCTTCCAGAACTCCTGCCGATCCCCGCAATCTCATTCTTTTCCACATATGGGTTCTCATTCTGTTCTTCCGCCTTCTCCACCTGGTCCCACAAGCGCACGACCACCTGCTCCTTGTCCATAGACAAGTTACCACCAAGAGGTGCATTCCCTGCTAGCCTATCAGCCTGTTTATTCCCCCGTACACCCTCATGGCCAGGGCAAAATATCCATACAATTCTCACAATCTGTGACCTCTGAAGCGACGAGAGCCATTCCACACGAAACATTCCTTTCTCCACCTTGCTAAGCATATTCTTTGAATCCGTAATGAACACAACGTGTGTTGCAATTGTCTCCTCTAGCCATCGGAATGCCGCTGTTACTGCCTACACCTCCATTCTCATGCTGGAGGTCGTGGTCTCATATGCCAGGCTGTCCTTTTTCAAGACTCGCCCATTAGCCTTTGCAATAAAGCCCCAGCCACTACGTCTGTTTCTCACCACTGACCCATCGGTGTAGATGACTACGTCACCTTGATGTGTGTTGCTCTGGATCAGCTGTTGCACTTCACATTCAGTGCGGCCCGCTGCCCATTCTCTGCACTCACGACCCAGTGTTATTATTACATTGTGCCAGTCCGTCATGTCATTCGAAACTTCAACCCACTCTCTTCCATGATTGATGGTCTATAGATCACACACCTGACTTATAGAAAATTCTGCCTGTGCCATCCAGGACCTGCATCGTCTTAGTCTATGACCCTTTACAATATCCATTGCTGCATGCAGCGGGTGATCCCTGTCTGCGGCAACTCTCAGGTACCATTTGGCTTGAAGGACCCTATGCCTATCCGTCATTGTAGGTAGCGCCAGGATATGCCTCATGCAGATAATTGGTGTGTCCTTTGTGCACCTCAGTGTTAACCGCATGGCAGCATTCTGTACGCGCTCCAACCTTTCAAGCTGGCTTTTTGTTACTGCCAGCAGCCCCAAACCATACTCAATGACAGCAATTATTAACTGCTGAAAGAGCCTGTACAGCATCCTCTGATCTACCCCGGTTGCTGCCATAGTCCTCAATGCATTAAGTCCCCTACCTGCCTTCACCACCAAATCCTCCACATGATCTTTAAAAGACAAACACCTGTCAAAGGTGATACCCAAGTACTTCAATTTACTCTCTCGACTAAGAGGACATCCATTCAACATAATACCTGGGACGTCTGCCTTGATGATCCGGTTATCCAGTGAATACCACACAACCGATACCCTGTCTGGGTTTAAAATGGCCCCTGCGTCCCTGCACCACTCTGTCACCTTGTCTACCGCCACCTGTGAGAGGATTTAGAAATAGAAGACAACTCGAAAGAATTGCATGAAAATATGAACAGATTTAATAAGAAGAAAAATAATATAACAGGACATAGTTGTATCAGAGGGAAAATGGAGTAATTATAATTAATAATACCGACTTAATAAAAAAGATGGACAGAATACACAGACGATTTATTCTGGGACAGCAGGGTCAATAAACCAACATTGAATAATACTCAAGATGGACCAAACATATTAAAGGCTGAAGTAGAGAAGGCTATTAAAATGAGGAAAGAGAGAAAGGCTGCAGGTCCTGACAAGATAACAACAGAGATGATAAAATCCTTATCCAGCTTTGGCATTGATACTATCACAGAATTATGTAATTATATATATATTCATTCATTCATTGGCACCTTGCCGTCTTGACAGACGATAGTTTGTGCTTCAAAAAGGCTGGCTCTGCAGAACTTGGTGGAGTATTGATACATGACAAGGCAGACGTGGTTGCGGCCTTGTGGGAGCACGTGTACACCTCGGAGGAGCAAATGGATAACCATGGTCTGGCAAGAATGAGACAGCGAGGAGTGACGAGGGGATCTGGCCGACGCTCAACTCTCAGAGGAAAGGCGAGACGGACATATAATCAGATTGCTACTGGTACTATTGATGTTGGAACTCTTCGCTGGCTGCTGAGGATGAGAACGGAGCGCTTATGGGAATGCCCCGAATGCTGTGATGTCGATTCCTAAATTAGTCAATCAATCAATCAATCAAAGGCATAATAACATTTACCCATGACGGTAGCGAATGTGACTGATAAGGCCAATACGCGCTGCAAATGTTCGTTCACAGTGAGTGCATGTGAACACGTGGTCATTTCCACCATCATGCACCATCTTACGTTTCACACACTCGGTATGTGACTTATCTGCAATAATTTTCTCACTTTGTCTTTATTCCATTTCTGTTGTTTGCCCTCCATGCAACACGTTCAGCGGCGACTTGCTCCCAATGTGCATTATCAATGCCAGTATCAATCACGTCCCGCTTACACACAGCTTTGTATCGTAGTAGATGCCGAGCCTGAGATCTCTTACCCATCTGTAATTCACCAAAAAAGATGTCCTTTGGTACTCTACCATCATCCATCCTCCTAAGATGTCCTATCCATCTAAGTCTACGAAGACTAAGCATGGAATAAACCGTCACACAACCTGATCTTTCCAATACTTCAGTATTTGTGATTTTGTCTTGCCACTTAATACCAAGAATTCTTCGCAGACACCGCATATGAAAGCTGTTTAAACGTTTCTCTTGGTGTGAGTAAGTTGTCCAGGTTTCACTGCCATAAAGAAGAGTACTAAGGACACAGGCTTGATAGACAAGGAATTTTGTTTTGGCAGTAAGCTTCCTGTTCTCCCAGACTCGTTTTCTTAACCTGTTCATTGTTGTTGCTGCCTTACCAATCCGGATGTTGATTTCCTGATCTAGGGATAATTTGCTATTTACCACTGATCCTAGATATGTAAAATGGTCCACCATCTCCAGTTCGGCGTCGTCAATAAAGATTGATGGTACCCCATGTGCACCGTGTGACATAATCTGTGTCTTCTTTTTGCTAATTGTTAAACCAAATTCAGAACAAGCATTGGATAATGCAGATAGTAGACATTGTAATTCTTCCTCAGAGTGGGTCGTAACTGCAGCATCATCTGCAAAAAGCAACTCACTGATCAGTACCCTCCTAATTTTGGTCTTGGCCTTCAATCTCTGAGCATTGTAGAGGCTGCCATCTGAGCGTGAGTGAATGTATATACCACCATCCTGATCACGAAAGGCATATTTCAGTAGAAGTGAAAAGTATATTCCAAAGAGGGTGGGAGCTAGTACACAACCTTGCTTAACTCCACTCTTGATTTCAAACTCTTCAGAAGTTGCACCATCAAACTTGAGTATACCCTTCATTCCTGTGTGGAACGATTCCACAATGGACAGAAATAATTCAAATCAATATAGATGAGGAAGTAGCTGAAGAACAATTCGGGCTCCGCAAAAACAGCAGCACCAGATAAGCAATAATCTCTTTGAGGATGTTAATTGAAAAATATTTAGAAGTTCAGAAAAGTGTATATGTTTGTTTTATAGACTACAAGAAAGCTTGTGATTGAGTACAACATGAACGACTAAATGCATTCAAGACATAGTAGGAGTAGACGGAAAGGACATCAAGATTTATTAGTAACTTGTACAGGGAACAAGTGGCGTCTATTAGATGCGGAAATAATTATTCGTCTCCCATAGAGATAAAAAGAGGAGTACGGCAGGGATGCGTGTTGTCCCCAAGCCTCTTCAACCTATCCACAGAAAGAATTTTAAACAAGTCGAAATGCCTGGACTTAACATCAATGGAAGAATCATAAATAATCTTAGATATGCTGAGAATACCGTGTTACTAACAAAAAGCAAGAAAGAGTTAAAAACCTAGTGGAACAATTAGACAGGCAAAATGCAGAAAGTGGCTTTTATATTAACATCCTAACGAAGAAAACTATGATAATTAGCAGTGGAAAGGAAAGGTAATTAATGAACATCACAATAAGCGTAGACATAATAGAACAAGTAACAAGTTTCTCCTATCATGGACATGTAATGGCAGAAGTGAAATAAAAATAAAAAAGAGAATAGGAATGGCCAAATATACTTTCAGGAGCATTAAATTAGTATTAGCATCTAGAGAAATTACCAACGGATTAAAAATGAGAATTGTCAAACTTTTAAGTTAGATGTCCTCTTTTGCTGATGTTCTGTTGAGAGTTATTACACTTTAACTCACTATGTTCGGATCAATGTTAACTCGTACTACACCGCGCGCCACTAGAGTGGCTCACAATTTACCAAATTTCAATTAGAGTGGCTATGTGAGACAACAAATCCTGGCGAAATAAACAATTTTGCTGGTTAATTAGTTAGTCAAAAGATAATTCTGAATGTATCTAGAAATATTATTTCAATCGTGTTCAAATCTTCTTCTCAGTATCTCGCCCAGCGAGAGTAGCGATTGACGGCACCATTTCCGTGTTGGTTGGCTAATCTGTTTTTCTACTTCCCCCATAGCGAACATGTTTAGCTTCGCCCGGTTTGACTTGATGTGCTTGGAGTCTGGTCAATGTTGTAGAGATCACAACCACCCGTCTAGTCATTTGCTTGTCCTAATTCATTAAAAATCGTCAGGGTGTTATCCTAGTCTATAGCTCTACCGCTTCCCAAGGAATATAAGTTCCACAGCCTATCTTACAGCTCGTCCACTCTCCACGGCATATAAGTTCCACAGCCTATCTTACAGCTCGTCCACTCTCCACGGCATATAAGTTCCACAGCCTATCTTACAGCTCGTCCACTCTCCACGGCATATAAGTTCCACAGCCTATCTTATAGCTCGTCCATTTCCCACGGCATCTAAGCTCTAACACCCATCTGCTCATTGTTTCCCCCTACACCCGCGACCTGTGACTCTCAAATGGACCAGATATTAGTTAGCCTTTACCTCCTCAATTCCAGCAGGATATGAGTCACCGTGGCGAAGAGTTTACGTCGCTTGCCTCGCGATCCGAAGGTTGTGGGTTCGATTCCGGATGCCATCATTGGGTTCACGAGTGCAGCTTTCTCGGATACTACAGGAGATCATCGCTAGAGCTACCGAGTTCGTGCTTTGTGCGACGCTTTCGGCAGGTCGCCCTGTGGAAAAAGACCAAGCTATATGGGATAAACTCGATGCAATGAAGTCGAACCTCTTGCTTTATAGAGATTTATGCAATTGTCATCTGGCCAGCCCATCTTGATCTTCTTTAAGATACTCGTGTAGCCAGTCCTGGTTTTGCATGTATTATTGCTAAGGCCTCCATTGTTAAATGCTCGTAGTCGTGGTAAAAGCTCCACTGTCATAAATCAGGCATGTTTTTCTCCGTCGTTAACCTTACAGTTCTTCATACAACTTAACATGTTTAAACCCATACGCTCAAAGTAATGTTTTTAATGGTCTTCTTCTTCTTCTTCTTCTTCTTCTTCTTCTTCTTCTTCTTCTTCTTCTTCTTCTTCTTCTTCTTCTTCTTCTTCTTCTTCTTCTTCTTCTTCTTCTTCTTCTTCTTCTTTTTCTTCTTCTTCTTCTTCTTCTTCTTCTTCTTCTTCTTCTTCTTCTTCTTCTTCTTCTTCTTCTTCTTCTTCTTCCTCCTCCTCCTCCTGATCCTCTTCTTCTTCTTCTTCTTCTTCTTCTTCTTCTTCTTCTTCTTCTTCTTCTTCTTCTTCTTCTTCTTCTTCTTCTTCTTCTTCTTCTTCTTCTTCTTCTTCTTCTTCTTCTTCTTTTCTCCCCCTCCTTCTTCTTCTCCTTCTGCTCCTTCTTCTCCTCCTCCTCCTGCTGCTGCTTCTCCTCCTCCTTCTTCTCCTCCTTCTTCTCATCCCCTTCTTCTTCTACTATTACGTCTTCTTCTTCCTCTTCTTCTTCTTCTTCTTCTTCTTCTTCTTCTTCTTCTTCTTCTTCCTACTCCTCCTCCTCCTCCTTCTCCTTCTCCTCTTCCTTTTCTTCTTCTTCTTCCTCTTCTTCTTCTTCTTCTTCTTCTTCTTCTTCTTCTTCTTCTTCTTCTTCTTCTTCTTTGTCTTCATTGCAACACATTCTGATCTCAGATTGAATAAATGCGAAGAAACAGCAGTCAACGTGAGATCGTTAACACCTTCATAGAGTTTGTACCCATATTGTGCAAGTGCACGCTACAATTGTTATCTCTGTTCTGAATATGTTGGACACACTAAATGGTTATCTATAATTTTACCGTTTTCACATGTACATTTACTTACTTAGTTAGTTAGTTAGTTGGTTGGTTAGTTAGTTATTTAGTTAGTTAGTTAGTTAGTTAGTTAGTTGGTTGGTTGGTTAGTTAGTTAGTTAGTTAGTTAGTTAGTTAGTTAGTTAGTTAGTTAGTTAGTTAGTTAGTTAGTTAGTTAGTTGGTTGGTTGGTTGGTTTTTTGCTTGGTTGGTTGGCGGGCTGGTTGGGTGGTTGGTTGGTTGGTTGGTTGGTTAGATAGTTAGTTAGTTAGATAGTGTGATAGTTTGTTTAGTTAGCCGACAGATCATCCTCATTACACTTCGAAACATTCCTTCCGTAAGATCTCGGTCCCTCTCCTCAGTAAATTGACTAAATTCCGTCTTGTCTGGCCACATCTCTTTTAATATTATCTTCTAGCATGGTTGTAGATTCACAGTCACCTCTTGGTTCTCGCAGAAGTCTTACTTCGCGTAGAGCATTCAGTATATCAGCCTGGCCCATGGTTCGTTCACCCTCCACAGTAGCCTTACCCGCAAGCTTATCAACCTGCTCATTTCCTTGTACACTCGCATGCCCTTCCACGAACATTAATCTTTTTCCGCCGTGACCACCCCCGAGATATCAACCACTTTCTTCGGATCCAAGCCATCGTTATCTTCCTGAGTATACTCATTGAGTCACTAAGGAAGCATGCCCGAGTGAAGGTCTATGACTCAAGCCATGTTATTGCTTTAGTTACATCCATGACTTCCATATTCAGAGTACTTGTGATCAAAGCAAAAGCACCAGAATCTTCCTTCACAACTCTCCATCCAGCCTGAGCCGTAAAGGCCCATGAACTTCTCACTCGTCAGACGACCGACACATCTGTATAAATGACAGCATCACCCCCTAAAGCAGTGGTTCTCAACCTTTTTCTAGCCCATGCACCCCTTCACCATATGTTCAGAACGTCATCCTTTCGTATTTCCTCCCTATAAATTAATCCTCCTCTCCCCCTGCCCCCACCCTTTACACGGTATCATGCTATAACAAGTCTCGATGTCTACATACAATGTGACTTGCGGGTCTACTTACGTTATAAAACTTCAGAAGGGCAAGAAATACAGAACTGTAAAGTATGGAGGGAAAAATAATATCAAGTAATCGGTTCTTGTATTACCGCGATCTTTAAATAATGTTAATTCCCCTCCCCATTTAAACCCTAAAATCCCCCGGGGGGGGGGGGGGGGGGGAGTCCCCACCGGTTGACAACAACTACTCTAAAGGGCTCTCTAAGATCAAAGCCTGTGTTCTTCCGCCTCCACCACAGCCAGATTGTCTTGTCTGCATTTTCTGTCTAGCCGAATTCCACATTTATATTCATAAGTATATTCTGTCTGTAATTTATTAAACATGAGATATTTCAGTTGAAATGTCCGGTACGGAATTTGAAGATTATTATTTGTTCTCTACATGTTATCATAGATGGAACTGATAATATGCATCACCATTTTTGTGGCTTCGGTAATCTGATTTCCACTTAGTTCTGTAATTGCTTCTTATAAATTTGCTGGCCTCATCATACATAGGTCAATATCTGGCAAGGGTAGTCTTTCAAACTATTTTGCCATTCCGCTGACTTTTTCATGTCCACATATGTCGCAGTGTGAAGGAACCCATTGTTTTACAACATATGTTGTATTTCTGGAAATAGCTTATGTAGTGGTGCACATAGATCTTTTAGCTCTGAACAATTTCTGCTCTTCCGTATTGAAGTTACTGACTTCGCATCTTGAAACATAGTCATTTGTCTCTTTATACAACACTTCTATTGCAGTTTTAATTGCCTATATCTTTGCTCTGTAATGCTGGTATTCCAAATCAGTAATTTTTACAGGTCATTTCGTGTAATCGTTCAGTTAACATTTGAACTTTTCAGTTACATTTCGATTCGATGAATTGGGTTTCAAATTACCATTATCAGTCGTGACCTCAAATTTACAACAGTCATACCAAGCAACTATTTAGCTAACGTTTAGTCAAAACAAAATAACAACAAATACACACTTTCATGGCATACCCGCATCATTATTTAGCAGGATCATTGGGTACTTAGTCTTACAAATTCGGTTTTCATGGATATAAATTGAAATGTTTTCATTTGTAGACACTTTGGACACGAACATGCACAAGTGGTCACATCGCGTTCCGCTGAAAAGATTCCCAATCTTTCACTATTTCCTTTTTTCCTTATGTCCATGCCCAAAGTGTCTTTGGTGTACAGTGTCCACTTTCGTGTCGGAGGATCCCTGCAGAGTCTTGCAGAAACAAAGCTGTTTACTCATGACTGCCTAAGCCACTGGTATGTTTAATGTAGCTGAGAAGTGTTAATTTCCGGGATGTGTTTCAGTTTACGGAGCACGATTTATGTTGTACTGTACTGGCACTATACAATACTTATTGTGATTTTAAACAAATAGGCATATTAAACTCTCCGACGTCTGATTATAGCATAGCTATTACTAAATACAACGTATGTAACAAGGTAACATCATTGCGTGCTCAGTCTTTCTTATATTCGGTTTTCATTAATATAAACTGAAATGTTTGCATCTGTAGACACTTTGGTCATGAGAATAAACGAGGTTTTGGAACTAGCGAAGAATCTGGAATCTTTTAGGTTGGCCGTAATGGGAGTTTCGTTGCCATGACTGCTGCATGTAAACATTTGTGAAAAGTAAAATGTCAGTCTGTGATCAGAACCACCAAAGTTATCAAGGGGACGTACTCTGCAACACAAGTTTTACAAGTACATTATCCCCCTTCCAGTATGACCTCATCAGCATGGAAATGTTAATGTTTATAGTAGAGTATTATATAACTGTGATCAATCCCATTATTGGTGTGATTGGACTGCTGGGAAACATCGCCTGCTTGTTTGTGTTAACCAAGAACGGATTAGACCAGCCATCGAACATCCTACTGTTCTACTTAACCTTGGCAGATATTCTATGCTTGCTAGAAACTCTCAATGTTCCTTATATAATATCAATACCGGGAAACTGGGGCAACTGGAATATTCCTTTTCTGGAAGCGAGCATTGTGTCAGGAGTGTTCAGATTTATAAGAGTGTGTAGTTTGACGGGGTCAGTGACGTCAACTTATACCACTGTGTTCATCACCGTTGAGAGATTGCTGGCAGTATTTCTCCCACTTCAATTTAATTCTCTGGTGACGCCCATAAAAGTTTGGATAGTAGGATTTTTGCCTTTAGTAGTGTGGTGTCCGTGGCTGACATATGTGGAGTGTAGAGACTCAGTATTTGCCTACGGTCTGTTTTCAAACTTTACAGGGGGAATAGTGCGTTCATTATCATCATTGGAAGACGTCGATTATCAAATACTACGCCTAAAGGTATCTCCTGCATTGAGCCAACTACTTCCATTTGTTTTGGTGACTCTGGGCTGTGTCGTCATTTCTATCAAGCTTTCCATCACACGCCAGAGGCGTCGCCGACTAACAAGCAATAGAGCTATGAGCGCGTCTTCAAGGCGTACAACTAAAACTTTGTTTATGGTATGCTTGCTATATTCTGTAACACATGTTGGTATGTTTTTTGCTGGGTTGTTTGAAAACACAGATAAGACTAGCAGGTTTTTCACTGCATATGTCACGCTTAACCTTGCCAACAATGTTCTGATTTATCTCAATAGCACATTCAATTTCTGCCTTTATACAGCATTTAACAACAAGTTTAGAAAGACCTTCATTAATTTGTTTGAATGTAGAATAAAGTTTAAAAAATAAGTACTGAAATTTCATTATCGTCACGCGTTCTGCCAGCTGGCTTAGGCGTTCATGTCTATCCACAGATATTAGTCCTTGGAGTTCTGGGTGAATTATGTTGATGATATTTCTCCTTGCCACCATTGTATTCCACCCAGCATAATTTCTCTTGTGTTTCCTCTGCCTCTTTTCCCGCTGACCTTTCCAGCCGTCACGATGTTCCCCAATGACTCTCTTTATCTGACCAACGGACATTGATTTTTGTTTCCACTAGTTTTCTATAGTGTTCAATACAATCCTAAATCAATATAATCCTAAATCAGTACAATCCTAAATCAATACAATCCTAAATCAATACAATCCTAAATCAATACAATCCTAAATCAATACAATCCTAAATCAATACAATCGTATTGCAGTAGCTGATTTGTTGGGCAGGTCATCAATTCTGAATGCCAAACCGTCGGCTCACATAAAAATGTAATTTATTATTGTGATCTACTGAACGGTAAACGTTCGCAATAGAACCAGTTTTAACATAAGGTTGCGAATCCTTCACAATTAGTAAACAGGCGAAATAAATATCCCTGGATACCTTGGCGATGTTGTTTTATAGAAGAATGTTGAAAATTAATTTGACAGTCAAACGGAGCCATCAGGACGTTTTAAGGGAAGCTTAGTCGCAAAGGCAACTTACCACACACATCAGAACGAGATAGTGATCGTGTTTTGGCCACTTTATGAGAAGACAAAAACTGGAACATATTGTGACAACCGGAAATATTCGCGGAAAGAGAGATAGAGGAAGACAGCGTAAGAAGATTCTTGATAGTCTTTTGTCATTGTACGGAAAGGAATCAACACACAAATTGATCCATGGCGTCGGTAATCGTAGTCTGAGGAGAGGAATGATCGTCCACGCCAGCCGGTAAGGATTTGGATGATGATGAAACGTTTTCAAAGATATAAAAGCTACAACGACACGCTTAAGACATCACGACATCTCGACATAAATCCTGCCACACGACAAACCATTGCACAAGACCATATCACTTGGCGTTCATCTATCCAGGCAGACAATCCCTTAAAATTTCCATAATTCCATATCTTCTTCTTCTTCTTCTTCTTCTTCTTCTTCTTCTTCTTCTTCTTCTTCTTCTTCTTCTTCTTCTTCTTCTTCTTCTTCTTCTTCTTCTTCTTCTTCTTCTTTTCTTCTTCTTCTTCTTCTTCTTCTTCTTCTTCTTCTTCTTCTTCTTCTTCTTCTTCTTTCTTTCTTTCTTTCTTTCTTTCTCTTGAAATATGTTTATAACTGCAATGTTGTCTCTTGTATGAATCTAGCAGTCTTTTTTAGTTCACTCAGCTGTCCATAGAGTTTATCTTCCACTCTTGTCTCTCTAGGCCAGAAGGTTTGCTTGGATATGTTGTAGTTTGGGCAGTCCTGGAGTATGTGTTCTGCTGTCTGCGACGCCAAACCACATGTTCACATGGCTGAGTCACCAATCTTGAATTTTGTATACATGTGGTTACGAAATCTATTGTGTCCTGTTCTGAGACGCAGAATAATTACCTGTTCTGGTCTGTCCATAACGTGGTAGTCATCTTGAAGGGGTACGGGGTGTCAGGCATTGGTAGCACCTTTGGTAAGGATGGCTCTCATGTCCTTTCAGGACCCATCCCCCACTGGTCCAAGTCTGACACCCAGCTCGTGCCTGTGGCTCCTAGTAGCTGTCAGCATGCGACAGCGACCACCCCCCGGGCAACAGCTGTGAGAGGCTGGCTAAACCAGGCATGGGTATCCGATTTGGTGTCAAACCAAGAGGTAAACTAGGGTATGCCTACCCAGCATGTGAAGACAGGATTCGGCAGACTGCGCGGAAGAAATCATTCCTGATTCAACGGGCAAGACGGCGTTTACCTGCAAAGCGTTGTGGAACGTAATGAGCATGGCAAGGCACGTAGCGCGCCCTGGTCATCCACTGCACCTGTATTCGTCTCCAATCGTCTCGACTTGTCTTGCCACTGGACTCAGATGGACGCAGGCGAGAGAGTGAGTTCGACGAATTGCGCAACTCTTCCTCACTTTAATCCAAGTAATCGCGCAAGTCATTCTTCATCCAACGTCACATATCACCTTCAAGCCCTGTGGCGATGGGCGAGCGGCAAAGCGGCAGGCGTGGGTACGCTGGCAGCCGTAGTCGCAGACCTGCACACAGGCGGCTCAGGCCACCAGCCAGCTCCAGGGAATAATCACACTGTGCCGAATATCAAAGTGAATGATCATAGACTAAGTGTTGTGGACAAATTCACCTATCTTGGCAGCACCGTGTCACAAGCTGCCACAATTGATGACGAAGTGAATGCAAAAATCTCCAAGGCCAGTGCAGCCTTTGGCAGACTGTACAAGAATGTATGGGAAAGAACTGGAATAAGCCTGCAAACAAAGCTAAAAGTCTACAAAGCAGTTGTATTATCCACACTGCTCTATGCTTGTGAACCTGGACTGTTTATCAGCGACACGCTAGGAAATTAAACCACTTCCACACAGTCTGCCTAAGGAAGCTACTGAAGATTAAATGGCAAGACAAGATTCCAGACACTGAAGTCCTAGAAAGAGCATCCATGCCAAGTATCCACACTCTACTGATGAAGAATCAGATTCGCTGGGCTGGTCACTTGACTCGCATGCCAGATCACAGGCTCCCTAAACAAATTGTTTACAGCTAACTGCGTTGTGGTAAACGCTCCCAAGGTGGCCAGAGGAAACGTTTTAAAGACACTCTGAAAATTTCACTGAATGCTTTTGGAATTCATCATGACACCTGGGAGGCTGCAGCCAGAGACCGAAATTCGTGGCGTGCATCATTGCGCAAAGGTGCAGTCATATGTGAGGCAACCAGGACTGCAAGAGCTGTGAAGAAAAGGCAGGACAGAAAAACCACTGCAGGAAATCCTCCTCCAGAGACGTCAAGCATTCTTTGCCCACATTGTCAAAGAACATTTCGAGCCAAAATAGGCCTTATCAGCCATCTTAGAACCCACGGCTCCACACCTTCAACCCCACTGGATGAAATGAATGGTCATCATCATTCTTGATGGACAAACAACAACAACAACAACACAGTCATCTTGAGTAGGATTTGGTGGCCTTTTGACTGATTTCCATATCAAATCAGTATGTTGTATCATGACATGTTGTCACTGCAGACATTTGTCCACTGCATACTGTTTAAACGATATGTATTACGTGTAATTGGAATCCCATTTGCTTCATTATGGTCCAATACATTTTTGTGTTACTTATCAAATGCCTTTATATGGTAATAAAAACTAGTGTATAGCTCTATATTCTACCGCTGACGTTTTATGTAATTATCCTAATATTGAATACGGTTTCAGGCGTGCAGCTATTTCTTCCAAAGCCAGTTTATTGTTTGTGTTTTCTTCTATTTTCTCATATCCAGTGTGGACGATCATTTACAGCACGAAATTTTGTGATCAGTCTCTCTCGATACCGCCATGGATTGTAGTTACTATTTCTTTTTTGAAGCACGGTGTAATAAAATATCGTCTGTCAATATGGCAAGGGTGTCAGTGAGTCAGAGATTTTCTCATAAACTCTTCTCATGATTATGTTTAATAAATGTTCCCTGAGTGGCTTATCATGACTAGAGGTAAATCTTCGTGTTGATTATATGCACATTTTGTAGGCTACGTGTGTGTGTGTGTGTGTGTGTGTGTGTGTGTGTGTGTGTGTGTGTGTGTGTGTGTGTGTTTTGTGTGTGTGTGTGTGTGTGTGTGTGTGTCGTTGTCGTTTTTAAACTTACTTCGTTACGTTAATTCTAACATATTTTCATCTCTCTCCTCGTTAACACTCAGACTCCCACTGTAATGACTCCTATAAAAGCAACAATTTTAATGTTCATGACACCCCCTTCCCCCTACATAACCCCATACAATTATTAATGAAGGGAGACTTGCAGATGCACAGTTATTTACGTATTAACCAACCCGCATGTTGCCATGGCCCATAAAGGAAGCAAAGAATAGTAACTGTAACCCAAGGTCGACAGAGGCGAGTTGAGAGAATTGTGTGAAACTGGGCACCTCTTTTCGTAGAAAACTGTAACCACCAAATCCAGCCAATGGTGAATAGTAAGCGACGTTTCAGAAAATCATAACAATGTTTTCTCGTAGGGAATTTGAATAACGAAGACACTTAACACACTAAATAGTAGCTTGTTAAAGTTTGCAGAAGCCATAATGATTAATCTACATAGGCCAGTTTTGTGCAAACAGAAAGACATGTTAGTCAGTCTAAAATTACCGTGGTAGACAATTGGCATTACTATGCGAACATGTGTATATTTCAGCTTGAAGGATTTATCTAGTTATTTTACTTTATGTTGTGTGAATTCTGCAGTATGTACCTGGCGAGATGCAGCGAAATATGCCAGGCAATAAATCGTGCAATCTATTGTTTGTGTCTTCGTTATTCCAGTAATAAATAGGTCTACAAGGAGCTTGGCGTGAGTTGTTTGAAAACCTACGCTCCATTGGGTGGTTAAAGGAAATGGAGAAAGAAGACGAAGCCTTCATAAACCGAATAATCAAAACATTACTGTTGTTAACCATTCTACGTGTGATTATCATATCTCTTTAAGAATGCATCCTATTTTATCATATATCTTCAGGAAACAGCCTATTTTATCATATCTTTTTAGGAACACAGCCTATCTTGCTTGATTGAATATGTGCATTATTAGAAAGACTTCTTAGTCTGTATCTTTCAGGTTGAAGAATAATCAAAACATCTACGCAGTTAACAAACCTACATATAATATCTCTTCAGGAACATATCCTAATTTATCATATCTCTTGAGGAACACAGTCTATTTTATCATATATCTTGAGGAATACATCTTATTTAATCACATCTCTTTATGAACACAGTCTAACATTCTTGATTGGGCATGTCCGTTATCAGAAGCCTTCTTAGTCAGTATCTTTCAACATGAACATATCCAACACGTGTGGTAAATCAGGCACTATGGAATCCTACAGAAAATCAATAAGTTAATAAGAAATAACTTACACTTATAACAAACTTAAATATTTAACTATAAAATTATATCAATACTGCTGTGCTGATCAAAAACGTTTCGACCGACTAAATAAGTTACGAATAAACTACTAAAATTAATTATCTGACGCCAGCACAGACAAGAAGTACTAAAATGGTGTGGCTGAATCACAAATGAGGAGCTTGGGGGAGGGGACACATTCCAGTAGATCAAGATGTGAGGGAAAAGATTGCGCTGGGTGGGACAATCTTTGAGAAAATCTAATAATACCATAAATAGAAAATACTTTTTTTTTTGGAACTCACCGCACAAACGAAATTGATGGAGAATTAAAAACAACTGAGGAAGAGAACGATCGAACGAACAAACGAACGAACTTTATTTTCAAAGGGTCACAAATTGGGCAAGCAGGCCCGTCTTACATTCGGCCTTTCCAATCACTCATCTTTCGTTCATCAATTGTGCATGTTACATTCACACAGGGGAAAAAACACATTGTCAAATGGATTTTGTAAACATAAACAATGCATATTACCAGAAAATTAGAGATAGCAATTCATGTGATTCATAAGATCGGTAGGATAAGGAGGCTGCTGACCGAATGATTAGAACAACGACTTCCTTTCATGAGAGTCGAGTTCGAATCTTCGATAAGGTGACTGATGTTTCTGTGGAGGGAAAAAGTAAATTCTCACCTGCACACTTTGCAGCGACTGCACTGGTCAGGCAGCCTTAACGCCTCAGATTCAAAACCGCACTGTCCTACAAGGCAAGGCACTATATGTGATATTGACAGTTTTGTTTTTGGGTGCTGCAGAAGAAGAGGTTGGTCAGGACTTAGTCAGATATGACTGAGATACCGTATGACAGTAGACGGCACTGCCTACTTTCTGTTAGCGCCGAGTTTGGGCTACGCTCATCAAACACGACACCCCACATTGTGCCAACTGCTTCGAGGAGCTCAATTGAGGGGTTGCAAGCATTATCCTAGTGCGAGTAAATGCAGCCTAAAAATTAAGTGTCATGGCAGGGCAGACCTGGTCCTAAGCCTTCGTCGGCAGCTGGACTAGGATCGAACCTCTAACAGGCGCACAGTCAGAGTACTGCTTTGCTAATCCGTCAGCTTCTGCAGCTTGTTCTTTTCCAGATGTATTGGTCATATCTTTCCTCTAGAGTAAACTAGGCAGACAGAGAGAGAGAGAGAGAGAGAGAGAGAGAGAGAGAGAGAGAGAGAGAGAGAGAGAGAGAGAGAGAGAGAGAGATCATTCTGCATGGGCAACACATGATCGCTACAACCCAGTTCAGGTTTTGTGCTATGGAGAGGTATAACATTCGCTACCGCCGTGGGTTGTAATTGCTGTGCCTTGTTAGAAGCGCAGTATAACAACCTATCATCTGTCAAGACGTCAAGGTTCCAGTGAGTGCAGAAGATTGCAAAAGATAGGACGGGTCAGCATGAATTGGTTGAATAGCTATTTTCCACCATGGGACTCAGGACAGAAGATGATAAATATAGGCCGTGTATGTAATGTTAATCTAATGGTAGCTACTACCATTGATGTGTAAAGTGACTTCACATATTCTAGGCTCTAACAGAGGCTTTGAAAACCTAAGGCACGTGTTCCACCATTGGCACGTGGAAGGAATGTAAATGGCACGTTGAGTGAAGTGAAACAGTTATCTCATTCCAAAATGCTGAATTGTCAGCTCAGTAGAAGCATATAATTCTTTTACAGCTATTAATGTTCTTACATTATTCAAAACGAAAGTTTTTAGACATTGGAGGTACGAATGTGTGATCTGTTGCAAAATGTGAGAGTGTGGAGCATCAATGACTAACCTTGACGAAGTTTCCGTCTCTCATTCCCACCTCTACAGATTATCTCTACTACAACTATACATTTCTCTCGACTGTCACGTATTCAAGTTAGTATAATTCGTAGACCGTAACACAAACTTCTGTGTTATTAAATAATATGATGCCGTTAAAATTACTTTCAGGCAAATACTCGTTTCAACACCTTCGGACAAACAAATACGGATTAGGTCATAGTGGACATGCTGAGTTACTGCAACATTACTTCTGCAGAGAACTCCAAAAAGAGCATACCCCTTGCCCCAACATATTGTCCGTCCCAGATACTTCCCATGACATGTTGATAACTGTCTATTGTCCAATTGTATTAGCCTGGGATGACCTAAACGCTGTACTGGGACGAAGAAATAATCTTGTCACTGCTGTCAACTGAGGACTGTTCAGAAAACTCTAAAACACTGATCAATGAAAATGAATAAAATCACAACTATTCATTTAGACAACATAGAAAACATAGTGAAAGAATTCAATGTCAAAGTACACACTAGACACCGGAAAAAATAAAATACGTGGGCACACTGGGGTTGGAACCCGTCACTTCCAAATGACAAACTTAAGTTGCTAAAGAAATGATCTACTTTCAAGTATGCAACTAGAGGATTTTTACTAATTTTACTGAATCCGTGACACTGAAATCACAAGCACAGACATTATTTCTCGGCATATAGAAATTTACTGAAATTCTCCTTCAGTACCATAGATGAAATTAACAGAAGACAGTAAGACAGAAACGTTCGAGCAATTAGAGATGGATGTAGGTACGTGATAAATGCACACCACGGGCAGAAGAAAGATGAAAGTAAAGGATCGCTCGCTTCAAAGGTCTTCAGGCGTCACGACAAAACCAGCACTGTTGTAGACCTATCGACATTCGAAGGGTATGAAACAAATAAAGCATCCTTTGTACACACCTTAGAGGGTATTAGATATATGGTGCTAGCCACGTGTTTTATGGACCAGGCAGTGTCTATATGAGGTCAACATCGCCTTTACTTCCCATCACATTCACTGGTACCCATTTAAGGCGATGTCCATATAGGAGACGAATCCAATTTTCTAATCAGCCTAGAAGAGATTCGGAGGACAATGCAATGAATATCATGGACATACAGAAAAACCAATAACCAACTCCTACAAGAAACAAATGAAAATCGTAAACTTATTAGAGAAACTAGACGTAGAAAGTCACAATTATTTGGTCACGTTATGAGAAGAAATAAATTTGAGAACTTGGTAACAGCTGGCAAGATCGAGGGGAAGATAACATGGGAAAGACAAAGATTTAAATATCTGGATGGCTTGACGAGTGGCATGGTCGAGACAAGAACACTGAGCTGATCCACGACTCTGGCGATCGAGTGAGATGGCGAAACATGACCGCCCACGCTTATCGGCATATGGCACTTGATGATGATGATGATGATGATGATGATGATGATGATGATGATGATGATGATGATGATGATAGGAGATTCAGACAAAGACCACCAGACAGGCCGACAAACGTTTTAACCACTGCGCTATCGCTGCGCTCCCGATGGTGGAAATAGGTTTTACATCTACACAACAGGTGGAAGAGTAATCAATGAAATGAAACAGAACGAACTAATGGTGAACAGATGCTGCCAACAGTCAAATGTCAATTTCTTTCATGTATTCATGTAGACAGTAGATGCAGGTTCAAAAATCGAAGAAACACCCAATGCGTGCATAGCAATCCTTTCTGACAAAAACAATGAAGGTTTTGTCTCCAAATCCCCGTGAATAATTTGAAATGAGTCAAACAACACAACATTTCTCATGGAGAATTCGCTATGAATTATCAACAATTTATTTCCCCGAGTCTTTGAAATTAATTGCCCTTTCCTACAAATTAGAGCACTATTTGTTCATTCTAACCCAACATTTCTTCGCAGAAATTTGGGAAGTTGGGTAAATGTCGCAACCACTCAATTCCTTTCATGTGGGTGTAATTAATTTTCTCAACTACATTATGATCAACTGTTTCTTTCGCTGACCTTTAAGGTCACTAAGTGTGACCCCCTGTCTCCCAAAGAGGAAAGAAGAAGGAGAATTGTTTCTAGAAAGTGTCATTTCTTTTCAACATTCCTGGTTGGAATTATGTTATTATGAAACCAATTGTTATATTACGGTTTTTAGTGTTCAGTTTAATTAATCAATTCCGGATATATCTAGAATGTATATCCGCACAGAACTGAACTGAACCGAGGAAATAGGACAATAATTGAATTAATTTCTTGGATTGGTATTCAACTATTTGGAATATTTACTTGGCCGTTCACGGCTTATAAAATAAAGATTGGATGAATAGAATAGAATACTTCAAAGGTGTCAGAAGTTATAGTGAGTCGAAGTAAAGGATTTCTTTTTACAGTATAATGCAAAGTTAGTATATGGTGTTACCCCCAAATGTTTAAGGCTGATGGAAATTCTATGGATGGTGTGGTCAATATCACGCCGGGGCGATTTAACTTCCCAGAATATGCCTAGATACCCATTTTAGACTACATCAACTCGGGAACCCAGGTCGGTAAACAAAACAATATCAATGGGGGTTTGAACATGTGACCACCGGGTGGACAGGCTAGTGTCCTAAGCATCTGTTCTACGGAAGCTTCTGAACTCGGCAGTAGATAGACTTAAGCTAACGAAGAGAAACAAAGAGTTCATAATACAGATTGAGCAAGACGCGGGAGCACAGCGGCTAGACGCTCGCTTACCCTAACCGTGCTCTCTTACCCTAACCGTGGGCTTGAGTTCCAGCGACACCAGGGAGGTTTCGAAATTTTAACATTGTAGGGGCTCCCGGATCGACCTAGCCTAATATATGTACCAGGAAATGTCCTTGGGAATAAAGGCGGCTGCGTGGTACTGATACTGACCACATCACCCCCTGAATGGTCCCTTGCACAGCCTGATGACTGCTTACTTTGTATAATGATACTGTCTGCCCTGTTGACGGCTAAAGTTGTATAGTGATACTGTCTGCCCTGCTGACGGCTTACATTGTATAGTGATACTCTCCGCCCTGTTGACGGCTTACATTGTAAAGTGATATTGACTGCCCTGTTGACTGCTTACATTGTATAGAGACACTGTCTGCCCTGTTGACGGCTTACTTTGTATAGTGATACTGTCTGCCCCGTTGACGGCTAAAGTTGTATAGTGATACTGGCTGCCCTGTTGACGGCTTACATTGTATAGTGATACTCTCCGCCCTGTTGACGGCTTACATTGTATAGTGATACTGTCTGCCCTGTTAACGGCTTACATTTTATAGTGATACTGTCTGCCCTGTTGACGGCTTACATTGTATAGTGATACTGTCGACCATGTTGACGGCTTACATTGTATATTGATATTGTCGACCATGTTGACGGCTTACATTTTATAGTGATACTGTCTGCCCTGTTGACCGGGAACCGGAAACTTGCACTGTCATGGTTCCTGGGCCCTAGGAGTGTACACAGCCGATTCGGTAGCAGCCAAATGAATCAAGTTCCAGAATCTTTAAAGTAGTAGAGTTGACAGCAGGCATGCGTCTTGAAAGACTATACGTACAAATGTAATGAAGACAATAGATGTTAGAATAACGTGAGTGTTATTGTGTGTAAAGGTGTGCACGATAGTGTATATATGTGTGTGTGCGTGTGTATGTGTGCGTGCGTGCGTACGTGCGTGTGTGTGTGTGTGTGTGTGAATCTTAAAAGTAACGAGGCTTAGTGGCTTTGGGCCTTCTGTCCGTAGAGTTACCTTCATCTTCGTGCCAGGACAATGGGGACAATAAGAGTTGAAGGAAATGAACAAGCTGATACACTTGCTGGTTCTGCGTCCCCTGCAGATGGCCAACCATTGATCGTGTTGATGTTATTAATGCCCTTAGAGGGATGTCGAGAACGGAGGACTTTGAAGATAGTGGATCCACATCGTTGTCCAGTATAAGAGATTTAGGAGTAAGAAATGGACCGGCCAGACACAAAAAGCAAATAGGGAGAATGAGGGGCCTCGTCAAACAACCCAGGACTGGTGCTATTAGCCTCCGGACACTTGTATATGTTGGGGTTGGGCTGGAGGAGGTTCTGAGCACATTTGGATTATCCGGGGTGCAAGGATGATACCCCAATAGATAACAGATAAAGTCTTGGCGTTAACCTCGTAGGTCTCAATCTTGAATGTATTGAGGTTGTTACACACCTTCCTCATGCACTGATCCATGGTTAGTGCATAGTAGATCTACTCTTTTCGTAAACGATGAACAGACAGCAGGGCCCTACATCTATGTGATTGTTGCTCACAAGAGACATCCCATTGACACTTGGAAATATAAAGATTGGCCAATGAGACTGCTGCCAAGACCAGACAACCTCTCTTTCTCTCCTACATCCACAAAAAATGTTGAAACTCCATACTCAGTAGAAAATCTAGTGAAAAAGTATCCGCCGCAGAACAAGCAGGGCAGAATGTTTCACATATCTAACGCCTGACTGACTGACTGGCACCTTACCGTATTGATAGACGATAGTTTTTAAAATGGAGATAACACATCTCCATGACACAAAGCCTGGACTGAATTTAGAGACCATGTTTTGCCCATGCAGCATGATCTCTCTCTCTCTCTCTCTCTCTCTCTCTCTCTCTCTCTCTCTCTCTCTCTCTCTCTCTCTCTCTCTCTCTCTCTCTCTCTGCCTGCCCAGTTTACCCCAGTACTATAATAATGATATAGTGGACTGTATTTTTCAGTGGCTGCAGCTTGAACGTGCAGATATCATCATCGACTTGAGAAATTGTCGTTTCATGCATTATCATCATGTCTGTCGATAACCAACCAAGATTTTCAAAGAATCAAATGATTGCTGATTGTCAGTTAAATAACACAAACTATGAATGTAATTCTCAAATCAACACGTTTATCGGACTGCACGATTATCTCAGTCTTGAAGACCTTAATTTTCTACATTGGAGTTTTCAATCCTTCGTGTATCCGATCATTGGAGTTGTAGGAATGATCGTGAACAGTTTCAGCATAGTTCTTCTAATGAAAAGTGGATTAGGACACTCATCAAACATCCTCTTGTTTTGTTTAACTCTAGCCGACATGCTGTGTTTGTTAAACGCTCTAAATTTTCCTTTCATAGTATCAGGTCCAACAAGTTGGGGCACCTGGCGTATGCCCTACGTGGAAGCAGCTATCATTACTGGAGTGTGTGTGCTTATGATGGTGGCTGGTCAACTCGGATCAGTTACCTCAACATACATCACTATCTGGATCACTTTTGAACGGACGATAGCCATATTTTGCCCACTTCGTTTCACTTCTCTGGTGACGCCTATGAAAGTATGGATGGCGGGTGTATCATCTTTTATTGTTTGGTGCCCATGGGTGATGTATATGAAGTTTAAGGAAATCAATTTTCGATACGGCGTGACTTTAAATTTTACAGGTGGAATGTATGCATCAGACCAGGCAATGCATGATAATGTTTATTTAACTTTCAGAACGAAAGTGTACATTTGCTTCAGTCATATTATCCCCTTTGTTCTGGTAACACTAGGATGCTCTGCGATCTCTCTAAAGTTAGCCTTAACACTCCGGAAGCGTCACCTTCTGACAGGTCTTAGCAAAATACCAAAGTCAACAAATCGTACAACTAAGACATTGTTAATGGTTTGCCTGTTGTATTCTCTGACGCACATTTTGTTATTTTTTAACGTGATGTTGCAAACGTTAGACTACACCAATAGACTATACACACTATCATCTCTTTATAATTTGATAAGTAATTTTCTCATATACGTTAATAGCACGCTTAATTTCTTTTTCTACGTTGCTTTCAATAATAAGTTTAGAAAAATGTTCATAAGCTTAATTCGGTTAAGTTAGACAACACCAATAGACAATACACACTATGATTTCTTTATAATTTGAAAAGTAATGTTTTCATATATGTCAATACCACGGACAATTTCATTTTCCATGTTGCTTTTAATAATAAGTTTAGAAAATGCTCATGAACTTCATTCGGTTAAGTTAATCTTCTCACATCTAAACAGTTAAATGCTGAATGCAAAACTAAGAATGATTAAGTAACACGTACTCTGCATTATCGAATGATGCACAAGCATCATCACCTTCATTATCATTGTCAGCATGTGCTCTGTACAGCTGTGTAGGCATTCACATGTTTCTCCACAGATCTCCATCTTCGGCGTTTTGAGTCAATTCTTTAGATGATATACAACCATACCACCGGCCCAGTCCATCCAGCATCATCCCCTATGCTCCGTCCCAGTCCATCTATCATTATCTCTTAATTCAACCGTCCCAGTCTATCTATCATTATCCCTCCATTAAACCATCCCAATACATCCAGCTTCATCCCTCCATTCAACCGTCCCAGTCCATCTATCATTATCCCTCCATTCAACCGTCCCAGTCCATCCATTATTATCTCTCCATTCAACCATCCCAGTTTATCTAGCTTCATTCCTCCATTCAACCGTCCCAGTCCATCTATCATTATCCCTCCATTCAACCGTCCCAGTCCATCCATTATTATCCCTCCATTCAACCATCCCAGTTTATCTAGCTTCATCCCTCCATTCAACCGTCCCAGTCCATCTATCATTATGCCTCCATTCAACCGTCCCAGTCCATCCATTATTATCCCTCCATTCAACCATCCCAGTTTATCTAGCTTCATCCTTCCATTCAACCGTCCCAGTCCATCTATCATTATCCCTCCATTCAACCGTCCCAGTCCATCTATCATTATCCCTCCATTCAACCGTCCCAGTCCATCCATTATTATCCCTCCATTCAACTATCCCAGTTTATCTAGCTTCATCCCTTCATTCAACCGTCCCAGTCCATCTATCATTATCCCTCCATTCAACCGTCCCAGTCCATCCATTATTATCCCTCCATTCAACCATCCCAGTTTATCTAGCTTCATTCCTCCATTCAACCGTCCCAGTCCATCTATCATTATCCCTCCATTCAACCGTCCCAGTCCATCCATTATTATCCCTCCATTCAACCATCCCAGTTTATCTAGCTTCATCCCTCCATTCAACCGTCCCAGTCCATCTATCATTATCCCTCCATTCAACCGTCCCAGTCCATCCATTATTATCCCTCCATTCAACCATCCCAGTTTATCTAGCTTCATCCTTCCATTCAACCGTCCCAGTCCATCTATCATTATCCCTCCATTCAACCGTCCCAGTCCATCTATCATTATCCCTCCATTCAACCCATTTGAATGTTGAAATGTGTGTGGGTGGGGGATCGGTGGGTGGGTGGTGGCATGTATGTTTGCCTGAGTCTGTGTGAGTGCGTGGAGGTATGTGTGGGTGGATGGTGGTGTGGTGGGTGGAGGATGTGTGGGTGGCTGAGGGATGTGTGGGTGGCTGCGGGGTTTGAGGGTGGATGGGGGATGTGTCTCACAACATTGCAATATGCACTGTTTATGTTTACAACTTTCATTTGACAATGCATTTTTTTCCCATGTGAATGTACCATGCGTAATATGCATTGTTTATGCTTACAAAATCAATTTGACAATGTTTTTTTTTTCCTATGTAAATGTAACATGAACATTTGATGAATGAAAGATCAGTGATGGAAGGGCCGAATGTAGGACGGGCCTGCGTGCCCAATTAGTTACCTTTTAAAATAAAGTTCGTTCGTTCGTTCATTCAACCTTCCCAGTCCATTTATTATTATCCCACTATTCGACCGTCCCAGTCCATCTATCATTATCCCTTCATGCGACCTCCCCAGTCCATCCAGCTTCATCCCTCCATTCAACCGTCCCAGTCCATCCAGCTTCATCCCTTCATTCAACCGTCCCAGTCCATCCAGCTTCATCTCTCCATTCAACCGTCCCAGTCCATCCAGCTTCATCCCTCCATTCAACCATCCTAATCCATCCAGCTTCACTCCTCCATTCGACTGTCCCAGACCATCTAGCTTCATCCCTCCATGCCCAGTCCACCAGCGTCATCTCGCCATGCAACCGTCCCTGTTAATCCAGCATCATTTCTCTCGGTCTGTCTCTGCTACATCTGATCTGTCCAGTCGTCCCACGGTGGTTTCCAATGTTCGCTTCTCATTACATAACTACAACAACAATCGTTGTCTCCTTTTTATATTTGTATTGATACTTGTATTTTGAAGTTTAAAGATTAAAATTGTGTTCTATCTTATATTTTCATCTTTAAACTTCCAAGCTTAAGATGTTTTGTATCTCATTCAACTTTTTCCCATGACAATCTTAGGGCATTTCTTATGTGCCTAATAATATAGCAATGTCTTTACAAAGTAAAGATGCAAACTGCTCACATTCATTGGTTTGCCTATTTATATATGTCTCTTACACGAAGCTGATCCACAACACTGGTAATCGTGTCATTTGGAGAAACATGACCGCCCTCGCTTATCGACATGGCATGTGATGAATTGATGAATGCATATGTCCACTGCTGATTTTCTTTAAAAACACAAGGGTATTGTCATCTTATTGTTATAAATACAATCATAAATGCACATAAATACTGTCTGTTGCATATTTCGTCAATAACTGACCAGTGTCTGTGCATGTTTTCTTTCAACAAGTAATATGAAATTCACAAATAAGCTGTTGTAACAGTAATAACTATTGTATGTATTTTTAATTATTATAATTTTTCGAGTTACATATTCATTCATTCAGTCAGTAGTATGTCCTTTGCAGAACCTCGCTCCCATAACAACCTTCCGGAAAACCTCTCGACCCCCTCAAGATGTCCCGCGTCCGATAGACCCATCTGGAGATCATCCGCCATATTTTGCACCCAGCCTCCTTACTGTTTCACATACTGAGTTGATATTGTCATTCAAAACAAGTTTACTTTTCTTTAATATTAAATAATTATATTTTTATTTAACCATGTTGCTTTCCTGTATAACGTGTTTTTTTTTGTTTTTTTTTTCCGATTATTTTTTGTTGACACAAAATATTAAGACGCATCTTTGAACCCATTTGGGATAGACAAAGTGGAGAGGAAAAGAAGAAGTAACAAAGAGATTTATGATCTGTTTAAGTCCCCGCTAATCACTGGTATCATGAAGGCTAATAGACTACAATGGCTGGGGCATATAGAAAGAATGGAAGATAATAGGGAAACAAAACTCGCTTACACTCAGGAAATAAATTACCGTAGACCCCGAGGTAGACCAAGAAGACGGTGGAGAGATAATATACATACAGACCTACAAGCACTTGGAATCATCGACTGGCAAGAGAAGGTCCACCAGAGAGACGAATGGAGACGGAATGTACTCCTACAGCAATCTTTCAAAACGTCTCTCTATCATAAGTCTGATATCCTGCCTCTGTTGGTGTCGTGTACAAATAAGGGCTGGCGCAGTCTGAAAATTGTAATTGTTCTTTTCGGTTGAGTTGGTAATAAGCAGGATGTTTCTGGTGACCTGGATGCCCTATTTCTATTTGGTTCGATAATTGCTTCTTATAAATATTAGTACTTCGGCAACGCGTATATTCAAAGGTGCATGTGTGCTTTTCGCCTAGTATCTTAAATATGAAACTTTCAAACAAGTATGCTGCATGCAACAGGAAATATATATCTTGCTAACACTTTGACTTTTGTTGCTTTATCTGTTCCAGTCGATAAAGATTGTCATTGCTTTATTTTTGCAGAGCAATATTTTTTTTTCCTGTCATTTCTGTCATTTTATTTTTATCTCAGGCCAACAATGAATCTAGAAATTCCAAACTACCCACTTTCGGTAATTTCTCTCCATTGATAAAAGTCTGTTGACATTTTCTTTTTTTTAAATCTCATGTTATCTCATCATGTTCCTCTTGTACTTTGCGGTGTCGAGTGAAGCATAAACGGTGGGAGAGTGCCCGCTTATAGTCTTCATGTATCGATATTCCCTTGGACTCTTTTATTTCCTGCTTCCATCGTTTACGTGGTCGGCCTCTTCCTCTGTTTCCCTCTGGTCTGTACATCATTGCTTGTTGTGGCCTAGCAATCCGGCAGGGGATCTTCATACTGCTCGTAGAAAAACTAAAACTTTTTTTTAAATCGCTTATAATTATTTTTTATTTTGCTGCATTGAGATGTAAATTTTGCTTTTCAGTTTGCTACTGCAGTGAGTTTCTTAGCTTCTCAATGTCCTTTGTGTTGTTTATAGTCATACTGTATCTTCGGCAACCTGAAATGCGGGCATTTCTTTTCCTTCAATTATCAAGGGATGATATTGTTCATGCTTGTATGTAAATAATTGTATGTAATTCATTATGTATGCATGCGGATAAATGTTGCTTTTAATATGTGTTTCAAATTATATATATATATAATATATTTTGCAATTTGGTGTATGTATAGAATTATATGTAATTCATTATATACATATATAATTATGTGAAACGTGTTACATATGTCAACTTTTACATGAAACTTACATTTGTATATAAAAGTATAACTATCACTGCCGAAGGCAATAGGCCCCTACTCGTGATTATGATCACAAACTCCTGATGTGGCTGCTATATGTTAACCCACCTTTAACTGGGCGAGTCGTAGTTATGTCAGTTTACATTTATCACCACACATTTATTTATTTATTTATTTATTCTTTTATTTATTTATTTTTTTGTTGTTGCTTTTTTTTTTTTTTGCTTTAGCTGGTTTTGAACTAAAGCGTAGTCTATTACACTCTACTTCCAGTAGTGCTGGATTGAATTTTGCGTGTGGATTAGCTTTCTCTATTAACAGTGTCCCCCGCCATCAGGCTAACCCACTCCGACTTCAGAGGTAATAGTAATTTACGTCCCCAAGTCAAGACCGATAGGTCAACATTTTAGTCCAACTATCCGGTGTAGAGGTTGAACCCCTTACCTCGGCATCAGCATACATGATGTTTATGAACACGCATTCTTATCCATTCAGCCTTGCTGGCCTACATCACCACACATGACTTGTTAACTGATTCAGTGCCAAAGGATAATATATCACCAAATGTGACCTTCCATTTGGACAGAAGGGAGGTATACAGCCATACTAGGTTCGTCGTGTTATTTGATTTTCTTTTCCTGGTATCTTCCGAAATGTCAATGTTCAGTGAATGGCTATTTACATTATAATACTTGTTTATTTGATTGTGTACCATGTTTGGTCGAGACCTACTTTATGGGTGGCACTGAATCAGTTAATGGGATTCAAAGAACTTAGGAAGACTGGGGCTCTGAGACGTTTCTGGCGTTGAAAGAAGCATCAACAGCATCGTCATCATCATTATCATTGCCCTGCCATCTGGCGCAGGCGTTCATGCATGTCTTCAGATCCGGGTACCTGGTGTTCTGGATATATTTTTAATTTAACTGCAGGTTAATTTACAAGACGTTGCAATAAATCCTAGCATGTATTATCTGTTTGTAATTTACTAGGCAATGTTAGTTAGGTAGTTTGCCATTGCTTTCGAAACGGTTGACGCCTCATACCATTGAAATCAACAGAAAGCGCCAGCAGCTGTTTTCGAAGCCTCGACTTAGTATGACGGGGAACCTTGAAACTGCGCGTCTCCTGAAGTCACGGCGGTCGATTTAAGTGTGGCAGGATCACTAATAAAAACTAACAGGAAAAGACAAATGAATTGTATTGTTTACTTCAACAGAGTAGGTACCAGATAGATGAGCCTTACTGGAGAACATATTAGGACTTAGACACATATGAAAAACTTAAACAGCTGAACAACAAATAATAAAACAGCAACTCCACCTCAACAAATTCGTATAGAAGATTTTTTTTTCCCCCGCATATCCTTTACAGGACATCGCTGTCAACACCAGCAGTTTACCGCTGCCGTTGATTTCTTGGCAAGATTACGTTCAGTAGTTTTCCACTTCTTTCTGAACAATTGGAAGATTGGAGAGCCATAAATACCTATGTCTGCCCCAGAAGAGGTGTCCGGAGAAGATGGAAAGGTATGCTACAATTGATCAGTTATTCATTATCGTTAACAAAGAAAACTGTATAATTCTGATCAAAGAGTCACACACAATAGAGGTGAATTTGGACTGGAATACAATATTGTTTTTCTCTATTTACAATTGAAAATAAATGTCTTCTAACAATCAGTGTTTTTTGGAAGTGATTCTGGGAAACTAACTAAGACTCGATTGACTTATGTTTGTCAGCTGTCTTCGTATTCTGAAAGTTGCAATAAGTTGCATTCAAACCCAGTTTGCTTTACTAGGTTATTTTATATTCAGTAATTTGCCACCATGGCAAACTAATGAACGTAAACTTGCCAAAGGATCACAACAGCAAAAACTCCTGTGGTGACTGGAACGTTCTGTAAAAGATATACAACTAACTAACTTGCCACTGCTTTCTGAGCAGGAAGTCATTATTTAAGCCATAATTTTTAGTCTTCTAAGTGTTTCAGTAAGTTACTTTCAACCCCACTTTGATTTATTAGGATATTTTACGTTCAGTAACATTGTGTAGGCCGGTCTCTCTGGCTGTGGGGTTACAACACTTTCTCTCTGTAATCCCGTTTATCACGCAGAGTCTCGTAGCGGAGCGAGAGCTGAGGCGGTTCGACCCCCGCTCGTGACTTGCGGGATACTGAGCCGGTCGCTCAGAAAGCAATGGCAAACTACTGAGCGTAATCTTGCCAAGAGATCAACATACAGCTGAAAGATGCTGGTGTTGACAGCTAAGTCCTGTAAAAGGATATGCTTAAAAAAAACATTGTGTAGGATTATGGTGTGTGTGTCTGTGTCTGTCTGTGTGTGTGTGTGTGTGTGTGTGTGTGTATGAGTGTGTGTGTGTGTATGTGTGTGTGTGTGTGTGTGTGTGTGTGTTTAATTTGTGTTAAAATATTAGACTACGAAGTACACGCTGTCCTTGGTGAAAGAGAAGTACTTTATGTCCTGTGCTAGTTCTGAACTTGGTGACTCGTATTTAAGACGGATCTTTGCCAAGTCTCTCATTTAGTCTGTGCCTTCCGTTACTGGAAAACTAACCTTGTCAAGCAACAAACGATGATAAAGTACTCCTTATAAACAGAGAAACGACATGTAGCTGGTAAATGGTAGGTTGGATAGTTGTCTGGTTGGTTGGTTGATTGCATCTATAGAAGTACTGTTGGTGTAAAGACTTCTCCCAACCCGTACAAAAGCACCCTGGGAATTCTGATGCATAGCTCTAAATTTTCTTGCCAAGCTCGGAAAGCAGAGAGGTGTGCAAGGAAATATTGGGCTTCACATCAGCGGAGAGATATGTTGTAATGTAACTAGGTCATCATTCAGCACACTACTTGTGTACTGTGTGATTAGTCATAGGCTGGTAGTGTATCCTCGACGGGTTTTATTTATTTAGTTGTCAACAGACACCAACTGAATGCCCTAAAGGAGCAGTTATAAGTTACGAATTCGTGCGTAGTGGATCTGCAGTTAATATTACTGTATGTTTTTAAAAAAATATTTGTTAGAGACGCATATTAATCATTCTTTGAGGACATCAGTGAATAATAATCGCCTGGAGCTTCAGGATTTGACGGATTAAATTAAAAGATCATCGTTGTTTGAATTGCCTTTTATTGTTTCGTCAAGGCTGTGGCCCTGTACGTCCGACTTCGACAACCATTTGTCCGGGTTTGCGTTCCCTAAAATTTAAAAAAAAAAAATTATAATTTTCCAATAGAAATAAGTTAATCAAATTAGATAGTTTGATTCTCTGAGGGCGTAACACTCCCATGATGGTTGAATGGCATAGTATTTTCATCAGTACGCAACAGCCGCTGATGCAAGATAGGGTAAAGGTGTTCGATGTTAGAGGTACGGTTTTGAAGGCAGTGGTTCTCAACCGGTGGTGAATTCTACCCCCCCCCCCCCTTTCCCATGGAAATTTTAGGGTTTCAATTTGGGGGGGGGGGGGGGGGGGGGGAGATTAAGATTATTTCAAGAAAGCGTTAATACAATAATTGATTACTTGATATTGTTTTTCCATCCATATGTTACGGTACTGTACTTCTCGCTGTTCTGAAATTCGTTTTATAACGTAAGTAGACCCGCAAATCACGTTTTATGTAGACGTCTAGGCTTGTTCTAGTAAGTGTTATTAAATTTAGCTTCCATTTTTATGTATACTGTGTAGGGGCGGTTGAGAGGGGGGGGGGGTTTAGGGAGGAAATACGAAAGGGAGGGGGGAATGACATTCTGAACAAATAATGAAGGGATGTATGGGCCAAAAAAAGAAAAAAAAGAAAGGGAGAACCACTGGGCTAGAGGTAGAAGACTACCTACTTCATAAATCGGTGTGGGTTTGCCTGATGGCGAGGAACACTGGTAATCGGGAAAGCTAATCCACAAGCAAAATCAATTCAGTGCACAGAGTATGTCAGAGTTACTACGTTTTAAGTTAAGAGTTACGGCCTTCTATGTTAGAATTACGAATGAATCACCAAAAAGCGATAAGTAGACGGTAAGTTTTAAAACGATCACAGGTAACAAAATAGACGTTGCAGCTAAAGCCTTCGTCAGCACAGAAAAAAAAAACCGACACAACTACATGAAAAACACTACATGAAAATACAAGGATAAGTTAATAAGTAATTCACAAATGACTGTAGAAAAAATAACTAAATATGATAACAACTTGAAACCAGTGTATTTGTTACATACATTGTCCCTTTATTTCTCAACATAATTTCCACCAACACTGATGCACTTAACCCACCTTATAACCACCTTTTAATTTCACATTCAACTTCAGCGTCACTCATGAAATGTCTCCCGCCAAGGTGGGTTTTCAGTCGTCTTACCCCTAGCGATTTCCCGTAAAGCGGTGCATAACTGGGTAGAAATAGTTACGAGGCCGAATCAATAAGGACATCACACAGGTCTGTGGGATAGCAGGTAAATGAAAACATAGCACGCAGTTCTATGCAGCCGGTTTGGGAGGACTGATAAAACGATGGGGTAAGTGCATCAATGTTGGTTGGTGGAAATTATGTTGAGAAATAAAGGGACAATGTATGTATTAAAAATAAACTGGTTTCAAGTTGTTATCATAGTTAGTTATTTTTCTACAGCCATTTGTGACTTACTTATTAACTTACCCTCGTATAAATATCATCAATAATTTTTTTTTTTTAAACGGACTATAAACATTAACAAAAAACTTGACAGACTACGAAGTCGAAACGGAAAACAGTTAACAGAGGTTCAGGGAAGGGATGTTAAAAATATTACTATAGTGTAACTGAAAAACAGATTTAGCAGAATAAACATCTGCAAATTCTACTTTTCAAAATTAGAAAACCTTGCCAGAAAATACAACTGATTGCATGTATAGCACTAGAATAAACACATTGGCATTCTCTCAAGTCCTACGGAACTGGTTCAGTGTGTTGTGATTGTGTGACCCTTGGGATGAAAGACGGGCTCTCTTTGGTACTCTGCGCATAATATATTCATAACCGACCAACACAAAAATGGTTACAAATGCGCAACCAAAAATGAGCACAGTAATTTCAATTTCACGCCATAAAGACACAAAGTGGATAGGTTTTAGTTCAAATTTTCGATGACACAGCGGCACCTGAATCATGATGTGGTCAGTATCACGCTGACAGTCTTTGCTTTCCAATTTCTTCCTCTGCCCTTTATCCTCAATCCGAGCATAGACATTCAATCAACCCATACTAAACCGACCCATCTTTAGCTACAACTTAATCTTGCGATGCGCATATGATAAATTTCTGACTATAAATCTCTCTCCGTGTTTTAGCCTCTCTCTGTTTCACTGTTTCTGAGATTTCCATGGGAGGGATCTTCTAGTTATTTTAATTTCAGGCTTTCTGAATAAAAGTGCCTGTGCCTTATCCAACGCCGGGGTTTATCCTTCACCTCGTGATTTGCTAGTTGGTTGAATATTGCAGATACAGTTTAAGGGTGTTTACATGCGAGAGGATCGAACTTCCTGTAACGGGTTTTATCCCATATGGCTTGGTATCTTTCCACAGAACGGCCTGCCGAAAGTGTCGCACAGAGCACACAGATTCCGTAGCTCCAGCGACGACCCCCAAGGGTCTCCCAGAAAACTGCAATCGTAAACCAAATGATGGAGCTCGGAGTCGAACTCACAACCTTCCGAACGCGAGACATGCCACTTCGTCACGGAGACTCCGAGAGATAAAATTTTTACGGGATGTAGCCAGGTCAAGATTCAGGTCAGCACACATACAAACTGTCTCAGGTTAAACCAAGGCTGATCTTGTTTCCTGCCAACATCACAGGTTAAACCTAGGCTGATCTTGTATCCTGCCAACATCACAGGTTAAATCTAGGCTGATCTTGTTTCCTGTCAACATCACAGGTTAAGCCTGGGTTGTTCTTGTTTCCTGCCAACATCACAGGTTAAACCTAGGCTGATCTTGTTTCCTGCCAACATCACAGGTTAAGCCTGGGTTGTTCTTGTTTCCTGCCAACATCACAGGTTAAGCCTGGGTTGTTCTTGTTTCCTGCCAACATCACAGGTTAAACCTAGGCTGATCTTGTTTCTTGCCAACATCACAGGTTAAGCCTGGGTTGTTCTTGTTTCCTGCCAACATCACAGATTAAACCTAGGCTGATCTTGTTTCCTGCAAACATCACAGGTTAAACCTGGGTTGTTCTTGTTTCCTGCCAACATCACAGGTTAAACCTAGGCTGATCTTGTTTCCTTCCAACATCACAGGTTAAGCCTGGGTTGTTCTTGTTTCCTGCCAACATCACAGATTAAACCTAGGCTGATCTTGTTTACTGCCAACATCACAGGTTAAGCCTGGGTTGTTCTTGTTTCCTGCCAACATCACAGGTTAAACCTAGACTGATCTTGTTTCCTGCCAACATCACAGGTTAAACCTAGACTGATCTTGTTTCCTGCCAGCATCTTTGGTTAAACCTAGACTGATATTGTTTCCTGCCAACATTTCAGGTTAAACTTGGGATGATCTTGTTTCCTACCAATATCTCTAGTAACATCTGAGCTGATCTTGTTTCCTGCCAATATCACAGGTTAAATCTAGGCTGATCTTGTTTCCTGCCAGCATCTTTGGTTAAACCTAGACTGATATTGTTTCCTGCCAACATCACAGGTTAAACTTAGGCTGATCTTGTTTCCTGCCAACATCTCACGTTAAACCTAGACTGATCTTGTTTCCTGCCAACATCACAGGTTAAACTTGGGCTGATCTTGTTTCCTGCCAACATCTCACGTTAAACCTAGCATTGATATTGTTTCCTGCCAACATTTGAGGTTAAACCTGGGCTGATCTTGTTTCCTACCAACATCTCTAGTAACATCTGAGCTGATCTTATTTCCTGCCAACATCTCACGTTAAACCTAGACTGATCTTGTTTCCTGCCAACATCACAGGTTAAACTTGGGCTGATCTTGTTTCCTGCCAACATCTCACGTTAAACCTAGACTGATATTGTTTCCTGCCAACATCACAGGTTAAACTTAGACTGATCTTGTTTCCTGCCAACATCTCACGTTAAACCTAGACTGATATTGTTTCCTGCCAACATCACAGGTTAAACTTGGGCTGATCTTGTTTCCTGCCAACATCTCACGTTAAACCTAGACTGATAATGTTTCCTGCCAACATTTCAGGTTAAACTTGAGCTGATCTTGTTTCCTGCCAACATCTCAGGTTAAACGTAGACTGATATTGTTTCCTGCCAACATCTCTGGTTTAGAGTAGACTGATCTTGTTTCCTGCCAACATTTCAGGTTAAGAATAGACTGGTCTTGTTCCCTGCCATCAAACTCCAAACAAATGTCCAGTTGAAAGTTCTCCTTGTCTTCCCTCTCAGTTTTGAGATTCTTCCAAAACCCCTGTAGATCCCCCGCAATATCATTCTATCCACATACGGGTTCTCAATCTTTTCCCCCGCCTTCTCGACCTGGCCCCATAGGCAATTTGATTTGTTGATTTATTCGTTTAATAGGGTCCTTTACTTTGGTTTATTTCTTAACCGGGGGAAGTGACCACAGTAATGTAAATGTGATAAAAGCAACCTGTTTTTCAGGACACACAAAAAGAAAAAACAAAACTGAAAGGCAATGCATCAGATTTAGGAGTTACAACTCAGTCTTAAGTGGCTCCACCCACCAACGAATTAGCCAATAGGACTGAGTCTGAATCAGAGGTTCAATGGCAGGAACAAATAAAGTTGGAACAAATAAATCAGAACAAATAACATCCTTCATTACTGCGGATGAAATACAGAACCGTTGTGATGGCAGTTAGCACACGAACCAAAATACCACCCTGAACCCATTGGAAGCAAACACAAAACAACTCAGAGTTGGAAGCAAGGTTATGGGGATATATACCCAAAAAAAAAAGTCTTAAATGTCGAGATTATCCACTTCATTGCACCAGGTTGTATCCCATATAGCTCGGTCTCTTTCCGCAGAGCGGCCTGCCGAAAGCATTGCACAAAGCACGAACTCCACAGCACCAGCGACGACTATGGGGATATATATGAGGATATATATGATGTTTGTTGGGAGCACAAGTTCAATTATGATGAAATGGAAAGGATACGAATAAAGACGTAACAACTAGATTTCCCTTTTACTAACTCAAACTGTCTCTTCTGACTGCGGCGTAGTGGGTTCCATCCACACGCTAATCATTTGGAGTTACATATTGACTTCCAATTCAGAATGCAATGGCAAACTACTGAACGTAAAATTGCCTAGTACATCAGCTTGGAGTTGAATGCAAGGTCCTGCAGTTTTTAGAACTGTGACAAACATATCAGCCAATCGACTCATAATTAGTTTCACAGAATCACTTTCAAAAACACTGATTATATAAGACGGCATTTATTTTCATCTTTAACAAGAAGACAAACAATATTGCTGTTGTATCCCTGTTCAAATGTACCTCTCTTCGTTGTTGCTCTTTGATTAGAATATAACAGGTTTCTTTGCCAAAGACAATTAATGACTATCTATTATACGTTGAAAAGCAGCTTATCTTCTTGGTGTCCTTTTTTGGTCTTACAACTGCTGTCACATGTATGGCAGTTGTACGTGATTTTCTTACTGATTTCATAAAACAGAAAACTTTAGCATAGGATAAATAATATGTTGGTAGTAGTAGTAGTAGTAGTAGTAGTAGTAGTAGTAGTAGTAGTAGTAGTAGTAGTAGTAGTAGTAGTAGTAGTAGTGGTAGTAGTGGTAGGTAGTGGTTTTGGTGGTGGTGGTGATGGTGGTGATGGTGGGGTGGTAGTAGTGGTGGTAGAGGTGGTGGTGGTAGAGGTGGTGGTGGTGGTAGTGGTGGTGGTGGTGGTAGAGGTGGTGGTAGTGGTGGTGGTGGTGGTAGAGGTGGTGGTGGTGGTGGTGGTGGTGGTGGTGGTGGTATTGGTCGTCGTCGTCGTGTTTGCAGTGGTCTTCTTCATCCATGTAGTGGTTGTAATAGTTGCATCAATGTTTGTGCTGGTGGTCGTAGTAGTAGTAGTAGTAGTGGTAGTAGTAGTAGTAGTAGTAGTAGTAGTAGTAGTAGTAGTAGTAGTAGTAGTAGTAGTTGTTGTTGTTGTTGTTGTTTTTATTGTTGTTGTTCTAGATCTTGTTGTGGTGCTAGTTGAGATGATAGTCGTAGTAGTAGTTGTTGTAGTAGATACTGCTGTGATGCTGGTAGTGATGATGGCATTAGTAAATGCAGTAGCTGTCGTTATGGCGTTGGCAGTAATGACAGCAGTAATGGTAGTTGTTGAAGCTGTTATGTTGTCTTGGTAGTGATGATAGCAGTAGTAGTAGTTGTAGTAAATATTGGTAGAGATGATGATAGTTGTAGTTGTTGTTGAGGCTGCTTGTGTGGGGTTGGTAGTGATGATGGCAGTTGTAGTACTCCTAGTCTCTGTTGTTGAGGATGGCAGTGATGTTAGCAGTACTAGTAGTTACAGTAGGCGATGTTATGGTGCCGGCAGTTATGATTGCAGTAGTAGTTATTGTTGGGGTAGCTGATACTATGGTTTTGGTAGTGACGGTGGTTGTCGTTGTGTTTGCTGTCATGATAATAGCGCCAATGTGATTTTAATCATCATAGTTTTAGCAGTAGTAGTAGTCGTAGTAGTAGTAGTAGTAGTAGTAGTAGTAGTAGTAGTACTAGTACTAGTAGTAGTAGTAGTAGTAGTAGTGGTAGTAGTAGTAGTAGTAGTAGTAGTAGTAGTAGTAGTAGTAGTAGTAGTAGTAGTAGTAGTAGTAGTAGTAGTAGTAGTAGTGGTAGTAGTAGTAGTAGTAGTGATAGTAGTAGTGGTAGTAGTAGTAGTAGTAGTAGTAGTAGTAGTAGTAGTAGTAGTAGTAGTAGTAGTAGTAGTAGTAGTAGTAATAGTAGTAGACGTTGCACTAGTGGTGGTAGTAGGAGCAATCATAGTAGTATGAGCAGCAACAATACAAGTATAGTGTTTGCTGTTGTTGTTGTTGCTATTGTTGTTGTTGTTGTCCTCTGCAAATTTCGATGCATGCGACATGCATGTTCGCTACTTGTGAGGCCAGCCGTTATTACAACAAGGCATATCTTGTAGATCGCTGACAAGCCGTTCCTCGCCTGTGTCTGGAGGAATGTTCATTTCGCTAACCAGTTTATTACCTGTAGATATTGAAGACCAGTATATTATTCATATGCCTTACATAACCAGTATTTAGAAAGAGAAGATGAAGACAGACGTCATAACAAGGATTAAAAGAAATTACCTAACGAATCCCTAAGTATTTTCTCTGTCAATAGTCATCATCATCATGATCATCATCATCATCACCACCATCATCACTATCATCATCACCACCATCATCACCATCATCATCATCATCATCATCATCATCATCATCATCATCATGGTTACCACATGCCACTCTGATAAGCGCATGATTCATTATCTAAACCAACCATCATAGTCTTTGATAAGGTATGTATTCTTATCCGGAGTATGCCATTTAGCCAAGCCATCTAGCTACTTTTCTCTGTGTCGTGTCATTCAGCCAAGGTATTTAGCTATTTGTCTCGGTGTCGTGTCATTTATCAAAGCCATCTAGCTATTTATCTCGGTGTAGTATCATTGGAATCAACGACTGGCAAGATGAGGTCAACCAGAGAGACGAATGGAGACGGATTGTATCTGCAGCAAAGAACCTCAATGGCTCGGAACGCTGAAGAAGAAGACGAAGAAGATTCTACACTATCCTACATCCCAGAGATGATATTGTGGTAGTTGGTCTGGAGAGGTCTCTATACTAACTTAAATCTCAGAGATGATATTGTGGTAGTTGGTGGGGAGAGGTGTCTACACTAACTTAAATCTCAGAAATGGTATTGTGGTAGTTGGTCTGGAGAGGTCTCTACACTAACTTAAATCCCAGAGATGCAAGCCATTTGCTGAGCTCAGACGAGCTGAAAGCCAGTTAAATCTCGTCTTCTAGAAGTTTCGCAACCAACCAACCACCCTTCCATATCCCCAGAATGTTTGAGGGAAAAAGCAAATTATCCATACTCGTGGTTATGAGCAGATGTTCAGTTGAGATTATCAGCAACCGTGTGGAGGTTAATAAAGTTGGCTCAGTGATTATGAATTAAAGCGAGTTTACTGAACAACACTAATAACATGTGTGTATGTATGTGTGTGTGTGTGTGTGTGTGTGTGTGTGTGTGTGTGGGTGGGTGGGTGAGCGTGCGTGCGTACCTGCCTGTCTGCCTGTCTGCCTGCCTGCGTGTGTGTGTGTGTGTGTGTGTGTGTGTCAAGGCACGCGTGTATAAAAGAAAACGAATGAGTAAGTAAGCTTGCTGGCATGGCTGCTGTGGGGATTGAACGAACAATGGATCAAGCTGACATCTTTAGCGCCATTAGAGAGGACAGACGAGTAAAGGACGCAAGGAAAGGATTAAATTCTGCTGTTTTGACCAGACTACAAAAATATTAAGTCAGACGGGGTCAAAATAGACTAGAGCTCGATGCAGGAAGTCAAAGATAAATAATAGTCATCAAAATTATTTTCCACTGTTGCCGTCAAGCGCCGTGGGGAGAAATAGTTGGTGCTCCAGCTCCCGATGGCTGGCACTGGATAGTGTCATTTCATGCGATTGTACAATGTATTTGATGTTGTCAATGAATTTTTTTCTAGGGCGTCCTGTTGTTCTCGAAGCAGACCTCCTTTGGTGGAAAGCCAGTGTTGGTAGTTGATGGTGTTACATTCTAAAGAGATGACCAAACCATTTTATCTTATGTCAAAAGAATAGTCAACCAGCAAGACTGGTACCATCAGTCGTTATACTCTTAGGCAGTTACTGAGGACAGGGTCTCAGCACTTATGGACTAATAGTTTGATGTGCACCTAGGATGCTCTTTTGATTAACTAATTAACTAACACGCATTAACCTGTGTCGAACTGGGTGTCTTTGTCAACAGTTTTCCTCTCGATGGGGATTGAAAACATCACCGCCGGGCTGGCAAGCGAGCATACCAGCTACAGAGTTACCAAGGCTCCAAAATTAAGAACATGGAACTTAGGAAAGACGTCAAATATAAACTAGTAGCTATTTAATTGGAGAACATCGTGACAACTGGAAATATCGAGGGGAAGAGAGGCAGAGGCAGACCACGAGAAATGGTGCTGGATGGATTGCGACAGTGGCATGGAGGAATATCAACGACAGAGTTGATCCAGAAAACCAAGGGCAGAGATCTGTGGAGAGCCATGAACGCCTACGCCAATCGGCACGGCACTTGATGATGATGAGTTATTTAATCGATATATTGCTACTATGTCATGGTGTGTCTGGTAAGTCAATACAATACTCACTTAACAATGGCTTTGCTTCAGTTTGTGAGAATGCCTCTGCCATGACTGACAACGTAGCAGCTGTCAAAACGACGTGGAGAACAATAGCCATGGAAGATACGGTAACGCGAAGATCTGTTTTCTGGATTTCGGGATTTCAAAGTAATGTAATCAAATACATTACGAAATGTTGATTGCATTAAGCAATATGAATTGTGTTAATCGATGTTAATTGCGTGAATCAATGTTAACTACATCAATCAATGTTAAATGCAATAATCAAGAATATTGAAGATGTAATATCATAAAACTATACATGGTTAGAGATCAGCGATAGCGCAGCCTGCCTGCCTTCTACTTGTCTGTCTATCTATCTATCTATTTTTTTGTCTGTCCATCCTTCTTTCTGTCTCTCTGTCCGTCTGACTGGTTATTTATCCAACATGCAGCTAGCCGCAAGAGCACTAGGAAAATCGGAGACGGACAATGAACTGACATTTACATTAGCAACAACATGAACACACCGACATGAACACACCGACATGAACACACCAACATGAACATACCAACATGAACACACCAACACGAACATAAGAACATGAACACAATAAAAGGAAACATCTCATAACTTTCATCAGCACACCAACATGAACATAACAACATCAAACAACACACAACTTTCATGAAGACAACAACATGAACACAGTCAAATGAAACATAACATAACTTCCTTGAAAACAATAACATGAACACAACAGAATGAAGACATCAACATGAACACATCAACATGCATAAATAAACTCCAAAGCATGAACACAACAACATTAACACAATAATATGAACACGGTAACATGTACACAATAATATGATTATAACAACTTAAATACAACAGCAGGAACACATCAACAATGTACACAACAACAACAATGTGAACACAGCGTGTCATTGTGTTCATGAAAGTTGTGTAGTTTCATAGTATTGTCTTCATGTTATTATGTTCATGTAATTCTGTTCATGTTATTATGTTCATGTAATTGTGTTCATGTTATTATGTTCATGTAATTGTGTTCATGTTATTATGTTCATGTAATTGTGTTCATGTTATTATGTTCATGTAATTGTGTTCATGTTATTATGTTCATGTAATTGTGTTCATGTTATTATGTTCATGTAATTGTGTTCATGTTATTATGTTCATGTAATTGTGTTCATGTTATTATGTTCATGTAATTCTGTTCATGTTATTATGTTCATGTAATTGTGTTCATGTTATTATGTTCATGTAATTGTGTTCATGTTATTATGTTCATGTAATTGTGTTCATGTTATTATGTTCATGTAATTGTGTTCATGTTATTATGTTCATGTAATTGTGTTCATGTTATTATGTTCATGTAATTGTGTTCATGTTATTATGTTCATGTAATTGTGTTCATGTTATTATGTTCATGTAATTGTGTTCATGTTATTATGTTCATGTAATTGTGTTCATGTTATTCGGTTCATGTTGTTGTGTTCACGTTATTGTGTTCATGTTTCTGTGTTCATGTTGTTCTGTTTATTTTGTTGTGTGAATATGAACACAACATGACATAACTTCCATGTACACAATGCAGTGAACTCAACAACAATAAACATCACATACCTTCCATGAACATAATACAATGAACACACCAACAATAAACATCACAAATCTTCCATGAACACAATGCAGTGAACTCAACAACAATAAACATCACATACCTTCCATGAACACAATACAATGAACACAACAACAATAAACATCACATATCTTCCATGAACACAATGCAGTGAACTCAACAACAATAAACATCACATACCTTCCATGAACACAATACAATGAACATACCAACAATAAACATCACATATCTTCTATGAACACAATGCAGTGAACTCAACAACAATAAACATCACATATCTTCCATGAACATAATACAGTGAACATACCAACAATAAACATCACATATCTTCCATGAATATTATACAATGAACATACCGACAATAAACATCACATATCTTCCATGAACATAATACAGTGAACATACCAACAATAAACATCACATATCTTCCATGAACATAATACAATGAACATACCAACAATAAACATCACATATTTTCCATGAACATAATACAATGAACATACCAACAATAAACATCACATATCTTCCATAAACACAATACAGTGAACACAACAACATTAAACATCACATATCTTTTATGAACACAATGAAATTAACACAACAACAATAAACTTCCCATAAATTACATTAACATGACAACAACAAACATATCATAACTTCAGTGAACACATTTGAAAATAGTCCATACCTGTGATGAGCACAACAAGAAATACCACGTTACTTTGATAATCTCAACCAGAAATGTCATTAAATTTTAATTAGCACAGTCAGACTCACTACATAAATATGACAAATACAACACAAGGTTTATTTACCAAAGTTGTGTCTTTCGTCGGCAAAACATAAATTAGTAAAATGAAAACCGTGAATGACAACTGTAAGAATCTTCATGTTTACCATTTGTATTGCTTGTGCTGTCACCTGTATCATTTGCCTGCCTATCAAATTATTAACTGAATACCTTGTCGGCGATTACATTCACGATGACATGCATATGAGACAATGGATTTATACTTCATCTCTGCATTAAGTCCGTTTTATTAGTTTCCAAATTGTTTTTAAATCGTGTCCCAGTGGGGAAAAGAAGATTGACATCTTCAAGGTGTCGTGATGAGTCAGCGTGTTTGTGTCGCTGCTAATGCATTCCTCACCAAGGCTATCACTTTGATCAGAAACTCCCTAAACAATGGTTTTTAATGTTAGCTGTGTGGCCTTATAATGCGCATTGTCATTTCTAGGGTTCGTAACTGGGACTTGTATATTTATGTTTGGAAGCAAAGGACACATTTACATGCCGTAAAGTGCATCGAGGGCACAGTGCTAGAGTCAGATTCTTATAGACCAATATGCACTCGGTGGGTGATACGGTCATTATAATGCTGGTAGCCTTTATTTCCCAAGACATTCTTGGTACCCTATTTAGGCTGGGAACTCGGGTTTTAAAATAATACTCCCGATTACAGATCCGAACCAATGACTACCGGGCCTTCAGGTGACTGTCTGACCAGGACGCTACGGAGATTCCCATTATTTGGGATTGGCTTGCATGATAGGGCCGGTCTCCGGGGGCAAACGTTTTATGGACGCGGTTCGTGATTCCGCATACTCGCTTTCGAAGCACAGCTGCGTGCGATTTGGCAGCAGACCGCGTTACGCTGGTTTTTTACGAAATGGTATGGATGCCTGTGGTTCAGAAAGTAATGACAAACTACTGAAAGTAAACTTGTCAAAAACAGAAAAAAACAATGCTGGTTTTGACTGCACACGTCCTGTAAAGGATATGCAATTAACTATAACTAACTTTATCAAGGCAGCACGCGGACAGAACGAACGTACTAACGAATTTGGTTTTTGAAGGGTTAAGAAATGAGCACGCAGGCCCGTTCAACATTCTACCCTGCTTATGTCTACTACTTTCATACGTGTTTTTTTTTTTTTTTTTTCTCATTTTTTTTCATTCGTGTATCGGGTATAGGGTTTATCTTAAACAACATCAATACTTGCAGACAACCGGAAATACTGACTGGCAGACGTACACACTGTCAGGTCTCGTCCTTCACTTGGGGACGTAAATTACAAGGACCACTGAAGTCGGAGTGGGTTCACATGTTAGCGAGGGACACTGGTAATATGGAAAGCTAATCCACACGCAAACATCAGTCCAGTGCCTTAGAAGTAGTAGAAGATGTATCCACTGTGCCTGAGTTTAAAGCGAGCGAACGTAAAACCAAAGTCAGATACACCACAAGAGAGATAACTGGTTGAACTAAAGGATTGTTGGTATGATGAATTATTACAGGATGAAATAAATAATCATCATCATCCAGTGCCTTGCGGGCTGGAGTGGGCGATCGTAGCTCTCCACAAATTGCGATCTCCGACGGCATGGACTAATTCATGTGTTGCCTCCCTTCCGTACCATGACAGAAGACTCAAGAATCTTCTCACTCTGTCTTCCTCTATCTCTCTTTCAGCAAATCTTTCCGGTTGTCAGAATATATTCCAGGTTTTGTATTCTCATGAAGTAACCAAAACATCGATGACTGCCTCTTTCTGATGTTTGTGATAAGTTGTCTTTGCGACTCGGCTTCCCTTAAAATGACATGATTGCTCATTTTGGCTGTCCAATTACTTTTCTACATTTTCCTATAAAACCACATATCCAAGGCTTACGTGGATTTTTTCGGCTGTTTACTAATTGTCCAGGATTCGCAGCCATATGTTATAACTAGTTCTATGTAACATGCAAGAACAATGACTTATTGCACAAAACGTTCCTCATTTGATATAATGCAGTTTTAGCTTGTCCTATTCTGTTCTTTATCTCAGTGATGCATCTTCAATCTGATGTTACCCATGTGCCTAGATATCTAAATTTCTGCACTTACCCCAAAATAGCCTTGTTTACTGTAATTGCACATTTGAGCACAATCTATTTCTTTGATATCATCATGACTTATCTCTTTCTATTATTCAAATAAATAAGCATGTGTGTGAAGAGACAGACAGACAGACAGACAGACAGACAGACAGACAGACAGACGGCCGGCCGGCCGGCTGAACGACCGACCGACCGACCGACCGACCGACCGACCGACCGACCGACCGACCGACCGACCGACCGACCGACCGACCGACCGACCGACCGACCGACCGACCGACCGACCGACCGACCGACCGACCGACCGACCGACCGACCGACCGACCGACCGACCGACCGACCGACCGACCGACCGACCGACCGACCGACCGACCGACCGACCGACCGACCGACCGACCGACCGACCGACCGACCGACCGACCGACCGACCGACCGACCGACCGACCGACCGACCGACCGACCGACCGACCGACGGAGAAACAAAAAGTTAGAAAGTAACTTAGATAAGTAGGCGTAAACAGGTAGAATACGTTCAGACCAAACGACAGGCAGACAGAAGTTTAGATATACATTTATTTACTTAAGTAGTTATTGCCACTGTCGTTGGTTTGTTTTAGTTGTTGTTCTAGTTGTCCTGTGGTTCATTTTAGTGTTTTGCTGCTGTTGTTACTTGTGTTGTTGTTGTTGTTGTTGTTGTTGTTGTTGTTGTTGTTGTTGTTGTTGTTGTTGTTGTTGTTGTTGTTGTTGTAACTGTTTAACGCGATTCATAGGATTGTTCACACTTGTACTACTTTAAAAACTGAGGACTAGTTATTATGTGGTCCTGTCTTGGCAGCCAAGCTACACACTGACCAACTCCCAAAGCGGGAAGTGTATAATGTGCATGCTGATGTCTATGGCTCTCGTGCAGTCGCACTGTGCACATTCATAGTCCCCAGCAAGCATTATCACAACTGAGACTAATCCCGATCCTCCGATAGCCGGCCATACTGTCGTCTGCCCAGCTTGCCCCATTTGAAGGTTAAGAAAAGTCTTTCTAGCGAGGTCTCGCAGGTGAAGAGATGAAGTTACCTGCCTTGGTTTACAATGGCTGTGGATTTGATTTCGTCATTCAGTTCTCAGGTGAAGTTTTCTTGAAGACTACTGAAGATCTTCGCTGGAGATGCGGAATTCCTACTTTGTGAACCGCTTTCGGTAGGCCAAGCTGCAGAAAGATAACGAGCTATATTTGATAAAACCAGCTACAATGAAGTCGATCCGCGTCTTTAAACCATTTTAAACCTATTTTTCTCTCAGTATGAATCGTGACACATTCTGACACTTGAATGTAAAAGAATAAGTCTAGTGACCGCCTGAACCACCACACATCCGGTTAATTTCATTCACTGATAGTTTCTCAAAGACGTATTCAGCCAAACAAGGATACAAATAAGTAAATTTAATATTTTTATGTAGTATTTTTCGTGAAGTTGTGTGTCTGTTTATGTTTGTTTGTTCTATGCTGACGAAGGCTTAAGCCGCAATCTACATTTTGTTACTTGTAATCGTGTTGTAGTAAAGCTCAGAATCTACTTCTCTTTTTTGGGTGATTCATTCATTGCCTGAATATAAAAGTAAACGCTGTTTTCTCCACAGCCATTCATGTTAACATTTAGCATGAGACGATGAGTTGACGCAAGGATATAAAATTGATTTAATCGCAAGCTGGGTTGGCGTGGAATGGGACATTGATATAATAGTAAGCAGGGTTAATGTGGAATGGAACATTGATATAATAGTAAGCTGGGTTAATGTGGAATGGAACATTGATTTTAATCGCAAGCTGGGTTGGTGCACAGTAAGGCAATGAATTTAATCGCAAGTTGGGTTGGTGCACAGTAGAACACTGAGTTTAAGCCAAGCTGGGTTAGTGCACAGTAGGTCACTGACTTTAATCGCAAGTTGTGTTGGTGAACAGTAGGACAATGAGTTAAATCGCAATTTGGGTTGTTGCACAGTAGGACACTGAGTTTCATCGCAGGATGGGTTGGTGCACATTACGACACTGAGTTTAATCGCAAGTTGTGTTGGTGCACAGTGAGACAATGAGTTTCATCGCAAGTTGGGTTGGTGCACAGTAGGACAATGAGTTTAATCGCAAGTTGGGTTGGTGCACATTACGACACTGAGTTTAATCGCAAGTTGGTCTGGTGCACAGTAGGACAATGGGTTTAATCGTAAGTTGGGTTGGTGCACAGTAGGACAATGAGTTTAATCGCAAGCTGGGTTGGTGCACAGTAAGACAACGAGTTTAATCGCAAGCTGGTTTGGTGCACAGGAGGACACTGAGTTTAATCGCAAGCTGAAATTACTCTGGAGCCACGCTAGCCAGTGGTTAAGCATGCTTACCTGCTTGTTCGGAGGTCATAGGATCGATTTAAAATCAATGCTCCTACGTCGACCCAGCCCAGAATACAGGGTGTATTTTTAATGACTGTGCAGTGTTTGAAAATATTGCCGGTCCAAGTTTTGTGTTTACCTGTTATGTTGCATGAACTTTACAGAGGGTGAATGCAAAACTTGGACAGGCAATATTTCCAAAAACTGCACAGTCATTAAATATACACCCTAAATATACCATGACACGTCTTTGAAAGTAAAAGTAAAGATAATTGTTGTGATACAGGGTGTATTTTAATGACTATGCAGTTTTTGAGAACATTGACATTCCAAGTTTTATATTCGCCATCTGTGGAGTTGATGCAACATAAGAGGTAAATGCAAAACTTGAAACGGCAATATCTTCAAAAACGGCACAATCATTACAAATAAACCATATATTAAGACACTAGTGTCGATTGGTCTATTTTTGAAAAAACAAAATAAAAACGGATGGGACAAGCACAATATAGACCAAATACACCCAAGCATGGCTAATTAAACTAATTGTAATATATTTATAATGATCATGCCCTACAAGAAGCAAATGAAAACCGTAAACTGATTAGAGAAATTAGACGCAGACAGTCACAAATGTTTGCACACGTTATACGAAGAAATAAATTAACGACTTGGTGGCGGCTGGCAAGATTGAGGGGACAAGAACAAGGGGAAGGCAAAGAAGTAAATATCTAGATCGTTTGGTCACGTGAAATGGTCGAGACAGTAACATGGAGCTGATCCACGACTCTGGTGATCGTGTGAGATGGTGAAATATGACCGCCCACGCTTATCGGCATGGAACATGGTGTTGAATATATTCTCCACAATCGGTTTCACCAGATTTATTTGGTAAAGCTTAGACAATGAATTTGAAGAGATCATCAGGTGTGTATCCACTATTGTAGATGTCATTCGACAAGTTTATTATCACTTCTATACCCAATTCACAACAGCTTTAAGTTCTTCGACAGTAATGTTATCTAGCCCCGAGGATTTCATTTTCCTTATGTGTTTTAAAGCATCTTTAACTGATTAAGTGTCAAACACCAAAGTAGGTATGGACCAAAGATGGCATACAATTGATTGATTGATTGATTGATTGATTGATTGATTGATTGATTGATTTAAGAACCGACATCACAGCATTCGGGGCATTTCCTAAAGCACTCCGTCCCCATCCTCAGCAGCCAGCGAAGAGTTCTAACACCAATAGTACCAGTAGCAACCTGATTATATGTCCGTCTCGCCTTTCCTCTGAGCGTTGAGCGTCAGCCAGATTGGCATACAATCAAATGGACAAATATTATAACGTACGTTCACTGAGCACTAAAAGTGCCTAAGAAACCACGAAACAAAAAAACAAAATTAAAAATAAAAATAACACGATGACCCTAATATGGCGTGTATTTAAGGATATATTATCTTTCCGAGAAGCCCTCCATGGCGAAGGGGTTACGGACGAGGTTCGTAATCTTGTATACCGGCGTTCGAAACACATGTGCGAGCGACTTGGATGCAGACCGCGTTGCGCGAGGTTGGTTACGAAAAGCTATGGATGCTTGTCGTTCAGAAAGCAATGGCAAACTACTGAACATAAAACGTGCCAGGGCATCAACAATAGCTAAGTATGCTGGTGTTGACTGCTAACGTCCTGTACAGGATAAATAACTAACTTTATCCTTTGGCATTGATTCAGTTAAATTCTGCTTTCAGTATTGGTGGTCCATCATGCTGATCGTGAGTTTTGTCATCTGCAATTCACCATCATCATTTGCCTATTTTATATTAGTTAGTTAGTTAGTTAGTTAGTTAGTCGCAGTTCCAACTTCACAGCAACGGGTCGTCCCCATTATGCTCCGTTCCTGTGCCAGTGAATATCACACAAAATGCTCCCCACTGCCCAATGTGAAAAGTGGAAAAGACAGGAGTCTCGACAAACAACAACCCACACAGATACACTGTGCATAATTCCGCCGCCAGAATGTCAACACACCAGTCCCCCATGAAACACCCAATTCATCTCTGATGGAATCGGCAGTCATTTTCCTATCTGGATGTTTCCTAGATGTTTACCTACACAGTCCACGAAAATACAGTTCATCACCGACAGCAGTGGCAGTCAACCAGAAGCCCAGCAGCCACGCATTTCTGCATAAGGCAAAAACCGGTCAGCTCTGGGACATAGCCACCTGCCATCGCTCCGAACATGCAGTCACGTTCAACAAAAAAAAAAAACCTTGGACAGATTCAAAAGCACTTCACACGAAACTCACAGCTCACAGTGTCGCGCCACGCACTCACTCAGTAGCAGGGCGACGGAACCATCAAGCCTCCTTAGTCGCCTCTTACGACATGCGTGGTAGGCTACAGTATTGCTATTCTTTGCTTCCCTTATGGGCCCCGGCAACACACGGGAGGCCTATTATTATGTCCATCTATCGATTACCTTTTCCTTGTTTGTTAATATTTTACCTTCTTTGTTTCCAATCAACTACTTGTCGTTTTCTTTCTAATGCTTTGTAGTTTCTGTATCTTTTCTGCATCTTCTCGCTACTCCTCGAGCGCCTTGCACTGACAGTTTGGCCAGTCTTTCGCTGGCTTACATTTCGAACTATTTATATATGTATTCTTTTATGGCATGGTCGAGACAAGAACACAGGGTTGATCCAGAACACTGGTGAACGTGAAAGATGGCGAAACATGACCGCCAATGCTTATTGGCATGTCACGTAATAATGATGATGATGATTCTTTTATACGTATCTTGATTTTGTTTACTCTTTCTTCTAATGTCCACAAGTTTTAGAATTTAATATCATCCATTTCCTCTTCGCTGTATTTCGTATCTATGTTATTATATCATTTGATGTATATTATATTGACGTAGTTAGCAATTACCATTGTAATGTGCTTATTATTTTGTTTTCTATAACATTGTTCCTATTCTGTTCAGTAATACAAATGTCACAGTCATTTCCTGATTTGATTTAAATATCGTTATATCTAGATCGATATTTCTTGCATATGCTTCTTTCTTTATAGTTCAATAGATAATTAAAAAGCAACTTACAACACAATCGTACTATCAACTCTATGCTACCAATGCCAAACTTGGACACTGACAGAAAAGGATAAAAGAATAATTACGAGAATACAAATGAGATTCCTGAGACGAATACTCAATGTATAAAGCAAACATAAAATCAGAAATGAATAAATCAGGACAACAGTGGGGGTTATGGTAGTGCAAGATTTCATCAGAAAACAGCAAGTTAAATGGTTTAGCCATGTAACTAGATCACCAACTAACTGTATACCATAACTAGCAAATGATGTACAGACCAAATGGAAGTAGAAGAAGATGCCGACCATGTAAACGATGGACAGGGGGAATCTCGGTATATGAAGCCCATAAACGGGCACTCTCCCACTGTTCATGCTACACCTCGACACCGCAATGTAATGTCTTCAGATGTATTTAAGTTACACTAAACTTGTATTCATAAAACAAATCAACGAGATGTTTATAATTAACAGATACAAATGTGAGAATTTTATTGTTTTTTAAAAAGAGAAGAATAACATACATATGAAGAACACGTTAATATACTATTTGTCTTCTATAATAATGTAACATGTATGGCAATGTTGACGGTAAAAGGAATTAGCAGGTAGAAACACACACTCTCTCTCTCTCTCTCTCTCTCTCTCTCTCTCTCTCTCTCTCTCTCTCTCTCTATCTCTCTCTCGCTCTCTCTCTCTATCTCTCACACACACATACACACACACACACACACACACACAACATATAGACACATATACCAACGTACACACATAGAAGCGTACAAAAATAATTCTGAAACGGGTGGACAGAAATGCACACATGTACACATACATACACAATTAAGCGCGTACACTCAGACACGAACATGAATATAAATAAACGCAAATGCAAACATACATACGCGCATATAAACAAACACACAAATAATCTTACAAATGGAACGGTATTCAAAATACGGAATACATGTATTACATAAACAACCAAGTATGCAGGTTTGTATACATGTTTGTAGTTTGATTACATGTAGGTAGGTAGGTAGATAGGTAGGTTGGTTGGCAGGTAGGTAGGTAGGTAGGTAGTTAGGTAAGTAGGTAAGTAACGTCATAGTAGGTAGGTAGGTAGGTAGGTAGGTAAGTATGTGTGTATGTGTGCATGTAAGTATGTGTGTATGTATGTATGCATGTAAGTACGTATTATATGTGTATGTATCTGTATAGATAGTTAGGAAATTCGGTATGTTTTTATGTGTGTATGAACATATATTCGTGCGTGTATGTGAATGCATTATTTGTGTATAATATGTGTTATATTTAATTACATGCATCATTCGGGCAACATATGAAACATTGAAAACCTAGTATGCATTGGTCACTATGGTTGTGTTCACACGTAAAATGATAAAATAATTCAACTGTTTTTCTGGCTATGGCTAGAGTTCCTGTTCTGCGCAGACATCCAAGGAAGTCTTCAATGGCTAAGGGCAACGATCAGACCCAGGTCCACTACAGCTAACCTCCCAGGAAACGTCGGTGCTGCCTCCGTGTATGTGGTCGCTGTACCACCACCACCAGGCCTTGCCCACTGTCAACAGACGGGCTCCACTAGATCCCGGGCAGGTTGCCGCGCTGTAGGAGTATCTGGTCAGACCATTTCCCAGTTCATCCCTCTGGACACAGTGGCCTATGCTGACGTGTTTGCTGCATCCGTGGGGATGTGACACTATGATCACCAACGGTTGTTCATTATCAGGGATATACCCAGATAAGGGTGACGACATTGCTTGTGAATAGGGGGATTTTAGGTATTTAGTCATTATTGTTCCTCGTAGATTCTGCCAGGCAGTTCGCATCTTCTCCAGCCTCTCTGCCAGATGAACATCGTGAGATATGTATGTGATTTCACATCTTTCATTGTCCTCGAGGTTCTCAACGCGGAAAACATTATCTAGAGTAACGGCACCCCAACAGGCATCTGGACTTTCACCTTTGTCAAAAAAGAGGTGACTCGTGATTAGTGCATTATCGAGATGGTCAGCAAGGACGTGGGATGTAGTCTGGACAACAATGTGGGCAAACTGTGTTCTTGGTTTTGGAGAATCCTTGCATTCTCTACACGGACAGCGTTTGTCTCTCGTCTCACTCCCATTACAATAGTTATGTACCTTGTACACTAGCCCACTTGCTGTCGTTATGCCCGTGGCCTTGTCAATACAATTCCCAGAAGAACTCTGACCAGTTTGGCAGTGCTTCTCTGTTCCTTGTTGCTGTACATTTATCTGGACAGTTAAGTTGGACAAAGCGCGGACACACTCCACAATGTCCTCATCGTGGTAAGCAGGAGGCAGGTGGTTCGCACTAAAATGGTTTATAGGTACAAAACTGCGATGAGCCGGGTTCTTGTGACAATCTCTGCGACGAAGATCCGTCTCTCCAGCTGGTTTTACCTGCTCCACTAAAGAGAACACGAAATAGTTGTAAACAGTGGTAATCTAATGGCAGATCATGCCGTGATGACATGTAGTGTAAGACAGTCATACATCTTTATATGTCACATACAGATATGTAGTGTAGGACATTCACACATGTTTATATGTCACATACAGAAATGTAGTGTTAGACAGTCACACACACACACACACACACACACACACACACACATCTTTATATGTCACATACAGAAATGTAGTGTTAAACAGTCACACATCTTTATATGTCACATACAGATATGTAGTGTTAGACAGTCACAAATGTGTACATGTCACATACAGAAATGTAGTGTTAGACAGTCACACATCTTTATATGTCACATACAGAAATGTAGAGTTAGACAGTCACACATCTTTATATGTCACATACAGAAATGTAGTGTTAGACAGTCACACATCTTTATATGTCACATACAGAAATGTAGAGTTAGACAGTCACACATCTTTATATGTCACATACAGAAATGTAGAGTTAGACAGTCACACATCTTTATATGTCACATACAGAAATGTAGTGTTAGACAGTCACACATCTTTAAATGTCACATACAGAAATGTAGAGTTAGACAGTCACACATCTTTATATGTCACATACAGAAATGTAGAGTTAGACAGTCATACATCTTTATATGTCACATACAGATATGTAGTGTAAGACATTCACACATGTTTATATGTCACATACAGAAATGTAGTGTTAGACAGTCACACACACACACAAACACACACACACACACACATCTTTATATGTCACATACAGAAATGTAGTGTTAAACAGTCACACATCTTTATATGTCACATACAGATATGTAGTGTTAGACAGTCACAAATCTGTAGATGTCACATACAGAAATGTAGAGTTAGACAGTCACACATCTTTATATGTCACATACAGAAATGTAGAGTTAGACAGTCACACATATTTATATGTCACATACAGAAATGTCGAGTTAGACAGTCACACATCTTTATATGTCACATACAGAAATGTAGAGTTAGACAGTCACACATCTTTATATGTCACATACCGAAATGTAGAGTTAGACAGTCACACATCTTTATATGTCACATACAGAAATGTAGTGTTAGACAGCCACACATCTGTATATGTCACATACAGAAATGTAGAGTTAGACAGTCACACATCTTTATATGTCACATACAGAAATGTAGTGTTAGACAGTCACACATCTTTATATGTCACATACAGAAATGTAGAGTTAGACAGTCACACATCTTTATATGTCACATACAGAAATGTAGAGTTAGTCAGTCACACATCTTTGTATGTCACATACATAAATGTAGAGTTAGCCACACATCTGTATATGTCACATACAGAAATGTAGTTAGACAGTCACACATCTTTATATGTCACATACAGAAATGTAGAGTTAGACAGTCACACATCTTTATATGTCACATACAGAAATGTAGAGTTAGACAGTCACACATCTTTATATGTCACATACAGAAATGTAGAGTTAGACAGTCACACATCTTTATATGTCGCATACAGAAATGTAGAGTTAGACAGTCACACATCTTTATATGTCACATACAGAAATGTAGAGTTAGACAGTCACACATCTTTATATGTCACATACAGAAATGTAGAGTTAGACAGTCACACATCTTTATATGTCACATACAGAAATGTAGAGTTAGACAGTCACACATCTTTATATGTCACATACATAAATTTAGAGTTAGCCACACATCTGTATATGTCACATACATAAATGTAGTTAGACAGTCACACATCTTTATATGTCACATACAGAAATGTAGAGTTAGTCACACAACTTTATATGTCACATAAAGAAATGTAGAGTTATACAGTCACAAATCTTTATATGTCACATACATAAATGTAGAGTTAGACAGTCACACATCTTTATATGTCACATACAGAAATGTAGAGTTAGACAGTCACACATCTTTATATGTCACATACATAAATGTAGAGTTAGACACACATCTGTATATGTCACATACAGAAATGTAGTTAGACAGTCACACATCTTTATATGTCACATACAGAAATGTAGAGTTAGACAGTTACACATCTTTATATGTCACATACAGAAATGTAGAGTTAGACAGTCACACATCTTTATATGTCACATACAGAAATGTAGAGTTAGACAGTCACACATCTTTATATTTCACATACATAAATGTAGAGTTAGTCACACACCGTTATATGTCACATACAGAAATGTAGAGTTAGACAGTCACACATCTTTATATGTCACATACATAAATGTAGAGTTAGTCACAAATCTTTAAATGTCACATACAGAAATGTAGAGTTAGACAGTCACACATCTTTAAATGTCACATACAGAAATGTAGAGTTAGACAGTCACACATCTTTATATGTCACATACAGAAATGTAGAGTTAGACAGTCACACATCTTTAAATGTCACATACAGAAATGTAGTGTTAGACAGTCACACATCTTTAAATGTCACATACAGAAATGTAGAGTTAGACAGTCACACATCTTTATATGTCACATACATAAATGTAGAGTTAGACAGTCACACATCTTTATATGTCACATACATAAATGTAGAGTTAGACAGTCACACATCTTTATATGTCACATACAGAAATGTAGAGTTAGACAGTCACACATCTTTATATGTCACATACAGAAATGTAGAGTTAGACAGTCACACATTTTTATATGTCACATACAGAAATGTAGAGTTAGACAGTCACACATCTTTATATGTCACATACAGAAATGTAGAGTTAGACAGTCACACATCTTTATATGTCACATACAGAAATGTAGAGTTAGACAGTCACACATCTTTATATGTCACATACATAAATGTAGAGTTAGTCACACAACTTTATATGTCACATACAGAAATGTAGAGTTAGACAGTCACACATCTTTATATGTCACATACATAAATGTAGAGTTAGTCACAAATCTTTAAATGTCACATACAGAAATGTAGAGTTAGACAGTCACACATCTTTAAATGTCACATACAGAAATGTAGAGTTAGACAGTCACACATCTTTATATGTCACATACAGAAATGTAGAGTTAGACAGTCACACATCTTTAAATGTCACATACAGAAATGTAGAGTTAGACAGTCACACATCTTTATATGTCACATACATAAATGTAGAGTTAGACAGTCACACATCTTTATATGTCACATACAGAAATGTAGAGTTAGACAGTCACACATCTTTATATGTCACATACAGAAATGTAGAGTTAGACAGTCACACATCTTTAAATGTCACATACAGAAATGTAGAGTTAGACAGTCACACATCTTTATATGTCACATACATAAATGTAGAGTTAGACAGTCACACATCTTTATATGTCACATACAGAAATGTAGAGTTAGACAGTCACACATCTTTATATGTCACATACAGAAATGTAGAGTTAGACAGTCACACATCTTTATATGTCACATACAGAAATGTAGAGTTAGACAGTCACACATTTTTATATGTCACATACAGAAATGTAGAGTTAGACAGTCACACATCTTTATATGTCACATACAGAAATGTAGAGTTAGACAGTCACACATCTTTATATGTCACATACAGAAATGTAGAGTTAGACAGTCACACATCTTTATATGTCACATACATAAATGTAGAGTTAGTCACACAACTTTATATGTCACATACAGAAATTTAGAGTTAGACAGTCACACATCTTTATATGTCACATACATAAATGTAGAGTTAGACAGTCACACATCTTTATATGTCACATACAGAAATGTAGAGTTAGACAGTCACACATCTTTATATGTCACATACAGAATTGTAGTGTTAGACAGTCACACATCTTTATATGTCACATACAGTTATTTGCACGTCTTTAAGGCTCAGTGGCGAATTGGTTACGAATTGCAATTCGTAACCTTGCATACCGAGTCCTTCTTCTTCTTCTTCTTCTTCTTCTTCTTCGTTTATCGGGACAGTTTTTTTTCAGACGTTATTGCGTTGTGCCTGTTTACAGCAGAGCTGCGTTCTTTTGCTGTTAGTCCGACACATTCAACTTCTGCGGGCATTTGTTGACCTGGTTAACCTTTCCAGGTGCATACCACGTTCGAAATACAGCTGCAGGTTATTTGGAAGCAGGCCGCCTTGCGTTGGTGTTAATACAGTGGTATGAGGTCCGGTCGTTCAGAAATCAATGAGAAACTACTGAAAGTAAACTTGCCAAGAAATCTCACACAGGAAGAAAAACACCGCTACTGTTATCTGCCCCGTCCTGTTAAGGATATGCGACTAATTAATTTACGGGACATTACAATCAACCTCAGAATTGTGTTGCTGTTTGCAATTTTATAGGCAATTTTACTTTCAATAGTTTGGCATTGTGTTGTTTGTCCATCAAGAATGATGATGACTATTCATTTCATCCAGTGGGGTTGAAAGTATGGAGCCGTGAGTTCTAAGATGGCTGATAAGGCCTATTTTGTTCTTTGACAATGTGGGCAAAGAATCCCTAACTTTTCAGGAGGAGGATTTCCTTTGGCATTACTTTCTGAACGAACAACGCTTATACCATTGGGAAAATCCACTAACGGCGATGTGTTCCCAAACTGATGTCAAGCCGGGTGTGTCGGTATTGTGAAACTGCGTTCTCTACCCCAGACCACAGATGCTTGTTAATATGCTCTCATTAATTCCATGTGGGTCTCTATTGAAGATCTCTATATACGAGTTTTGCACATGTTATTCCTCTGTTCCCTAGTGTTATGCCTTCTTGGACTCTCTTGTGTGTCTCTTGTCATATATTGGAGATCAATGTTTGTGCTTTGTTGGCTACACTACAACATGTGATAATGTGAAGCATAAAGACTTTATTAATTTGTTGACAATTTTAAACATGGATGGAAAAGATCTGAAAATACATGTTTAAGCATGTTTGGGTAATAAACAAAAAGCCTTAAGGATGTACAACCAACTGGGAACTTTTCAACACATTAAATATTGTGTTAGACAGGGTTGTGTAGCAAATCTGTAGAATTTGTACAGCGAAATAATAATGCGATCCATAAATAATATGCTGGAAATATCGGTTACTGAACATAATGTAAACAGTTTGCGTTTGGCTGACATAGTTTTTGCTGCTGAAAATGAGGCAGTTTAGAGACATGAAAGATATAATTGCGACATAAAGTGAAAACAAAGAACTTAGTCTGAATAATAGAAAAAAGATGTAATGGTAAAGATAGATAAAAATGGCTTCCCTAATACAACATCAGAGTGAGAGGAACGAATCCGAAGCAAGTCAATTTATTTCAGTATTTGAGTATTTTAACACCAGCAGATGGTAGATGTAATAAGGAAGATAAATATAAAATAGACCAGTCAAAGTTTCACAAGACGAAGAATTAATCTTTGTCAATCCATGTGGAAGAGAAACGTGCCTAATATCTATATTGAATCATTCCTTATGTGAGCAAGCGAATCATGGACAATTAGCAGATGAGTGAGGATTTATGTGAAAGCTGCAAAGATGTGGTTTTATAAAAGAATGATGAGAACACTGAGGGCGGATAAAAAGTTAGTTGCATATCATGTACAGGGCATTGCAATCAACCCCAGCATTGTTTGACAGTTTGTTATTCCTTGGTAAGTTAACGTTCAGTAGTTTGCCATTTCTTTCTGAACACCGACACTCACACCATTGCATGGAAACCAACGCAAGGCAGTCTGCTGCCAAATCGCCCGCAATTGTCTTTTGAATGCGGTGTACGGGGTTACGAATTGCGCTCGTATAGAAAGAGGTGATTAAAAAATAATGAAAGCAGAAAACTCCAAAGAGACTGGTTACTTGTGTCAGAAGTAAATTGTCGATATTCGTCGGGCATGCCATGAGAGTACTTCGTGACAACGGGAAATGATTAGGGGAGGCGAGGCAGTGGACCCAAGAGAGAAATTGATGGACAGTTTGACATCATGACATGGGGTAACGTCGGTATCAGTAATGATTGGCAGAACTCAAGACAGAAGGCGGTGGACAGACATTATCACCAACGCCACAAGCTATGGATTAGAAGACTAATCTCTATCAATAAACACCTCTTAACACATACATAGTGGTACTTATGTAAATTATCAATATCTATTTTTACAGGTACAAATTATCGTAAGTTTACCTCCGTTAACTATAAAGGTGGGTCTTTTCTGGTAGCTAAATTGTTGCAGTCGCTTCAGTGCAGACATGTCTTTTATGGTTGTGTGCATCTTCCGCTTGCCTCGTGTTTGTTTACCAAGTTTTACCTCAAACGATCGATGGGCTATCATCTTCACCGCTGTACAATATCGAATGATATCACATAAGTAATAAATTCACACAAGGACCTAATATTGATTGGATATATTTAGAGAATCAATACCATTAAGAAGATATGCGATCAACAGAACACAATAAGAGCATCGGTGCCACGAAGCAAAGTTATGGACTCGGTTCGTAATCCCGCCTACCCCCGTTCAAAACACAGCCGCGCGCGATTTGGCGGCAGACCACGTTGCACTGGGTTTTAACCAATTGGTATAGGAGAGGGTCGTTCAGAAAGCAATGGCAAACTACTGAACGTAAACTTGCCAAGAAATCAACAACAGTAGTAAAATGCTAGTGTTGACAGCGATATCCTGTAAAAAAAAAAAAAAAAACTCCTGGATATCCAGGTCAATTAAATAATTTTTTTTTTTTTATATCCGGGTAGCTTATACTGCATTGCATGTTAAAATATTCTAACCAGATTTCTTTAGTTAGTTCAGACCAAACATAGAAGATATAACACACTGTGCGTTGTCTTATTCAGGCGAGCAGTCCCTGATCACGCAGGGTGCTTTCCATGGGGTCAAGTTCAAGTCAGATACGAAGGTCAGCATAGACAAATGGATCAGAGCGCTCGCTCTTAAACTTCTAGTGTGCTGATGACGAGGTAGCGGGTTTATCCCCTATACCGTTTGGTTGGACTTAATGTCCTGGGTTAATGTCCGTTGACTTCTCGCCCTTGACTTGGGGTACGTAAATTACAAGTACCCCTGAAGTCGGAATGGGTTCCCGAGATGGCGACGGACACTGGTAATAAGGAAAGCTAGCCCATTCGCAAAACATCAGTCCATCGTGGACTACACTTGAGTTCAAAGCGAGCGAAGGAAAAAAAAAGTAATATACAATTGAGACTTCTTTGTAGTGTATAGTAAATGTTGTTTGTTCTTGTTTGTTCTGCAGTACGTTAATATATTAGTCTCTACTTATTGGTGGCTATTGAAGATAATATTGATCCGAGGTTGTTACACTTCTTCTGATCCCGCTATATTGTATCAAATACTTTGCCTTCTCTGATAAGTACGACAATAGGTCCCGCGTGCAAGATTCCCCCGTTAACGATCCCTTGCAGTTGGACATTTTCAGGAGTAGGCCATGACTTGAACCTTCTGTGGCAAATTTCAAACAATTAGGAAATCTACATGTGGTAGCGCGGTAGCATAGTCGTTGTGTCACTTGTTTTCCACACTTGCTCGCGTTCAATCCCCAACGACATGATTTTGTTTTAATCCACGCGTAAGGCTCGGGGTGAACCCAGCCTCAAGAAATGGGTAGCAGATCATTTTCAAAATATTCTAGGAAATGTCTAGCAAGGCAAGGTGGAGAGGAGGGAAACTGGCCACCACACTTCATTATACGGGGCGTCCGTAAAGTCTAGACACATAGGGTATTTGGATATTTTTCATTTAATTCAAATGAAATATAAAATTCAAAATTATTACCAGATTGTTTGCCTCAACAGATTAAGCATGGCTTTATCAAAGGAAGAACTAGTTGAGGTGGTTCTTTTTCTGGGGCATGCTAAAGGAGAAAGTGTACTCATCAAAAATCACAGATCCAATACACTTGACTCAACGAATAAAGAGTGAATGTACCAAAATTGGAAGCAATGTGGATTTATTGCATCGAGTTCACGAAAATTGTGTGAAAGGCATCAATATTTGCATTGTAAATTATGGAAATCATATTGAAGATGTTATTTGAATAAAAATTGTATTTTAACCCATGTGTCCAGACTTTACGGACACCCTGTATAGTGACCTAGAATACGTGAAGGTAATACTTCACACCCCAGTCACAATATCTGCCATGTGAGTCATCACGAAGTACCTTGCCGACTGACGTGAGTGATATTGTTTCTCCACACCTTGCGATCTCCAGTAGCATGTATCACTGCGTGTGGTGACTCCCTTCAGTGCCATGGCACAAGATTATCAAGAATTTTATTTTGCTGCCTACCTCTGTTCCTCTTTCCAAAACTATGTATAAATAGTCACATGTTCTAGTATGTTTCTGTTTCGTTTTCATAAGGTGGCCCAAAAATGAAGACTTTCTTTTTGGTGTTTGTGATAAATTGTCTTGACCTCCATCAAAATGTCCAGATTTCTCATTCTGGTTGACCAAGGAATTTTTTTTTTTCAGCATTCGACTATAACACCACATCCCCAAATTTCCCGGGAATGTTTTCGCTTGTTTACTAATTGTCCTGGATACGAAGCCATATGTTAGATTTACTTCTGTGTTAACATGCAAGAATTATTTTTGAGACGTTCAATGACAAGGATTTAGTGCATAACATTTCATAGAATGCAATTTTGACAGCAGATAGAACAAACTATGACTACCTGAAATTAACAAACAATTTAGATTCAATAACACTTATAGATGTTTCGTGTACATCACATCGGCCATACCTACCTTATTCTCAGCAAACTGTCATTCCTTATTACCACAAAAGCCTAGACTCGGGGAGGTATGAATCGTATGTATCAAGTTATTTTAATTTCTTGGTGCTTTATGTAATACTGTAGTCGGATCTTATATATGAGTGCATGAAATAAATATAAATGTTAGATTTCTAACGCAAGAGGCTACGTTAGACTGACTGTATGACCAGATTTTCCCATTATGACCGTTTTATAACACACGGCAGATTATTATTTGTAAGGGTCGCTGTGGATCAATATATTTTTCTGGAAAGTGGCGTTCAAAGTATTTCTTGGAACATATTACAGAAAACAAACTGTTGATTACAGTTATCTGTTGATTACAGCTATCTATCGATCGACCGATCTGTCTGTCTGTCTGTCTGTCTGTCTGTCTGTCTGTCTGTCTGTCTGTCTGTGCATGTCTATCTCTGTCTGTCTATTTACATGTCTGTCAGTATGCCGGTCTGTTTGTTTATCTATCTATCTACATGTCTTTATGTCTGTCTGTTTGTCTATCTATCTATATATCGATCGATTGCAGACAGACAGACAGACAGACAGACAGACAGACAGACAGACAGACAGACAGACAGACAGACAGACAGACATACAGAGCGATCGATCCATCGATCTGTCTGTCTGACTGTCTGTCCATGTTTATGTCTGCCTGTCTGTCTGATAAATTATGTCTGTCTATCTCTGTCTGTATATATGTCTATGTGTCTGTCTGTCTATGTGTATGTATGTCTGTCTGTCTGTCTGACTGCCTGCCTGCCTGCCTGCCTGTCTATATAACTACATGTCTGTCCGTTCGTCCGTCCGTCCTTCCGTCTGTCTGTCTGTCCGTCCGTCCGTCTGTCTATCTATCTATTTACTTATCTACATGTCTGCATGCAAACAAACGAGTGTGTGTGTGCGCGCGCGCTTGTGTGTGTGTGTGTGTGTGTGTGTGTGTGTTCCGCATGCATACACACTTAGTCGGTGCTTGCTCTTTTGTATTTTCCCATTATTTCAATGTTTCACAACGGGAACTCATCGCCTCACGACGGGAACTCACTGTTTCACAACGGGAACACATCTGTATGACAACAGGTGTCGAATAAGAACAGGGCCCCATACAACATGAGTATATAATTCCCTGTCTAGTTTGTTTGCGGGATTTCCAGAGCTAATAGATTCTTGGAAACACAAAGATCGGAATTTCCCGATCAAGACTCATTCTTTTTTTATACGATATGTATAGATGAGGGTTAGGCAAACTTTGTGTGTGTAAGGCAGTGTTTCCCAACGTGGGGCCCACGCCCCACAGGGGGGCAATTCGATTGTTAAGGGGGGCAATTCGAAAATGGAAGAAATCGGCTGAATATAACAAAACGGGGAGACTTGAGACTGAAGTTAACTAAATTGGAACCTGACATAAGATCTCTTTGCAGCAAGCATCAAGCGCAAGGATCTCACTAAATGTAAATAATAAATAATTACTAATAATTAAAATAATATAGAAAAATCTTTCATTAAAATCATTTTGTACTTGAATTTCAGTTCTCCATTATATGTTTTGAAAATTTACTTACTGTGTTTGCTCAATAATTACCTAGTGATTTCTTCCTAAAACCTATCATTCAAGTTTCTTTAGTGAAAATTTCAATTTTTGAATATTAAAAATAATGTATATGTTGAGGGGGGGGGGGGGGGGGTGGGGGGAGGGGAGGGGGGCAATATGAATTTTAGAAAGGCTTAAGTGGGGCATGGCACAAAAAAGGTTGGGAAACACTGGTGTAGGGTCACATTTAATAATTTAAAGCTATTGGGGGGGGGGGGTGCATATATATTATGTCCACTTTGTTTACAGCAACCTATCACAATAAGTAATTATGAATTACTTATAGGTTATTGAACAGTATAAATAATTAATTATTGCAATTTTATTTTACTTATACCCCTATACATTATATTTTACAATATGGACAAAACTTTCACTAATTTGTTAACAAGATTTTACAAATTTTTTTATTATAATAATTTTTGTTTGTTATCTCTCAGTGGCTTTAATTTAGACACAAACCGACTAAATTGTCACTATAAATGTTGATTTCCAATGAGATGTATGTGACTGCTTGCAATTTTTGACTATACTCTTGAAATCTGGAGCAAGTTTACTTATTGAAATTCGCATGACAGCATGCAATAAATACCTATTCTTAAATTTGTTGATCTTCAAGCAAGAAAATTTTTGTTCGCAAATGTATGTTGATCCAAACAATGATAAAGGTTTAGCTGCAAAGTTTTTCAAGTTGGGAAATGATTCTTCTGATAAAGATCCATAGAAATCCAGCAAACCATCTGACTTGGATTTCTCTTTCAGGTCATGATCTGCTTGTAAGTCAAGCAGCTCCAACTGTATGCTCTCTGTGGCTGTATCAGCTTCTGCACTTAAAGGGGAACTGAGAATATTGAACTGTGGCTCTAAGTTCTTGTAATCTTGGAATCTCCTTCCAAATTCTTCAGTCAATGCATCTAACTGGGCTTTGTACTTTTCAGTCATTTCACCAGAAATGGTTTCTTGTTTCAGCAAAGGGAAGTGACAAAACCTGTTTTCATTTCCTTGTCTGAAGAACAGTGAGAGGTTTGCCTGAAATCATTTTACTTATACATACAATTCGTGTGGAAACACACCATAGCCCTGAAGCTTGACATTCAGTTCAGTTAACTTTTCCATAATTTCAATGGCAAATATAAAGTCTAACTTTCACTCTTTATTGACGAATTAGTATCAAAGTCACATTCAATGCCTTTCATCTCTAGGAACATCACTATTTCTTCTCTGAGGTCCCACACTCGCCTCAACACCTTGCCGAGACTCAGCCATCGAACACTGGTGTGGTACAGGTCGTCGGAATCTTCAGTTTCCAAATCGTCAAATAATGCCATGAAATGTGTGTGATTAAATCCTCTTGATCTGATGAGGCTGATGACACTGACAACTCGGTCAATAACATGCTTGATATTCAAAGCAGTTTTGCACAGACTTTCTTGATGGAACACACAGTAAAGTTGTAATAAAGTGTGGTCAGGATATTCTACTTTAATCTTATCACTTATCAACTCTACCAGACCTAAATTTTTTTCCAGTCAAAGCACGAGCTTCGCCAGTTGTAACACTTGCCATCTTGTTCCAAGCCAACCCAGTACTTTCAATGCAGTTAGTAACAGCATTGAATATATCATGGCCTGTGGTTGTGTCTTTGAGTGACTCAACACTTAGTAACTCTTCAGTGAGTTTGAAAGAAGTGTTTAATCCACATATAAATATCAATAATTGGGCAGTATCATGTACATCGGTACTCTCATCCAATGCAAGAGAGTACCACAAACTCTGTTTACTTGCATCTTGAAGTTCAGCATAAAATTGGCGCGTATCTTGTCAACACGTCTAATCACAGTTCTCCTTGATAAAGCATTGTTGCCAAATTTATTTGTTTGTTTATTTGTTAGTTTTTTTTTTTTTTTTTTTTTTTTTTGGGGGGGGGGGGGGGTTTGGTTTTTTGGGGAGGGGGGTGGAGGGAGGTGGGCCTGGACACATAATGTTTGCTGCTTCTAGAAAACATTCCTTGATGAACTCGCCATCAGAAAATGGCTTCTTCTGTTTTACAATTATGTATGCCAACACAAGATTAGCTTCTGTTGCAGCATCTTGAATTGAAGACTGTTTAGTGAAAACAGTTTTCTGTTTCCCCAAATGTTTCTCCAACTCCAGGTATTTCCTTTCCCTCTCTTTGGTTGTTAAATTGTATCCGAAATCGGAATGTTTTGTTTGATGTCTTTTTAAATTGTACTCCTCGAAGGCAGCCACTGACTCACGACACAATCAACAAACTGATTTGCTATTAACTTTTATCAAACAGTACTTAGTCGTCCATTCATCATTAAATATGCGGCATTCATCTTCAATCTTACGTTTTTTAGTGACACTCCTTTTTTAAAGACAATTCTAATAAGTTAGAAGTTTACATAACTTTTAAAAGGAAATTAAACAAAACTTACTTCCGGCTCTGTGTGAAAATTAAATACATGTATTCGGAAAACAAGAAGTAAACTCGGAATAAATTTCAGAAATATATCAAGACTACTATAACAAATAAATTAATTTGAACATTGTAAATGTGGAAATAATTTATTATTTAGTTTAACCGATGGATCAACATCACGGCACACGGGTGTAACCCATAAGTGCTCAGTTCTCCTCCTAATTCAAACCTAAGTCTGGAGAAACTCAGCTCAGTGCACGAACTCCGTAGCACCGGCGAGGATCCTGAAATAGTTTGGGTAGAGTGTTAACTCGAGATTTTGCCCAGGCAGCGCCGTTAGGCTACCCTTTCTCGAGGAAATAATTTATAACAGCAACAAACTTTTAAATTTAATATTTTCTCGCAAAATAAATCATTTTATTCACCGGAGAAATATCTGTTTTCAAAATATCATCCTTATTAAATGTTTACATGTCAATAAATATTTCTCTATATTAAAATCGACAAAATGCATATTTTAGCAATACATTACGAAGGTCGAGGACTGTTTACAAAAATAGAAAATTGGAAAGAAATGTTATCCAAAATGTTAAAACATTCATAACGGTACATAAAATTCTGTAAAATTCAACAAAATAACAACAACGAAGTAAAAAAAATGTATTTCTAAATTCCCGCAGGCTGTAGTTTTTCCACCCCTGGCATGAGAGAGATGACGATTAATAAGCGAAGTGAGCAGGACAAAACCTGGTCTGGCACAGTCAAGGCCTGCATGCACTTATTTTCGCACTGGCGAACGGCCGTGCAGGTGTATGCGGTTTATGTAGACAAATATTATGTTTAGAGGAAATGTCATTTATGTTTGTAAATTTCATTCATTCATTTTAAACAATTACAATTAGTCCCCACGCCCCAATCTCTCTATCTCTCTCTCTCTCTCTCTCTCTCTCTCTCTCTCTCTCTCTCTCTCTCTCTCTCTCTCTCTCTCTCTCTCTCTCTCTGCCAAATGCTGGTGCAATTACGTTTGCATAGATAATATTTAATATGTAATTATATTATAGTAATGCCTTGATTGATCACTACAGATATTAATACTTGTGTTCAAGCATTCTGCAGATTTACTAGATATCTAACAGAAAACCACCTAGATAGGCAAAATGTCAAATTAGTGCACAAAAGAATTCAGGAACTTACTAATAAAAGAACAAGTACATCAACAGGCTGTCTAAAAACTAAAGATGGCAAAATCATAATAGAAAAAGATCAGATTCTACATGTATGGGCAGATCATGTGAAAAACCTTTATAATGATAACAGAGAGGAACAGTATGATATTAGATTTAATAATGAAGGACCACCAATTTTGAAGATGGAGGCTTGAAATGTTCTTAAGCATATGAAAGCTGGCAAGGCTCCCGGTGCAGATAACATCACAACAGAAATGATTAAAGCTTTAGAAGAATTTGGACTAGAGCAAGTCATCAGACTGCTGAACACATTGTATGATCCTGGAGATATACCTTCTGAATTATGTAACTCTGAATTTATTGCAATCCCAAAGAAATCAGGTGTCTTGGAATGTGATCAACATAGAACAATTAGTATAATGAGTCACATCAGAAAGATTTTGCTACAGGAATAGCAAAGAGTAAGGAAGACAATACAACCTGAAATAGGGGAAGAACAATGTGGATTTGTAGAAGGAAAGGGTACAGTAAATGCTGTGTATATGCTCCGAACAGTTATTGAACTTGCTATAGAAGTAAACAAGGATATACGTCTTTGCTTTATTGACTACACAAAGGCTTTTGATAGAGTTAGACATGTCAACATGGTGGATATGCTTGCAGATCTACAAATTGATGGGAATGACATTAAACTTATAAAAAACATATATTGGAAACAAGCTGCCATAAGGATTGATAATGAAATGGGACAATATCAACCTATTAAGAGAGGTGTTAGGCAGGGATGTGTAATGTCTCCAGATCTTTTTTCCCTATACAGTAAAAATATTTTCAGAAATGTAGAAGATATAAATGGAATCAGCATTGGATAACGAAACATCAATAACATTAGATATGCAGATGATACAGTATTGATTGCAGACAATGCACAGGATCTGCAACAATTAGTAGACGCGGTTGTTGTCCACAGTGAGCAGCTGGGATTGGAATTAAATTGTAAAAAGACACAGGTTATGGTCGTCACTAGGAAGAATGAAGTATCACAATGTAATATACAAGTAAATATGAATATTCTTCAACAAATGAATCGTTACAATTATCTCGGAACAGTCATAACATCTGATGGTAGATGCCTTGAAGAGATTAGAACAAGAATCGCCATGGCGAAAGTAGCCTTTAGCAAGATGAAAAACATTCTGACTAATAAAAAGATGTCAACTGAAACGAGAAAAAGAGTGTTGAGGGGATACATAGAGCGTGTTCTTTTGTATGGATGTGAAACTTGGACAATGTGCAGTCAAGCTGAAAAAAATCTGATGGCTGCAGAAATGTGGTTTCTGAGGAAAATGCAAAGAATACCATGGACAGATAGAAAAACCAATGACCAAGTACTACAGGAGACAAATGAAAATCGTAAACTGATTAGAGAAATTTAGAATGTAGATAGTCAACATTTTTTTGGACATGTCATAAGAAGAAATGGGTTGGAGAACTTAGTGACAACTGGCAAGATCGAAGGGTACAGACCAAGAGGAAGACCGAGAGAAAAATACCTGGATGGCTTGACCACATGGCATGGACGAGACAGGAACACTGAGCTGATCCTCGACTCTGGTGATCGAGTGAAATGGCGAGTCATGATCGCCCACGCTTTCTGGCATGGCACATGATTTATTGATTGATTGATTGAGGCAATAAGTAGGGGATATAAACATATAATATTATTACAAGGGAGATTATTAGAATTTTAGAAAGAAAATTGGTTAACTTGTATAATATCATTAACAAACCATAATTCTCTTAACTTTTCTTATTGAAATAAAGGAGCTAAAGTCTGAGTCAGAAATTGTAATTTATAGCAAAAGGCTTTCAGTTTTCTTAAAGAAATTGTAATTAATGTTTATATAATTACATTTTATAATCAACTTTTTACATTTTACATTTATATTTAATTATTAACAGTAATTTTTGTGTGTAATATATTCGTTTTGTACTACTCCAGCATATACATTTCTTTTCGTTTCGAGGCTAATCTTCAGATGCTCTTTTATCAATAATGATTCTCGTATATTCTACGTCTTGAAAATCGTTAGACTCTTGGCGAATCTCCGCTTGAGTTGTCTTGCCGGAATGAATTATGTATAGGTGAAGTCTTGTTGATGTTTCTAGACGTCTGCCATGGTTATTATTTTTTTTTTTTGACAGATCCTTTCCGATGTAATCTGAAGAAGGTTGGATGTTGTTATGGGACCCCGTCACGTCATCCTTTTTTTTTTAAAGGGGGGTGGGGGGGGGGGGGGGGGTTGCTCAACTATCTACCTGCGAGAGTTATTTTTCCGTTGTGTATTGACTTTAACTATGTAGTATATACACTATTTGATGTATATTGTATAACATTGGTGTTGTTACCCGTATCCATGTATCTACTGTGTTCGCCAGGAAGGAGGCGCTGGAACCTCTTGCCCCGGGTAGATTGGGCCCGTTAGCTATTACAGCGGCCAATCTAGGAGATGGAAAACTCCGATTATAAACCTCCAAGTTAAAGGTGTACCGACGTGCCGAGGACTAAATGGCCACGGGTGAGTTGGTCGGGAACGTGGAACGTCTGGTATGCGGGTGGGGCGGCGCCAGGCGTATGGACTCCTAAGAGACATCCCCTGCCCCTTCCCTAGCAGGCAGGCTCTACTAGGGTGATCGATTATATCCTGCCGTCATATCTAACCAACTATGAATAATACAAAGAATTATCGTCGAAGCAACGGAGTACGTGCTTTGTGCTCGATACCTATCACAACAGCCAGCGGGGAGAGAATGAAGCGGAGAAGAAGAGGTAGGGGAGAAGGGGGAAGGAAAAGGAAGAAGAGGGCTGGAGCCAGAATTGGTAGAAGGAAAACGGATCGTTTGGGACTCAAAAATGTACGGGTTGGGTATTGGAATTGCCGTAGTGCAAAGCAACGAAGACCAATACTGGAGAAACTGGTCTACGATTTTAATGTCCTGATGTTACAAGAACTGAATACGAACTCTTTTAAGTGCCCTGGCTACACATGTTACATCAACTCAACTGGGCAGGGAAGACATGGGCAGGCTCTGGTGGTCAAGGACGGTTTACAGCACTCAATACTGGATATGAGTGGGTAGGGTCAGGAGAGTAAAGAGGTGCAGGGAATGCGGATACAAATCGGCTGATACAGCTGGAACCTGATAAATATATATGTAAGTGGGGAATCATGCATAAGCAGAGAGAGTTGGAACTGTTGAAAGGTTCAGTGGACACTCCAGATACCAGGTATCTGATATGTGGTGACTTCAATGCCCGTGCCAAGGAATGGGACAGGTCGGGAGAGAACAGACAGGGTACCGCTCTTGCTGAGGCCTTGCTTGAGACAGGTGTTGTCTGTCTAAATGACGGTACACCCACTAAGCTAGCAATGAGACCGGGGGACCTTAACCTGGCCCATCTACCTGGCGCTTGTATCCCAAGAGGCCACATCAGATATAAAATGGAGCGTCCTTGGAGACCATGGAAGTGGCCACCTCCCCTGTTCTGTGCTGATACATAAGTCCAACACAGTTATGGCTATTAGAGCTCGCAGGGCATTCAGTTATGATCTCGACAACTCTTCGCTCTTGGGGCGCCTTAAATCACAGGGAAGATCTAAACCAACAAGAAGAATCTTTACCCAACCACCATGGTGAAAACCAGAGGTCGAGAATTCATGGAGGGAAAAGAGGACGGCCATAAGGAATTAGCAGAGGGTGCGGAGAGCATCCAATTCAGTTGACACAGAATTGGAAGAGGCTGAAAGGTATAAAAACAAAAGTTACGGTGCAGGATTTCAAACTCCAGGCAGCAGAGGCAAAGAGGATTAAGTGGGAACAGTTTATCAATGAAGTCGGTGGGGATGTGACATTGGGAAAATTCTGGAGGCTGCACCGGCAGATGAACATAAATGATGGAGATTTGGAGGAGATGGCTCTTTGTTTCAACCTAAGCATCAATACGGTGGAAATACCCCACGATTGGCTGCATAGCTACCTGGTCCCATTCCCAAAGCCAAGTAAGTACCACTCCAGACTTAATGGATACCGAATCATAACCCTGCAAAACACGTATAGCAAAGTCCTCGAAAAGATAGTAGCACGCAGATTCCAGCAACATTTGGAAAGTCGGAATCTGCTTCCCCAAGGACTCGGGAGCTATCGGCCTGGAAAGGACACCTGGGCCAATGCTGCAACCGTTGCATGTGATGTCTACGAGGGCTTCCAGGATAAACAGGAGACAGTGGCGGTAGCTCTTGACCTGGAGGATGCGTATAACAGGGTTAGATATGATCGATTAATACACACACTGTTGGACATGGAGGTCTGCCCTTGCCCTGTTAGATGGGTTGCGGCAGTCCTATATGAGCGTAAGGTTGCACTGCGCATGGGTACCTGGACTTCTGACCCCTATACTATCACACCTGGGTTGCGTAGGAATCTGCCTTGTCCCCGGTGCTCTTTAATATCTACACCAGCAAAATCGCAGCTATTGAGACACCAGGTGTGGGTAGAATCTTGACATTTGCAGATGATGTGCTGGTGTACAGACAGGGCAGAGACAGGGCCAGTTTGGCGAAAGACGTACAGGTGGCGGTAGACAAGGTGACCGCGTGGTGCAGGGACACAGGGGCCATTATAAACCCAGACAAGGCATCGGTTGTGTGGTACTTACTGGATAACCGGATCGTCAAGGCAGACGTCCGAGGTATTATATTAATGGATGTCATCTTAGTCGAGAGAGTAAATTGAGGTACTTGGGTAACACCTTTGACAGGTGTTTGTCTTTTAAGGATCATGTGGGGGCTTTGGTGGTGAAGGCTGGTAGGGGACTTAATGCATTGAGGGCTATGGCAGCAACAGGGGTAGATCAGAGGATGTTGTGCAGGCTCTTTCAGCAGTTAATAATTTCTGTCACTGAGTATGGTTTGGGGCTGCTTACAGTATCAAAAAGCCAGCTTGAAAGGTTGGAGCGCATATAGAATGCTGCCATGCGGTTAATACTGGGGTGCACAAAGAACACACCAATTATATGCATGAGGCATATCCTGGCGCTACCTACAATGACGGATAGACATAGGGTCCTTCAGACCAAATGGTACCTGGGAGTTGCCGCAGACAGGGATCACCCGATGCATGCAGCAATGGATATGGTAAAGGTGTCATAGACTAAGACGAGGCAGGTCCTGGATGGCACAGGCAGAACTCTCTATAAATCAGGTGTGTGATCTAGAGACCATCAATCGTGAAAGAGAGTGGGTTGAAGCTCCGGAAGACATGACGGACTGGCACAATGTAATAATAACACTGGGTCGTGAGTGCAGATAATGGGCAGCGGGCTGCACTGAGTTTGACGTGCAAAAGCTGATCCAGAGCAACATACATCAAGGTGACATAGTCATCTACACCGATGGGTCAGTGGTGAGAAACAAGACGTACTGGATGAGGCTTTATTGCAATGGCTAATGGGCGAGTCTTGAAAAAGGATTGCCTGGCATATGAGACTACGACCTCCAGCATGAGAATGGAGGTGAAGGCAGTAATAACGGCATTCCGGTGGCTAGAGGAGACTACTACAACACACATTGTATTCATTACGGGTTCAAATAGTATGCTTCGCAAGGTGCAGAAAGGAATGTTTCGTGTGGAATGGCTCTCGTCGCTTCAGAGGTCACAGATTGTGAGAATTGTATGGATATTTTGCCCTGGCCATGCGGGTGTACGGTGGAATGAACACGCTGATAGGCTAGCAGGGAATGCACCTCTTGGTGGTATTTTGCCTATGGACAAGGGGGAGGTGGTCGTGCACTTGTGGAACCAGGTGGAGAAGGCGGAGGAACAGATTGAGAACCCATATGTGGAAAGAATGAGATGGCGGATGATCGGCAGGGGTTCTGGAAGAATCTCAAAACTGAGAGGGAAGACCAGGAGAACTTTTAATCAGATAGCGGTGGGAACGATTAGTAGTATGACTCTTCGCTGGCTATTGAGCGAGGGGACTGAGCACGTATGGGAATGTCCTGAGTGCAGTGATGTCGTTTCTTAACTCAACTCAACTCAACTTACAGTGACACCTACTGGCGTTTTGTTACAATAGTCCCGCTCTGTGGGGAAACAACATTTTTTTACTGGCCTCTTAGGGCTAAACAAAATTTAAAGCAAATTAACCACGCCCATCCAAAACTTTGATAACATTAAGAAAGAAATGAGAAGGCTGAAACATGTTAGGTATGTGTGAGACCAGAGGATATTATAACTTCCGAGGAATGTAACATAAGCCATTCTGGTGGAGAGAAAAAAGAAAAAGAAATAGGGGTTTCAATTATAATTATAAATAGGAGAAGAACAATGTGGATTTGTAGAAGGCAAGGGCTCAGTAAATGCGAAAGATTCTCAATGCCAATGAATTTCTTCGCCTCACGTTTTCTTGCCCAGGGTTTCTTTTATGATACAACAAATTAGACATGGCCGAGGACCAGTGTAACAGTTTTGAAATGACTGTCATCCTCGGGGATTTCAACACCAAAGTAGCAACGAGAAGGTGAGTGTGTGACTGGTGGCTATGGCCTAGGTCAGGGTTGAGCAATCTTTTTGTGCGTAGGGCCACATTGACAAATTTAAAGCTATTGAGGGGGGGGGGGGGGGGCATATATATTATGTCCACTTTATTTATAGCAACCTATCACAATAAGTAATTATGAATATTGCAATTGTATTTTATTTATACACTTAGACATTATATTTTACAATATGGACACAAACGTTTACTAATTTGTTAACAGGATGTTACAATGTTTTATTATAATATTTTTTTATTATCTTTCAATGATATAAGTTAGACACAAACCGAAAACATTTTCACTTAAATTGTTGATTTCTAATGAGATGTATGTGACTTCTTGCAATTTTTGACTATATTCCTGAAATCTGGAGCAAGTTTACTTGTTGAAATTCGCATGACAGCATGCAAGGTGCAGTCCGACAATAAATACCTATTCTTAAATTTGTTGATCAAGAAGCAATAACATTTTTGTTCGCAAATGTATGTTGATCCAAACAATGTTAGAAGTTTAGGTGCAAAGTTTTTCAAGTTGGGAAATGATTCTTCCGATAAAGCTCCATAGAAATCCAGCAAACCATCTGATTTGAATTTCTCTGTCAGGTCATGATCTGCTTGTAAGTCAAGCAGCTCCAACTCTATGCCCTCTGTGGCTGTATAAGCTTCTGCACTTAAAGGGGAACTAAGAATATTGAACTGTGGCTCTAAGTTCTTGAAATCTTGGAATCTCCTTCCAAATTCTTCAGTCAATGCATCTAATTGGGATTTGTACTTTTCAGTCATTTCGCCAGAAATTGTTTCTTGTTTCAGCGAAGGGAAGAAACAAAACCTGTTTTCATTTCCTTGTCTGAAGAACAGTGAGAGGTTTGCCTGAAATGATTTTACATATACATATTATTCATGTGCAAGCACACAATTGTCCTGAAATTTGACATTCAGTTCAATTAACTTTTCCATAATTTCAATGGCAAACATAAAGTCTAACTTCCACTCTTTATTGACAAGTTAGTATTAAAGTCGCATTCAATGCCCTTCATCTCTAGGAACATCACTATTTCTTCCCTGAGGTCCCACACTCGCCTCAACACCTTGCCGAGACTCAGCCATCGGTGGGGGGTGGGGGGTTTAATGTTCAGAATTTAGGTGACCACATGTGGGTCTGTTTTACGGAACCTATCCGAAATTCTATGACCAAGAAATTGAATTTCGGTGAACCCTATTTCGACCTTGCTAGGTTTAGCTTTAAGCCCATATTGTTGTATCCTTTGGAATACCTGTTTTAATATCCTAACGTGAGTGTCTATGTATGTAGTATATATACAGATATCGTCCATATAAGTAGCTACGATAGTAATACCGTGAAGTAATCGTCTGATCATCCGCATAAAAGTACTTGGTGCGTTCTGTAGCCCAAAAGGAAGGTATGCCCACTCGCACAGACCTAATGGAGTGGCAAAAGCAGTGATGTGCATGGAATCTTTCTCCATGGGGATTTGCCAATATCCCCCCATGAGGTCCATCTTTGAAAAGATTTTGGATTTAGCCATGCCATCAATCAGCTCATCGATGTTGGGCATTGGTTCTGCATTGAGTAACGTTAGAGCGTTAACCTTTCTGTAATCGACGCAAATTCGCAACGAATTATCCTTCTTTTTCACAATCACTAACGGAGAGCAATACTTCGATGTCGATTTCCTAATTATACCGCACTGATCCAGTTCATAAATTTCCGTTGTGACCAGTTCCAAGTAATGGACTGGAATCGGGTACGGTTTTACTTTAACGGAATATCGGATAGTAACGTGATCTTGTGCTGGATTAGAGTTGTTTGCTCCGGCTTATCTGGAAAAAAAAATATCACTAAACTGTTGTATCGCTGCTGGTAATTTGTATTTATCGTGAGATGATAAGTTCTTATTGACCTGAACAGGCTGCCAACTATTGTTAACATTAATGGTTGGTGTTGGTATCTGTTGTGCCACTGCATCCTTTTTCTGTTCATTAATGACCCAACATGCTGCTGCTATCCCGTGTGGTATTTGTTGGACTGTCTGTGTTTTGTCTGTGGTGCGCATGTTAATGTGGAAAATTGTGTTCTTACCCTTGACGTTTATTAAATAGTCCACGTCACTAATCTTCTTAACAACTTTAAATGGACCCTGCCATGAGATGACGAGACAATCGCGAGGGTCGGGTAATAAAAGTAAGACTTCTTCTTATTCTTTCAAGACTATTGTCTTGGCGTTTCTGTTGTCGTATTGCCTGTATTTTTCCCCTGCTTTTTTCAGTGCCGACTTAGCAATTTGACATGCTGTCATTATTTTGTCTCTTAGATGTGTTACCATCTCGTACGCCTCCCTTTTCGGGTGGCCGTGTACTTTATTTGTGAGCATGTCATTATACAATGTCAGTAGGCCACGTGGATTAGCTCCGTAAACGAGTTCGAATGGGGGGAAATCTGTACTCGCTTGTGGCACCTCTCGGTACGCAAATAGTACCGCTGGTAACAAAATGTCCCAATCTTTGGGTCGTTCAGCCGCAACGTTTGCTAGGGTTCGTTTGAGAACCCCGTTACAATTTTTATTGACCCCATTTGTCATCGGGTGATATGGGGAACTGAATACCTGGGGTATGCCCAGCATCATCATTGCTGTTCGGTAGCTGCAGAAATAAATTGACTACCTCTGTCGGATAGTATGTATAATGGGAAACATATCCTACTGAAGATCAAAAGAAATGAATCTAAGATGGACCTAGATGTGATGGATCTCAATGGAATCGCTTCATACCATCTTGTGCATAGTCCAATCATCGTTAAAATGAATCTATTGCCTCGATCTGTTGTCGTGTTGAGCGGACCTACAATACCGACTGCTATTTTCTGGAACGGTCGAGATGCTAAATCAGTTTGTTGCACTGGTACCTTAGGATTTTTACCTTTCGGCGTGGTCCTTTGGCATAGTCCAGATGATCGGACATGGATTGGTAATGTCGTTTGAATAACCAAGTCAATAAAATTGTGCCAAAATTCTCTGTGTAGTTTTGGCTATCCCCGTGTGACCTGCAAATTTGGAATCATGTGCAAGTTTCAGTGCCTCGTTGCGATATTTACTAGGCAGGACTGTTTGCAACAGGAGTGTTGCCCCTTTTCTGTATCGCCTGGTCAGTATGTTATTATCTAAGATAAATTCCCATTCGCCATGTTTCGCTTGTTTGGCTGGTATGTGCACGTTCTTAAAACAGGTTTGTAGTGTGAGGTCCTGATTCTGTTCTGTGGGTAAGTCTGTCGACAGTAATACAGTGTTCTTTGTATTGTCCTTACCAGTCTGTATGGATGTCGTGTGCCTATTGTCTTCTTCTTTTTGTCATCTCACCTCGACTCTCGTGAGTGCATTCGTCGGTGTATGCTCGATCTCCCAATCGATCGCTTCATTATGAGTGCAATCTCTGACATTAGGAATTTTTCCAATTAGTAGACCGGCACATGGGTTCGGTAGCACCACTGCTTTCACTCTGCCTTCGAAGTAGGGGGACCGATTGTGACTGATGCGATTATGTATCTCTCCAGCGTACCGCCGAAAGTTCTACACATCACACTTTTGCCTGTGTAGTCCTCTGCCCTCACGAGTTTCTGGTTGACACCAATAATGGACGCGCCTGTGTCCCCAACGCACGCAGTTGGTGAACCATTCACCCATGCCTGATGGACCTTTAGTGTGCCATTCTCAAGGTTCACTGCATTGGCCTCTTGTATTGTTATATTGTGGCCACATGCGAGACTACTGTCATATACCATATGACAGGCATGTAGAGAGTGAACTGATGTGCACACACATCAGTGAACAAAAATAGAACAGTAGTTAAACAAAGCACAATGTAGCACTACAAACGCACAAGTGCTACGTCATCAAGTCGCGTTGATTAACAACGCGATTGTTTCTTAGACACACTTCACCACAAGCCTTCACACAGAATAGACGCATCTAGGCTCTACACAGACAGCAGTACCAACGATGCATTAGAACACTCTACACCTTCATCGATAGACAACAGTAACTCGTTCACACAGACACGTTCACGACCAGCCACGGCATTTATTACTCGCCGGACAGCGACGCGGGTGCTGATCCATCCTAGTATGACCACGTAGTTTCCGACGCCGAATGACTATGCTGCGCGATCGTCATGGCTTGACGGCCAGGGGTCGTTATCACCAGTCTACACACACACACACACACACACACACCACACACACACACACACACACACACACACACACACACACACACACACACACACACTAGGAGCTACTGGACACAACACGGACACTTGGGCTACACGATATGGAAGTTTGTGGTGGGAGCATGATTCTTCAGTGAATGGTTGAAATGGCCTGAGTGCTGCCGGCGGTAGTAAATGCTTGCATCCGTGATTAACATGAACTACATGTGACAATAAACGGCATCAATCATCGTGCTCATGGCTTGTTTGTTAGTGCGAGTTCTTGTAGTGTTCATGTGAAGGGTTGGATGCAGTGTGCCGACCCACAGGCTTTGGCGGGGAATCCGGGAGAATCTCAAGGTCATCATCTTATCCCTGGACAACGTTGAGTCGCATCACACAGGCAGTGGTACCTTTTCATCATTAGAGCACACTATTTGAGATGAACAGCCCACCCATTGACATTGGACACTCGTTAAATCAAGAGAAATCACCTGGATTGTCGTCAAGTTGTCATGTCAACAGACTTAACGGTTGGGTCGTCCTTGGACCGAGGTACTAGTGGTGAGTACATCGTTTACGGTTTGCTTACATATACACGTCGACACTACATATCTCCATGACACATTCAAGTTCGTTGAGGATCACGCCGATCTGGGATGGCTGTGCATCACATGGCGTATCCTAGAGCATTGCTCATCGATCATCAGTGTTGCCTTGTTAATCACTCAGTCTGTACAGGGTACAGCATCGATACCAGTCGCCACCCTAAAGAAAGCAGTATTGCCCGTGGAGCTTGGTTTTATCGCCAGTCGCCGCTTTACGTAGTTATTCAAGTTGTTACAAGTCACCGCTTCACTTAGAGAGCCAAGTTGTTACCTTTTGTCGCTCTACTTAGAGAGCCATTTTTATCACCAGCCGTCGCTCTATTTAGAGAGCCAAGTTGTTACCTGTCGTCGCTCTACTTAGAGAGCTATATTTATCACCAGTCGTCGCTCTACTTAGAGAGCCACAGTTGCGGCCTGTCACCGCGCTACTTGGACAGTCGAATCTACCGCCTGTCGCCGCACCTGGATACAGCACCCGCTCTGCCCAAAGAGCCACACTGTGCTGCTTGCTGCTGCATTTTAGTACGATACGATGTCGCCGACAGACACCTCGTGTACTCAGAATCAAAGCAAAGATCAAGTACACATTTGAAATCAACATTCGCTGCATTCGTCTTCGTGGAAGGACATCTCGTGACATTGTCAGAATCGAATTTTCTTCATTGTCTGACGATTGTTAACAGTATCCGGACAGTCTTCGGAACATTGGACACCGCATTTGATCAACGGCTGCGAGGAGGATCGCCAAAAATAAGCTAAGCCTTTGTTTGTGGTTGTCCAAGTTCTGTTGTTATAGTCGGGATATTGTAATATTAACACATTATATTATTTCTTCTTTCACTCATTTCTCAGGTGAAGTCATTCGTGCTACATACGCCACTGTGCTATTTCTCGCTGTCTGTTACTAATTCTGCTGTGTGCATAGTTTCTTGTGTTGGTACATTCTTGATATCAGACTTACATTTGGCACTATCACTTTATTTGTCATATCGTTGTCTTTTTGCTCTGCTGATTTGTATTGCGTATTTGCTATATTGTTCTCTGTCTGTTGCCTACGATTTTAATACGGTATAGGAGTGGTAAGCAACATGTCGTCTTTACAGGAGTTTGTTGCTATTGGTAAGGAAGCACGTTTGACAGAACCAGAACTTTTAGCCTGGTCAGAAAACAATTTGCTGCTTTTCAGGCACATGAAAGAGATGAAAGAGCCGCAGCGAGACAATTGGAAAAAGTCAAACTAGCTGAACAAGAAAAACAAAGAACATTCGAAAAAGAAAGGATAGCCACAGAAAAAGATAATACAGCTGCGGAAAATGACAGAATAGCAGCACAAATGGCTGCTGAGAAAGGAAATGTTTTGATAGAAACGCAACTAAGAGAAACAGAATTAGCTTTCAGTCATGAGAAGTTAGCAACTGAAAAACTGCTGAAAGAAAAGGAATTGGAGAATAACTTGAAGATGAAACAGCTGGAGAAGGAGAAAGACGATCAGATATCCAGACGTAAGATAGAGGCACATTCCACAGATGCCATTAAGAAGTATAATGGGATCGTCAAGAACTATGCTGCTAATGACTCCATATCTGCATGGATTACTAATTTTGAATTGATAGTAAAGCACTACAGCGTACCGGAATCTGAGTGGCCGGTACTGATTCATAGGCACCTCAGTGGTGAGCCTCTGCAGGTTGTTGAATTAATCCCTGAGGAATTATGCAATAATTACTCATACATTCGTAATCGCTTGCTATCACACTTTGCTCTTGATGAGTTCGGTCTACGTGCTTCTTTCAAGGATCTATTGCCTAAATCTGGTCAAATGTTCCTCGATTTTTCTTCTTATACACAAACAGTCTTTGATAAGTGGTTACGTGCTGCTGAAGTTAAGAACGATTTCAATAAGACTCAGAGACTTGATGATCAGGGACAAACTGATTAGTGCTGTTCCATCATCAATGGCTACATTTCTGTTGGAGAACAAATGTTCTTCTATTAAAGAGATGGATGAAAAGGGAGAATCGTACTTCAACGCTCACAAAGACATATTTGCACATTGCTCATCCCCTCTGGTGGAAACAAGTGCTTGCGAAAATTTCCCCACAAAGCTAGGGCACATAGTCATAGAGCACAACAGTCTTCCGGTCACTCATCTCAAGTGCGGGATAAACACCAACATAAACATCAGCCTTACACCCCACAGGGAAGGAAGGGTATCTGGACGACGTGCACTTACTGCAAAAACAAACACGGGTCTTTGCAGATGTGCTGACAAACACCCGGATTTCGATAATTACATAAAAAATAGCAATTAAGAACAGAGACAGATTTAATACCTATCAGAAGCAGATGCAATGCTTCAAATGTAGGGCATTTGGTCACGGGTTTCCCTTTTGTCCTTTAAGACGTATTTATAAGGAAGCGAACATGGGGATGCTAACGTCTAGCAGTGGTAGTGACTCTGATGACGTCACACAAGCAAATACAGCTGACATTGAGTACTCTCCAGTAGACCAGCTTGTGTTACGTCTCAGGACTTCCATAGAGATGAAGTTTAACATGCGGACACCAAGTCCCTGTACAAGAGACGAACGCAGTCCAGATCACGAATGGGACATTGGTTGTGCAAAAGCCATTGTGAACGGAATACAATGCAGCTTGGTGCGTGGTTCCAGAGCAAGTATAGTCGGCATTCACAAAAGACTGATCAGAGATTCCGACTACACTGGGGAACACGTTATTTGTAGAACTTTTGGGGGAGAAGAGAAAAGTTTCGAATCACGTGGGTTGATATTAACTGCCCATACTTTTCTGGTAGAATCAAAGTAGCTGTTCTGCCTGACCCACGTGCGGATGTCCTCCTGGGGAATATTCCAAATGTACATGATGTTTCTCTAGAAGACATAACACAGTGGGAAGTGAAACATCTGCTAGCAAATGCTGTTACTCGTTTACAATCTCATAAAGAGAATCAGGTACTTCAGGACAACACATTGTCTAACTCACAAGCATTGCCTCAATTGGTAGAGAAACCTGAAGATTTTGGTGCATTACAATCCGCTGATGCATCATTACAGCACTGCTTCACTCGAAGTGGATCTTCCACCAAAATCTCGAAAGTTGGTAAGTGGTCCTTCACAATGCATAACAACATTTTGACACGGGTATATGAGAAAAATGGTAACCGAATAGAACAAACAGTTGTGCCTACACAGTTCCGACAGAAAATATTGCAGACAGCGCACGATATTCCTTTTGCAGGACATATGGGCGTTGCAAGAACATCCGCCAGAATTTTAGCGAATTTTTACTGGCCGGGTTTTGCCAAAGACATACGCGAGTACGTTCAATCATGTAGTGTATGTCAAAAGATGTCACAAAAGGGTCGACATCCTAAGGCACTTGTGCAACCGACGGATTTATCATCCCGCCCGTTTGAGAAGATTCGCTGTCGATATTGTTGGACCCTTGAATACTGTAACAGATAGGGGTAACAGGTACATTCTTACAGCAGTCGACACGTGTACTCGTTGGCCAGAAGCTGTAGCTCTAAGAGAATCACTTCATCGGTCATTGTCGATGCTTTCCTCTTGCTGTTTTCTCGGATAAGTTTTCCGTTATGTATCCTATCTGACAAGGGCTCACAATTTATTTCTGGGGCTACACAAGCTATCGGTAATATGTTAAGGATTAAACAGATGTTTTCTTATAGCTTTCACCCGATGTCACATGGGATTATAGAGAATTTAAACGGGACGTTAAAAAGAGCTTTAGCCATAGTAACAGCTCAACGTCCGAAGGATTGTGACATTCTTTTGCCAGCGGTGTTATTTGCTTATCGGGAAGTACCGCAGGCCAGTACAGGGTTTTCACCTTTCGAACTTGTATACGGTGCCAATCCACGCGGGCCTGTGCAAATATTAAATGAACTATTCACAGGTGAAGTCAAAGACCAACCAACCAGAGAGACGTACGAACAGGTTACCAGCCTCCGTAATAAGATCATGACGTCATGCACAATCGCAAAACAAGTGTTACATGACGCAGGCAATAAATATCGCCAGTATGCTAATCGTTCGGCAAAAACAATATCATTACAAGAAGGGGTCGAGGTTTTATTATTGCTGCCTAATCCTATCGAAACTCTATCGACTTCATGGCAGGGTCCGTTCAAAATTATAAAGAAAATATCTGATGTCGATTACCAAATCTTGGTTCGTGATAAGCCTAGGATATACCATATTAATATGCTCAAACCGTATCATTCTAGACAGTCTGGCGCGTCAGCTGAGTTGGCTGAGCAAGACATACAAAATACTGCTTTATGTTCAGTCATCAATGAACAAGCTGATGATTCCATTCCACAAACGTTTCCTACGCCTATCGTAGCAAACAAACATAGTTGGAAATCAGTTCTCATATACACGAAACTATCGCAGACTGATCACAAAATGTTTAGACAATTATTAGAAGAGTTTAGTGATATATTTTTTTTTCGGATTCACCAGGTAAAACTTCGTGTATCAAACATCACATCCAGTTAAACTCGCAAATACCAGTAAGAACCAAACCGTATCCGATTCCATTACACTATCAGGATAGGGTTATCAAGGAAATCATTGAGTTAGAACAAGCAGGTATTATTCGCAAATCTTCTTCTCACTACTGCTCGCTTCTTGTAATTATTAAAATAAAAGATGGTAAACTTCGCATTTGTGTTGACTATCGCAAAGTCAACGCTCTCACATTCCTTCACGCTGAGCCAATGCCTCATATCGACGATTTGATAGCTGGCATGGCTAAATCGACAGTGGTTTTCGAAACTAGACCTCACGAAAGGGTATAGGCAAATACTGATGTCTGAAGATTCGATTCATATTACTTCGTTTGCTACACCATTAGGGTTATACGAATTTCTTATATCTTCCCTTTTGGTCTTCAGAACTCACCGGCAACGTTTACTCATATGATGCGAATGTTACATAGATATATCACAAATACAGCAACATACATGGATGATATATGTATACATACTTCTGATACTGCTCATCATATCGCAATTCTGAGACAGATCTTTAGTCGTATTCGAACTGTTCGGTCTGACAGTTAAACCTAGTAAGACTGAAATTGCTTTTCAAGAAATTCAATTTTTGGGACATAAAATATCAAAAGGGTTTCTGTATACTAATCCAAAAATCGTGACGAAAATTCTCGACATTCGTGCACAAAAAAAAAACGAAAAAAAAAAAAAAGAAGTCAGAACCATTATGGGTCTTATTAATTACTATCAAAAGTTTATAAAAAACATCTGCTGAAATGACATCTCATTTATCAGAATTATTAAAGAAAGAACAATCAAATAAAATTAGGTGATCAGAGACGCATGAAAGTATTCTTCAAGAAATAAAATCTATTTTCAGTTCTCCGCCCATTCTCAGAATTCCCGACATGTCAAAAGATTTTGTCGTTCAAACGGATGCCAGTTCACATTCGATCTCTTGTATTCTACTACAACAGTATAACGGTTTGCTTCATCCAGTTCTATATTCTAGTAGAAAGTTAAATGAGACTCAAAAGCGTTATGCGATTACAGAACTTGAAGCACTGACTTTGGTCGAAGCGGTTAATAAACTCTCTAAATACCTGTTAGGGAAAAAATTCATGGTTATCTCAGATAACAAGCCACTTAATATTTTTAAGGATAGCTCACCAAAGAAAGCCAGAATTCACAGGTGGGCATTGCTTCTTCAAGACTACGACTTTACTGTGTCTCACATTCTTGGCAGGGATAACAATCTTGCTGACCTATTAAGTCGACTGTAATATCGCTGTTCTTAGAAATATTTATTAAGTCAGAATAAAATAATGTGTTATTTTTAAGAATTACAGTATTCTGACTGTGACACATTGCTGATATACCACATACATATTAATAGTATTTTATATAAGGTTAGTCACTTATTTGTATTATTATTTCAGAGTGAATGAGTGGCAAGCTACAGTGAGGCTTGTTGTTTCCGGCTAATGGACATTTTAGGTGTGCCTGATGAACATTTTAGGTGTTCCGGATGAACATTTTAGGTATGCCGGATGAACATTGTAAGTCATTATTACTGCCGCGAGATGAACTTAGACGGATATTCGCACTATTCATTTACACTTGAACAGTTGTTGTCAACGCTGTATTCAAAGTGTCGATCATTTAGATTCGGTTAAGTATGGAACTGCTTATTCGATAGTATTGTGGAAACGGAAAGACATTTTATTATTTATATTATAAACAATATTTTACTTAGGTAATATTGACATAGGAAATGTTATTATCAGTTTTCATATTCTACTTAGTTAGTAATGGTTCAGTTATACGTGTTATTATTCTTATTGAGTGATTAGAATATTAGTGTATGAATTTCATTCCTAAACGTATGTAGTGATGTTATTATATAGATTGTTGATACTCGGAATTTTAGTACGTTATGAATTAGTTAAATTGATAATGATAATTATATATGTCTTTCCTTTGCATATAGATAAATACGTAACGTGTATGCGATAGATAACAATTATATATATATATATGTATTTTCTAGCGTTGTGTGAATGAAAAGGATGCATGGAAGGGGAATTAACAATAACAATGCACATTTTATTAAAATAGTCCACACGAACATTAACAATACAGTGCAGAATAGGTACAGATTTTAATATAATCATTCTAAAATTTACTTAGTAATATAAAGAACACACATAGTTACTTAAATACAGTACCGTAAAATTACATTGATATTAGTTAGCTACCAACGACATGGTAGGTATATGTGGCGAATGATGGAAAGAAATGATGACTATTGTAAAGTCGACATATTGCGATTCAGGCGTCAATGGAAAGCAGTTGCACATAGTAGCCAGTAATGACGTCGGGTTTTCAACACAGGATCATGTTTTTATTTGCTGTAGGTACTTGCGGTTGCAGAGGCATATAGGTTTTTACAAGGGGTCAGCGTTGATACGCGATTAACAGCCATTTATATATATATATTTATATATATATATATGTGTGTGTGTGTGTGTGTGTGTGTGTGTGTGTGTGTGTGTGTGTGTGTGTGTGTGTGTGTGTGTGTGTGTGTGTGTGCTGGCGGCGTCTGAACCTTGGTTTTATCTGCAAGTGGTCGATTCGTAGATACGCAAGTAACAGCTACTAAAATATATGAGCTGGCGGCGATCGAGACTTGAGTTTTAATCCTGTGTCTGATATCTCCACGTCCTATGCTGTCTCATTGTAGCATTCTGTATCCCAACGACGATGGATTCGTAAATCGAGTACGAATTAGAGTAATTTACGTCGCCTCCATCAATCGTGGACATGTCTGATGATAATAAGATAGGTAAATGTCTTACAAACATTTTTTGTGAGGGGGGCAGCTGTCATATACCATATGACAGGCATGTAGAGAGTGAACTGATGTGCACACACATCAGTGAACAAACATAGAACAGTAGTTAAACAAAGCACAATGTAGCACTACAGACGCACAAGTGCTACGTCATCAAGTCGCGTTGATTAACAACGCGATTGTTTCTTAGACACACTTCACCGCCAGCCTTCACACAGAATAGACTTATCTAGGCTCTACACAGAAAGCAGTACCAACGATGCATTACAACGCTCTACACCTTCATCGATAGACAACAGTAACTCGTTCACACAGGCACGTTCACGACCAGCCACGGCATTTATTAATCGCCGGACAGCGATCGCGGGTGCTGATCCATCCTGATATGACCATGTAGTTTCCGACGCCGAATAACCATGCTGCGCGATCGTCATGGCTTGACGGCCAGAGGCCGTTAGCACCAGTCTTCACACACACACACACACACACACACACACACACACACACACACACTAGAAGCTACTGGACACAACACGGACACTTGGGCTACGTGATATGGAAGTTTGTGGCGGGAGCACGATTCTTCGGTGAATGGTTGAAATGTCCTGCGTGCGGCCGGCTGGAGAGACTGCTCGCATCCGTGATTAATATGAACTACAGGTGAGAATAAACGGCATCAATCATCGTGCTCATGGCTTGTTCGTTAGTGCAAGCTCATGTGGTGTTGATGTGAAGGGTTGGATGCAGTGTGCCTGCCCATAGGCTTTGGCGGGGAATCCGGGAGAATCTCAAGGTCATCATCTTATCCCTGGACAACGTTGAGTCGCATGACACAGGCAGTGGTACCTTTTCATCATTAGAGCACACTATTTGAGATGAACAGTCCACTCATTGACAACTACCATCGTCATGAAATTCCTTATATACCTTACATGGTCTGTCGTTGGGAAATTCTCTACTGTAGCTGCATGCTTGTCTTCTAAATCGTCTGAGTCGCTACTAGTGAATATGTATGCTGAACTAGCTTCTTTTCATGTTTTCCTCATTCTACAAAATCGTGAGGTGTGCCCGTAAGCCCTACACGCGAAGCATTTAACACTATTTTTTGTAAGAATCATACTTACTGATCTTCTTAGAAGTGAGGTATTTAAGGTAAGAATCGTACAACGGGTTCTTGTCGCACATTTCAAGATTGCCATGCTGGAGTTTACAATGTGGGCACTGCATGAAATAACCCTTTCTCGGCCTGTCTAATTCTCTATGTGTGTTGTGATATGGCCCGCTGCCTCTATGCTGTTGGCTATATTGTGAGAATCTGTTCGTTCAACCGTGGTATCGTTGATTATGTACTCTTGCACTTGCTCCCATGACCAGCTCTGGTTGAGCTCCATCAGCAAATACTTCGCGATGTGCGTTATAGAATGCTTCTCCACGTGCCTCCATCTCCGGGACTGATTTGAACTTGTTCTCGACCAGAAATGTGAACATCGATTCTGGTACCGATGACAGTAACTTATTTCTCAGCATGAGATCACGTAGCTTCTCAAAACCTGAACCCACGTCCGCTAATCTCAGCCACTTATCAAAGAGGGAGGATGTTTCTGAGACGTAGTCCAGCAACGTCTGGTTTGCTTTTGGTGCTAGAGTCTTAAATTTCGTTCTCAACCCAGCTTCATCTAAGGAAATGTGAGCCAAGACCCTATCTCTAATGTATGTATAGTTGGTCCGTAAGTTCTCAGAGATAAACTCCACAACGTTCAAAGGTTCCAATGCGAAGTGACGGTGAAATGAAATCGGCCAGTCTTCCATTGGAATCTTGTAAAACTTCACTAACACCTCGAAATTAGTATTAGATATGGAATCGACTTGTGTAAAGTTCCTGATGAGACCCTGGTACCGTTTAATAGGATCTCCAGTCTTTGCTTGCAATTTTGTCTGCGCAATCTCGGCTTCTCGGTCGTTCTCCATAGTTTTAACTTTTAAGTTCCCTTCAATTTCCTTGTCCTTCATAATCAACTCAGCCGCTAGTTTTTCCTTCTCAAATGTAATCCTCTCTCTTTCCAAGGCTAGTTCCCTATCTTTCGCAGCTAGATTTTCCTTTTCTACTGCAAGCTCTCTTTCTTTGAGAACTCCTTTTCCGCTGCTAACCTTTCTTTTTCCATAGTATCTGCAGTTCTCTCTCTTCTTTCTCAGCTGCCTTGGTCGCTGCTCTCTCTCTTTCCGCTGTTGAGCTTGAAACGCTTTTAGTTCCTGTTTTGCCCATGTTCTCAATTCTTGACCGATCAATCCGGACTTCTCACTCATGTCCATAAAATCTTGCAACGTCAACATGTTGTCACAATATCCTGTAAATTATACAGCTGAAATACAATATATCCGTGTGCAATGCGAAATTGATTGGAAGACAGAAAGTAATTGCGTCAAAAGTATAAAAGGTTGAATGAAATGCCAACACGATCAACAATGCTATAAATAGAATTTCAAAACAATGCAGCAAGCTTGACGCGGAATTAAATATTGCCTTAACCCGTTACAGTAGATACAATCCATACAAGACAGGTAATAAAATATAATCTGTATAAAAGAATATCACGCGACAAGACACATAAACTGCTACCAGAGAGGTAGACGAAATGTAACGCAGACGCACATATCTATTCACATGTAAAAGAACCACGGAGAACGTATAGCTACGAACAGATAAAGACTATTACAGAACAACACGGGTACTAACCAACCGCGAGGTCGCCACAAAATAAATTTGTAATGAACTGACTGATGTCAGTACAGAACGTATCCTTGCACCTGACAATTACAATTATCTGGCGCAAAAATAGCCCCGCCAACCGCCCACACGAATAAACGATAACGAATCGGCCATGGAGAAAATATATAACTTTAAAAGTAAACACCCAAACAGAATGCCAAAACAACAACAAATACTTCAACATGTCTGTTGTTTGAATATGGTGTCAACTGACAATAACGCTGTCTCCAGGCATCAGCGGGCGCTGGTAACGTTGGTATCTATACAAGTAATGGCAGTGTCGTGTATGTCCACTTAATAACTGCCATACAATGAATGACGATCCGTGACATATGATAGCTTCATTAGATGTTCCGAATATGACGTCAACTACTCTGTCCGATTGTATCCGTGTAGATTCGTCGACGTCTTCCTCCTGTACGCCCGTCCGGTACTGGCGATGTGAACGACGATGTCGTATATATGCGGTAAATAGAAATGTTAACTGCTGACATCTGGCTGTCTTCTGCACTGCTTACACATAGTAATTGACTGACACAGAATAAACATGTTCCTTGCTTGGGATGACACGATGTGGTAAAACTTAATATATGTGGCTTACTGGCGATGGCTTCACTTTACAATTCAGATGCAGTTGCTTCCGTTTCTAAGAGCCCACCACTTTCTGCCGTAAGGTAACTGCGGTAAACGCAACAATGAACGTCAGCAAAACACAACTAGTCCCTCATCGGGGTAACACCAAATGGACAGAACCTGGAAGCGCGTGCCAACATCAATAAATAACCTGAAGCCGTTAGTCAATCTCAGTTATGGCAACATTTATTGTCCAGGTTCAAGCTTGTGCACACATCTCCATGAGAGCGAGATTAAGCTATTAATAATTCATATAATACCATGCCTGTTCAGCCAGGCGGGTTGGTATTGAAAGTAGATGCATAATGATCGCACAAATGAACCTATTCTATAACTGAAGATATAATGTCCAGGTGCTTCTAGTCAGCTGCCGCTTCTGACTGTACCGGTCGGCCTCTATGTCACCTTGCCATGATTTTCCACTTCCCAATTTGTGTATTCGCATCTATCGTCATTTCTGGCTAATATGAATTGTGCCTTGATAAGCTGGCTCTCCCATCCAATATTTATTAGCCATCAGTGCGATGTCCTACCAGTTTGTAGCCGATCTTGCTTCTCTGAAAATAATCGTGCTGCCTCCTAGCTGTCAGTCCAAGGTTCGTCTGTTGCTGTTGTTGACTCCTCCTGTGACGTTCTCTGCTGTTTCACGTCACTTCGTTAGTTTCTCTTGCGTTTTGGTTTCGAGATTCTCTGACAATTCTTTTTGACGTCATTTCGTCTGACCTGCTACTTGGCAGACGCGTCAATTGTTCCACCTATACAAACGTAAAGGAAATCGCCAATCCCGTGACACCCACCGAGGTATCTCCTTGGTCTCAATTGCAGGGAAGATACTCGACAGAATTCTTCTCAATCGTCTCACAGACCATCTTGACCAAGGTCTTCTTCCTGGGAGTCAATGTGATTTCAGAAAGAAAAATAAAATTTAAAAAAAGAGGAACTGTTAAGATGATTTTCACTGCAAGGCAGTTGCAAGAGAAATGTCAGGAACAGAACTCCGAAATGTTCTTCACTTTCATTGATCTTACCAAGGCTTTTGTTACAGTCAGCAGAGAAGGACTGTGAAGGATTATGGCGAAATAATGCTGTCCACGAAAGTGTGCCCAAATAGTGCTGCTAAATCATGATGATATGCAGGCAAGAGTCCAGGGAAATGGGGAATTGCCTGAGCCCTTTCCTATCACCAATGGAGTGAAGCAAGGCTGTGTTCTGACACCAACATTGTTCAGCTTAATGCTTTCAGCAATGCTGACCAATGCTTTCGAAAACAACGACATTGGAATAGACATCAATTACCGCATGGATGGAAAGTTATTCAATCTCAGAAGGCTGAAATCTAAAAACCAAAGCTCCTGTAAGGTGTAAGTATGTATGCAGGTACGTGTGTTTTTAAGAATGTGAGTGTGCATGTGTCTGCCTGTCTCATAACATGTTAATATGCATTGTTTATGTTTACAGCATTTATTTGACAATGTTTGTTTTTTTCTATGTGAATGTATCAGAAATGTGGTTTCTGATGAAAATGCAAAGAGTACCATGGACAGATAGAAAAACCAATGACCAAGTACTACAGGAGACAAATGAAAATCTTTCTATAGTATGTCCCACAAAGAATGCCTATATTCACGATCAATTATTTTGAAAACTGTCTGTTGCATCGTTATGAAATGTTTCCAGCCGTCTTATATTTACCCCCACCCAAGGAATATGTCTTTGATAGGTCCAAAAGCAACTTAAATCATTGAAAGCGGCAACATTTCTTTGATGTTTTGGGGGAAAATGTAGTGAATTCACGCTAACAAACTAGTCTTACAGTAAACCACGTTATTTCTGGTAAAGACACAAGTACAAGGCGTAGCCAGGTTCGTATGGGAGTGGGTGCAATAAAAAAAGTAGCTTAAAGTAGCATTGCACCGGGTTTTTATCCCATATGGCTCAGTCTCTTTCCGCAGGGCGGAAATCGTGGCACAAAGCACGAACTCCGTATCTCCAGCGACGACCCTCTGGAGTCTCCGAAAAAATGCACTCGTGAAATGAAGGAATCGAACATACAACCCTCGGAGCCCAAGTCAGACGGCTTGACCACTTCACCACGGAGATTCCTGAGAGGGGTGCAATGAGTAATATTAGTAAAGACAGGATGTACAGAGGTATGGGGTAAATAATGTGTAAATTGACAGGAAAGTAGAAGGAATATATTTCTTACCTTATTTTTCATTTCCTTCTTGTTTCTTCAGCTGCTGGTTAATAATTGTACACAAGTATCCATGTTACTAGGATGCATTTAGCTTTTTATATTGAGCTCGTGAAAGCTTCCAAATAGCTGTGCGTTAATGTGCGTATGGAGTGACCAGAAATGATACCGCAATTTAGTCATCATGTTTCCATTTGTAAGGATCTGTTCAGCTGTCTGTGTAGTTTGTTCACACGTACACATGGGTGACAGACCCGCTGTGAGTCTTCGTGACAGACAGACAGACAGACAGACAGACATATATTATTATATAGTATTCTCGACCCAATCTCTAAATACATTACCATTCATCTTATTATGATAATCCCTATTGTCTGTATGCTTTGATACGAACACAAGCCCAGCATTCTGTTGTAAGCCATTATGCGTATTACCAGCATGGGCCATGACCAAATGATGTCCTATACTACAGGGCACAAATCGCTGTATCTGTCCATCCACTGGTTGCCATTCCTTATCACTTGTGTGGTGCGCATTGATCCACATTTCATCCAAACCCACTATGCCATAATTTTCTTTGCGCATTTCCCTTATTTCACGTAGGTATAGCTTCTCATGGCTCCTAAATGCGGTTGCTCGCAAAGATTATTTCTACCGCCCTTGTACTTTCAAATAGTGAAGATAATGTCCTTATAATTTTCCACAAAGTTGTTTTGGATAGCTCTATGTTATTGTTCTTTCTGAACCAAACCCTAAGTTTTCTTACAGTCACTATTTCTTTGGCATCCAGCATTTTTATAATGCTGGATAATCCTGGATATAAAATCCAAAATTATATAATTTTAGGAGTCTCTGTGGCGAAGTGGTCAAGCCTTTTGACTCGGGCTCCAAACGTTGTGGGTTCGATTCCAGTTCACGAGTTAAATTTTTCGGAGACTTCTGTGGGTCGTCGCAAGAGCTGCGGAGTTCGTGCTTTGTGCGATGCTTTCCACCCTGCGGAAAGAGACCGAACCATATGGGATAGAACCCGGTGCAATTAAGACGACCCTGTCGTATATCAAGCGACTTTTTAAAGCATTTTTATAATAGCTCGCCTTATGACATCTTTGTCAAAGCTATCTACAATAATCTTTCTACCTACCGTTTGGTTATTGCGTGGTGGTTTAATTCCAGATTCTTGCACCCTTTGACAAAATGCCCGTTTACTCAAGCCCAATGCATGCATTGTTCTTTTTTCGGAATTTGTAATAGTATAAAACAGTTTCTTGCGATCAGCTTCTTGACAAAAATATGTGTACAACTTCATAGCGATTCTTTGAAGTGTACAATTTCGCATTAAAGCCCATTGAAAAATATTCACACATTTCAATGTTAGCGATAAGTGATAAGATTTAAAAAAAAAAAAAAAACATATTAATCAGGTTTCATGAAATAACCCACATTTTGAGACACCTCTGAACAGTCTTAGTTTGAACAACGCGGGGGGTTGGCAAAAGGCCAATCCTGTGAAAACACGTACAATATTCAAAATTGAGCCCTGATTGTCTGGCTACGCTGTAATACATTTAAAATTATGAATTTCATGTCAGACCCGTAAATTATATATCTCATATAAACAAACTTTAAAATCTGGTGTAAAATCTCCAGAACAAAAAATATTTTGTTGGGTGGACATAATGATAAGGTTATATACTAAATTTCATAATTTTCCCTCAGTTGGTTACTGAGATATTGATGTTTATATTGCGGCAAACAAATGTGGACATACTATAACGGCCTAACGGCGCTGCCTGGGCAAAATTTCGAGTTAAAAATCTACCCAAAGTATTTCAGGATCCTCCCCGATGCAACGGAATTCGTGCATTGAGCTGAGCTTCTCCAGACTCAGGTTTGAGTTAGGAGGAAAACGGAGAACTTATGGGTTAAACCGTGTGCCGTGATGTTGATCCAACGACTAAACTAAACTAAACTAATGAAAATCGTAAACTGATTAGAGAAATTAGACGCAGACAGTCAAAATTTGTTGGACATATGAGAAGAAATGGATTGGAGAACTTATTGACAACTGGCAAGATCGAGGGGAACAGACCAAGAGGAAGGCTGAGAGGAAAATACCTGGATGGCTTGGCCACATGGCATGGACGAGACAGGAACACTGAGCTGATCCACGACTCTGGTGATCGAGTGAAATGGCGAGTCATGACCGCCCACGCTTTCCGGCATGGCACATAATTGATTGATTGGATCTATCATGCACTATTGATGAACAAAAGATGAGTGATTGGAAGAGCTGAAACTGAATCATTCAGTTTCAGCCCTTCCAATCACTCATCTTTCAGTCATGGAACAATCATCATTCAGTGAATGTAAGACGAGCCTACGTGCCCAAATTGTGACCCTTTGAAAATAAAGTTCAATCAATCAGCACAAAGGAAGAGTGGGTGATTTTATCCATTCAGATAAGCTGACCTTCAACATTGAGTAATAAAATGGAAGAAACAATATGGGTAGTCGCATTCCGGCACGAACCTAAGACCTATCCACGCCAATATTGGCGTGGATAGGCCTTAGGTTCGTGCCGGAATGCGATCGGCGTTGCCAGTAGTGGGTTGTGCTCAATATTTAAATTTCAAATCCCGAAACAACCAAATAATCAATATGGGCAGTGTTGTTAGGCTAGGCTGTTGCTGCCACTCTACACTTCTAAAGGAAGCCTCAAATTTGTGGGACATGCTTCTCTGCTTACTCTCTCCACATGAAATGGACACAAACACATATTTAAATGTCTTTATTTTAATTTTGCTGAATATAAGTTTCTTAAGTCTACAATAACCGGTTGTGAGCCCAAAGCTAACAACTTACCATCTCACGGTAATGAGAAGTACAGTTGTGATTTCTGTATATGTCAAAATGTATGTTTCTTAGGCTTTTTTGTAAAATATTATTTACCTTAATTTCAGATTTTTTTTTTCTCTTAATATGTAGCTCTATTTTCACTCTCACACGTTTGTCTTCCCTTCTTGGTAAGTCTATTTGCCTTCTTGTTTCTAAACATATTCCATTGGTAGGAATCCACAGCATATTTACAGCTTGAAATTTACAATAATTGTCTTGTTAGGCTGCCACAAGATCGCCAATTTCATTGTTTTTACTGTCACATAATACTATGATTTCAAAAGTTCATAAAATAAATATTTTTTCATAAGTCAGGTCTTAGTCAGATATGATTGAGCTAAAGTATAACAGTAGACGGTACTATATGTTTTTTGTTAGTGTCAAATGTTGGGCAGCACTCACCAAACCCGACAGCCCACATTGTGCCAACGACTTCAGGTGGATGAGCATAATTGGGAATGTACAAGCCTTATCCTGGTGTGAGGAAATGCAACCTAAAGACTAAATGTCTGGCAGGGCAGACCAGGCCCTAAGCTTTGGTTGGCAGCTGGACTAGGATTGAAGTTCTAACAGGTGTACAGTTAGAGCATTGCTTTGCTGATCCAGCAGTTTCTGCAGATTGTTTTGTTCCAGATGTACCGGTGTTACATTTCCCCTGGAATAAACTAGACAGGCCGAGAGAAGGGTCATGCTGCATGGGCAACTCATGATCTCTAAATTCAGCCCAGACTTTGTGCTATGTAGAGGGCCATATTTGCTGCCCACATGGGTTGTAGTTATGGTAACTTTTTTGTAGAACAATGTAACAAACTATCGTCTGTCAAGACTGCAAAGTGCCAGTAAGTCATCACAACTCCATTCATTAAAAACAATAGGAAAAACATAAGTTACAAGTATGGGGCATGTCAATAGAAGAGATGGAATAGAGAAGTGGAAAAATACTGGAACGAGAGACAGAGGAAGACAGAACAATGTATGTGGAAAGCTGAAAAAGGCAACACGTAATCATATAAACATCTCCAACTTTATTACATTATCAAATGGCAGCGAGGTTTGGGGGGTCATGATCACCAATGCCCATCCCCATAGGAGGCACCTGAAGAAACATACTACTATAATATGCATACATGATATGTAATTCAGTTTGCACAAATGCATATAATAAAAACTACAGGGAACTTCTTTATAACATATTTTTATTAGATTTACATAAGAACTGAAACTTTGGTGGCACAGTGATCCCAGATTCAATCTCCAGCAGTGTTGACCTGTATGATTCAGAGCATGACTCTGTCACATAATGTTTTGATTTTAAAAGTTCATAAAGAGAGAGCCTCTATATATGGGTCTTATATATATATGGCGCCTATGTCCTGGCACCTATATATATATATGGGTAAATGGGAATATTCTAAAACAAGTGAATTGGTACAGCTATCTTGGAACAGTCAAAACTTCTGATGGAAGATGCCTTGAAGAGATTAGAACAAGAATTCCTTGGTGAAGGTAGACTTTTGCAAGATGGAAAACATACTGACCAATAAAAAGATGTCATTTTTTCAATGACAAAAAGAGTGTTGAGGTGCTACACAGAACTTGTGCTTTTGTATATATGTGAAGCATGGATAATGAGTAAAATGGCTGAAGAATATTTAAAGGCAGTAGTAATGTGGTTTCTAAGGAAAAAACAAAGAATACCATGCACAGACATAAAAACTAACGAGTAAATTCTGCAAGAAGCAATTGAAAACAGTAAACTGATTAGAGAAATTAGATGCAGACAGTCAAAATTGTTTGGACATGTTATGAGAAGAAAGAAATTACAGCACTTGGTGACAACTGGCAAGACTGAGAGGAAAAGAACCAAGCAGGGAAGTAAATATCTGCATGGCATGGCTGAGACCATAACACATGGAATAACTCAATATATTAAAGTAAACAAGGTTGCTTAGGAAAAACTACTGCAATGATACGTTAATTGAGACATTTTGAAATGACAACATTTCGGTGATATATAAACCCATGGCAGATATGAGAAGTCACTTAAGATAATTAATCATCCCATGGCAGTTATCAGTTAATAAAGTTTAAAGAATAGAGACATTGAGAAAGCTACGTACAATCCCTTCAAATACTATATCATGTACCATTCTAGAAGGCATTATAGAAAGCTTTTTCAACAATAACACAAAAGAGCCCACACCATATATTTTAACAAGAATTCACCAAATATGTACTAACAACAACCATCTGTGTGTGTATACACATTATAGCATTGTTATTCATTTTGAACAGTCCATACATTATGCACCAACTTTAAATAATGTAATAAATACAGTGGGTGGAACAAGGAAACAACGTATAAAACATAAATGCGAAAACAATCCTTTCGCAGACACTGCCAAAAGGACGTTAATAGTAAGCTGGCTCTGTGGTGTAGTGGCTACGGATACAATTCATAATCCTGCATACCATTCTCAAACACAGCTACAGGCGATTTGGCAGCAGACCACCTTGCTTTGTATTTTCATATAATGGTATGTGTTTTTTATTCGTTCAGAAATCAAAGGCAAACTACAGAACGTAAATTTGCCAAGAAATCACAAACAACCAAAAAATGCTTGGGTTGACTGCGATGTCCTTATAAAGAATATGCAACTAACATTAGACCTTCACATATTCTAAGCTCAGGTACAGTAATGTGTGAATGGCCAATCCATTACTATCACCTTTCCTTCTGAGAATATTCTTAACAATACTTGGAACCTATTATATGAAACTGAGTTGACACTTTAAAAAGTTAGTTGCATATCCTTTTACAGGACGTCGCAGTCAACCCCAGCATTTTTATGTTGTTTGTGATCTCTTTGCAAGTTTACGTTCAGTAGTTTTCCATGGCTTTCTGAACGACCGGCACCCATACTTTTTTGTAACAAGCCAACGCAAGGTGGTCTGCTCCAAATCGCCCGTAGCTGTGTTTCGAGCGCTGTATGCGGGATTACAAACTGCATCCGTAACCCCTTCACTACGGAGCCGGCTGAGTTGACACTAGACTAGAGGTAGTCAGAAAGTAAAGTTTACATGACTTAATCCTACCAGACCACTGTAGATGCCTTGAAGAGATTAGAACCAGAATCGCCATTGCGAAAATAGCCTTTAGCAAGATGAAAAACATTCTGACTAATACAAATATGTCAATTGAAACGAGAAAAAGAGTGTTGAGGGGATACATAGAGCGTGTTCTTTTGTATGAATGTGAAACTTGGACAATGTGCAGTCAAGCTGAAAAACATCTGATGGCTGCAGAAATGTGGTTTCTGAGGAAAATGCAAAGAATACCATGGACAGATAGAAAAACCAATGACCAAGTACTACAGGAGACAAATGAAAATCCTAAATTGATTAGAGAAATTAGACGTAGATAGTCAACATTTTTTGGACATGTCATGAGAAGAAATGGGTTGAAGAACTTAGTGATAACTGGCAAGATCGAAGGAACAGACCAAGAGGAAGACCGAGAGAAAATACCTGGATGGCTTGACCACATGGCATGGACGAGACAGGAACACTGAGCTGATCCTCGACTCTGGTGATCGAGTGAAATGGCGAGTCATGATCGCCAACGCTTTCCGGCATGGCACATGATTGATCGATTGATTGATTGAGGCAATAAGTAGGGGATATAAACATATAATATTATTCTATCAATCAATCATGTGCCATGCTCATTGTCCAAGTTTCACATCCATACAAAAGAACAGGCTCTATGTATCCCCTCAACACTCTTTTTCTCGTTCAATTGACATCTTTTATTGGTCAGAATGTTTTTCATCTTGCTAAAGGCTACTTTCGCCATGGCGATTCTTGTTCTAATCTCTTCAAGGCATCTCCCATCAGATGTTATAACTGTTCCAAGATAATTGTACCGATTCACTTGTTGAAGAATATTTCCATTTACTTGTATATTACATTGTGGCACTTCATCCTTCCTACTGACGACCATAACCTGAGTCTTTTTACAATTTAATTCTAACCCCAGTTGCTCACTGTATACAACAACCGTATCTACTAATTGTTGCAGGTCCTGCTCATTGTCTGCAATTAATACTGTATCATCTGCATATCTAATGTTATTGATGTTTCGTCCTCCAATGCTGATTCCATTTATATCCTCTACATTTCTGAAAATATTTTCACTGTACAGGGAAAAAAGATCTGGAGACATCACACATCCCTGCCTAACACCTCTCTTAATTGGCTGATACTGTCCCACTTCATTATCAATCCTTATTGCAGCTTGTTATTTCCAATATATGTTTTTTATAAGTCTAATGTCTTTCCCATCAATTTGTAGATCTGCAAGCATATCCACCATAATTTTATGACAAGGGAGATTATTAGAATTTTAGAAAGAAAATTGTTTAACTTGTATAATATCATTAACAAACCATAATTCTCTTAATTTTTCTTATAGAAATAAAGGAGCTAATGTCTCAGTCAGAAATTATAATTTCTAGCAAAAGGCTTTTAGTATTCTTAAAGAAATTGTATTTAATATTTATTTAATTACATTTTATAATCAACTTTTAACATTTTACATTTATATTTAATTATTAACAGTAATTTTAGTGTGTAATCGTTTTGAACTATACCAGCGTATGCATTTCTTTTCGTTTCGGGGCTAATCTTCAGATGCTCTTTTATCAATAATGATTCTCGTATATTCTACGTCTTGAAAATCGTTACACTCTTGGCGAATGTCCGCTTCAGTTGTCTTGCCGGAATGAATTATGTATAGGTGAAGTCTTGTTCATTTTTCTAGACGTCTGCCATTGTTATTATTGTTTTTTTTTTTTTTTTTGACAGATCCTTTCCGATGTAAACTGAAGAAGGTTGGATGTTGTTATGGGACACCGTCACGTCATCCTTTTTTTTTAAAGTGGAGGGGGGGAGGGGGGGGGGGGTTGCTCAACTATCTACCTGCGAGAGTTATTTTTCCGTTGTGTATTGACTTTAACTATGTAGTATATACTATTTGATGTATATTGTATAACATTGGTGTTGTTCCCCGTATCCATGTATCTACTGTGTTCGCCAGGAAGGAGGCGCTGGAAACTCTTACCCCCGGGTAGATTGGGCCCGTTAGCTATTACAGCGGCCAATCTAGGAGATGGAAAACTCCGATTATAAACCTCCAAGTTAAAGGTGTACCGACGTGCCGAGGACTGAATGGCCACGGGTGAGTTGGTCGTGAACGTGGAACGTCTGGTATGCGGGCGGGGCGGCGCCAGGCGTATGGACTCCTAAGGGACATCCCCTGCCCCTTCCCTAGCAGGCAGGCTCTACTATATCTAACCAACTATGAATAATACAAAGAATTATCGCCGAAGCAACGGAGTACGTGCTTTGTGCTCGATACCTATCACAACAGCCAGCGGGGAGAGAATGAAGCGGAGAAGAAGAGGTAGGGGAGAGGGGGAAAGGAAAAGGAAGAAGAGGGCTGGAGCCAAAATTGGTAGAAGGAAAACGGATCGTTTGGGACTCAAAAATGTACGGGTTGGGTATTGGAATTGCCGTAGTGCAAAGAAACGAGGACCAATACTGGAGAAACTGGTCTTCGATTTTAATGTCCTGATGTTACAAGAACTGAATACGAACTCTTTTAAGTGCCCTGGCTACACATGTTACATCAACTCAACTGGGCAGGGAAGCCATGGGCAGGCTCTGGTGATCAATGACGGTTTACAGCAATCAATACTGGATATGATTGGGTGGGGTCAGGAGAGTAAAGAGGTGCAGGGAATGCGGATACAAATCGGCTGATACAGCTGGAACCTGTTAAATATATATGTAAGTGAGGAATCATGCATAAGCAGAGAGAGTTGGGACTGGTTGAAAGGTTCAGTGGACACTCCAGATACCAGGTATCTGATATGTGGTGATTTCAATGCCCGCGCCAAGGAATGGGACAGGTCGGGATAGAACAGACAGGGTACCGCTCTTGCTGAGGCCTTGCTTGAGACAGGTGTTGTCTGTCTAAATGACGGTACACCCACTAAGCTAGCAATGAGACTGGGGGAACTTGACCTGGCCCATCTACCTGGCGCTTGTATCCCAAGAGGCGACATCAGATATAAAATGGAGCGTCCTTGGAGACCATGGAAGTGACCACCTCCCCTGTTCTGTGCTGATACATAAGTCAAGCACAGTTAGCGTTATTAGAGCTCGCAGGGCATTCAGTTATGATCTCGACCACTCTTCGCTCTTGGGGCGCCTTAAATCACAGGGAAGATCTAAACCAACAAAAAGAATCTTTACCCAACCACCATGGTGAACACCAGAGGTCGAGAATTCATGGAGGGAAAGAGGACGGCCATAAGGAATTAGCAGAGGGTGCGGAGAGCATCCAATTCAGTTGACACAGAATTGGAAGAGGCTGAAAGGTATTAAAAAAAAGTAACGGTGCAGGATTTCAAACTCCAGGCAGCAGAGGCAAAGAGGATTAAGTGGGAACAGTTTATCAATGAAGTCGGTGGGGATGTGACATGGGAAAATTCTGGAGGCTGCACCGGCAGATGAACATAAATGATGGGATTTGGAGGAGATGGCTCTTTGTTTCAACCTAAGCATCAATACGGTGGAAATACCCACGATTGGCTGCATAGCTACCTGGTCCCATTCCCAAAGCCAGGTAAGGACCACTCCAGACTTAATGGATACCGAATCATAACCCTGCAAAACACGCATGGCAAAGTCCTCGAAAAGATAGTAGCATGCAGGCTCCTCCAGCAACATTTGGAAAGTCGGAATCTGCTTCCCCAAGGACTCGGGAGCTATCGGCCTGGAAAGACACCTGGGCCAATGCTGCAACCTTTGCATGTGATGTCTACGAGGGCTTCCAGGATAAACAGGAGACAGTGGCGGTAGCTCTTGACCTGGGGGATGCGTATAACAGGGTTAAGTATGATCGATTAATACACACACTGTTGGACATGGAGGTCTGCCCTTGCCCTGTTAGATGGGTTGCGACAGTCCTATTATGAGCGTAAGGTTGCACTGCGCATGGGTACCTGGACTTCTGACCCCTGTACTATCACACCTGGGTTGCCGCAGGGATCTGCCTTGTCCCCGGTGCCCTTTAATGTCTACACCAGCAAAATCGCAGCTATTGAGACACCAGGTGTGGGTAGAATCTTGACATTTGCAGATGATGTGCTGGTGTACAGACAGGGCAGAGACAGGGCCAGTTTGGCGAAAGACGTACAGGTGGCCGTAGACAAGGTGACGGCGTGGTGCAGGGACACAGTGGCCATTATAAACCCAGACAAGGCATCTGTTGTGTGGTACTTACTGGATAACCGGATCGTCAAGGCAGACGTCCGAGGTATTATGTTGAATGGATGTCCTCTTTGTCGAGAGAGTAAATTAAGGTACTTGGGTAACACCTTTGACAGGTGTTTGTCTTTTAAGGATCATGTGGAGGCTTTGGTGGTGAAGGCTGGTAGGGGACTTAATGCAATGAGGGCTATGGCAGCAACAGGGTAGATCAGAGGATGCTGTGCAGGCTCTTTCAGCAGTTAATAATTTCTGTCATTGAGTATGGTTTGGGGCTGCTTACAGTATCAAAAAGCCAGCTTGAAGGTTGGAGCGCATAGAGAATGCTGCGATGCGGTTAATACTGGGGTGCACAAAGAACACACCAATTATGCATGAGGCATATTCTGGCGCTACCTACAATGACGGATAGACATAGGGTCCTTTAGGCCAAATGGTACATGGGAGTTGCCGCAGACAGGGATCACCCGCTGCATGCAGCAATGGATATGGTAAAGGTGTCATAGACTAAGATGAGGCACGTCCTGGATGGCACAGGCAGAACTCTCTATAAATCAGGTGTGTGATCTAGAGACCATCAATCGTGAAAGAGAGTGGGTTGAAGTTCCGGAAGACATGACGGACTGGCACAATGTAATAATAACACTGGGTCGTGAGTGCAGATAATGGGCAGCGGGCTGCACTGAGTTTGAAGTGCAAAAGCTGATCCAGAGCAACATACATCAAGGTGACATAGTCATCTGCACCGATGGGTCAGTGGTGAGAAACAGACGTACTGGATGGGGCTTTATTGCAATGGCTAATGGGCGAGTCTTGAAAAGGATTGACTGGCTTATGAGACTACGACCTCCAGCATGATAATGGAGGTGTTGGCAGTAATAACGGCATTAAGGTGGCTAGAGGAGACTACTGCAACACACATTGTATTCATTACGGATTCAAATAGTATGCTTAGCAAGGTGCAGAAAGGAATGTTTCGTGTGGAATGGCTCTCGTCGCTTCAGAGGTAACAGATTATGAGAATTGTATGGATATTTTGCCCTGGCCATGCGGGTGTACGGGGGAATGAACAGGCTGATAGGCTAGCAGGGAATGCACCTCTTGGTGGTATTTTGCCTATGGACAAGGGGGAGGTGGTCGTGTGCTTGTGGAACCAGGTGGAGAAGGCGGAGGAACAAATTGAGAACCCATATGTGGAAAGAATGAGATGGCGGATGATCGGCAGGGGTTCTGGAAGAATCTCAAAACTGAGAGGGAAGACCAGGAGAACTTTTAATCAGATAGCGGTGGGAACGATTAGTAGTATGACTCTTCGCTGGCTATTGAGCGAGGGGACTGAGCACGTATGGGAATGTCCTGAGTGCAGTGATGTCGGTTCTTAACTCAACTCAACTCAGCTGACAGTGACACCTACTGGCGTTTTGTTAAAATAGTCCCGCTCTGTGGGGAAACAAACAACATTTTTTTACTGGCCTCTTAGGGCCAAACAAAATTTAAAGCAAATTAACCATGCCCATTCAAAACTTTGATAACATTAAGAAAGAAATGAGAAGGCTGAAAAATGTTATGTATGTGTGAGACCAGAGGATATTATAACTTCCGAGGAATGTAACATAAACCATTCTGGTGGAGAGAAAAAAATAAAACAAATTAGGGGTTTCAATTATAATTATAAATAGGAGAAGAACAATGTGGATTTGTAGAAGGCAAGGGCTCAGTAAATGCGAAAGATTCTCAATGCCAATGAATTTCATCGCCTCACGTTTTCTTGCCCAGGGTTTCTTTTATGATACAACAAATTAGACATGGCCGAGGAGAAGTGTAACAGTTTTAAAATGACTGTCATCCTCGGGGATTTCAACGCCAAAGTAGCAACGAGAAGGTGAGTGGCGTGACTGGTGGCTATGGCCTAGGTCAGGGTTGAGCAAACTTTTTGTTCGTAGGGCCACATTGACAAATTTAAAGCTATTGAGGGGGGGGGGGGGGGGGGATATATATTATGTCCACTTTGTTTATAGCAACCTGTCACAATAAGTAATTATGAGTATTGCAATTGCATTTTATTTATACACTTAGACATTATATTTTACGATATGGACTCAAACTTTTACTAATTTGTTAACAAGATGTTACAATGTTTTATTATAATACTTTCTTTTTATTATCTTTCAATGATTTAAGTTAGACACAAACCGACCACATTGTCACTTAAATTGTTGATTTCTAATGAGATGTATGTGACTTCTTCCAATTTTTGACTATATTCTTGAAATCTGGAGCAAGTTTATTTGTTGAAATTCGCATGACAGCATGCAAGGTGCAGTCCGACAATAAATACCTATGCTTAAATTTGTTGATCTTCAAGCAAGAAAATTCTTGTTCGCAAATGTATGTTGATCCAAACATTGATAAAAGTTTAGCTGCAAAATTTTTCAAGTTGGGAAATAATTCTTCTGATAAAGATCCATAGAAATCCAGCAAACCATCTGACTTGAATTTCCCTTTCAGGTCATGATTTCCTTGTAAGTCAAGCAGCTCCAACTGTATGCCCTCTGTGGCTGTATCAGCTTATGCACTAGAAGGGGAACTGAGAATGTCGAACTGTGGCTCTCTTGAAATCTTGGAATCTCCTTCCAAATTTTTCAGTCAATGCATCTAATTGGGCTATGTACTTTTCACTCATTTCACCAGAAATGGTTTCTTGTTTCAGCAAAGGGAAGTGACAAAACCATTTTTTTTTTCATTTCCTTGTGTGAAGAACAGTGAGTGGTTTGCCTGACGTGATTTTACATGTACATACAATTGATGTGCAAACATACCATTATCCTGAAGCTTGACATTTAGTTCATTTAACTTTTCCTTAATTTCAGTGGCAAACATAGTCTAACTTTCGCTCTTTATTGACAAAAAAAAAAATGTTTGCATATCCTTTACAGGACATCGCTGTTAGCATCAGCATCTATCAGTTGATTGTTGATTTCTTGGCAAGATTACGCTCAGTAGTTTGCTATTGCTTTCTGAGCGGCCGGCTCACATACCCCGTAAGTTACCGACGCGATTCGAACCACTGCTGATTCTCACCGTCGTCACGTTACTTACGCGAGTATGCAAGATTACGGAGAAAAGTCGCTAACCTCTAGGCCAGGAAGCCGGCCTTTATTGACAAGCTAGTATTAAAGTCACATTCAATGCCCTTCATCTCAAGGAACATCACTATTTATTTTCTAAGGTCCCACACTCGCCTCAATACTTTGCCGAGACTCCGCCATCGAACATTTGTATGGCACAGACATCGGAATGTTCAGTTTCCAAATCGTCAAATAATGCCTTGAACTGTCTGTGATTAGGTCCTCTTGATCTGATGAGGCTGATGACACTGACAACTGGGTCAATAACATGCTTGATATTCAAAACAGATTTACACAGACTTTCTTGATGGATCGCACAGTGAAGTGGTAATGATTAGTGGTCAGGATATTCTGCTTTAGTCTTATCACTTATCAAATTTACCAGACCTACATTTTTTCCAGTAAAAGCACGAGTTCCGTCAGTTGTAAAACTTGCCATCTTGTTCCAAACAATCCAGTTCTTTCAATACAGTTAGTAACAGCATTGTATATACCATAGCCTGTGATTGTGTCTTTGAGTGACTCAACACTCAGTAACTCTTCAGTGAGATTTAATAAAGTGTTTATTCCACGTATAAATATCAATAATTGGGCAAAATCATGTACATCGGTACTTCATCCAATGCAAGAGAGTACTACAAAAATTGTTATGTCAACAAATAGTTACAATCAGCAATGAAGAAATTGCGAATGTCACAACGTGCGAATGTCACAGCCTGTGAATGTCACTACTAGCGAATGTCACTACCTACGAATGTCAGAACCTGCGAATGTCACAACCTGCGAATGTCACTACCTGCGAATGTCACAACCTGCGAATGTCACTACTAGCAAATGTCACAACCTGCGAATGTCACAATCTGCAAATATCACAACCTGCAAATGTCACAACCTGTGAATGTCACAACCTGCAAATGTCACTACTAGCGAATGTCAATACCTGCGAACGTCACAACCTACGAATTTCATAATCTGTGAATGTCACTACTAGCGAATGTCACCACCTGCGAATGTCATAATCTGTGAATGTCACAACCTGCAAATACCTTGGCTCCACGAGTAATAACAATGACTTCAAATGACGTCACATGGAGTAGGACCAAAGCAATGCAGAGGTTAGAACTAAGAAGCTGTGGCCAAAAAAAAAACAACCAGCAAACACACAGCAGTAACACGTTTGAGAACATGCATCTTTTCAATGGAAACATCATTAACATCAACATCATCACGTGCCCTGCCCAATTGGCGTAGCCTTTCAGGCCTCTCCACAGGTCACCGTTCCATGTGTTCTGGATCAGTTATATTTATGACGTTTCTCCACGTCACTATCTCAGATTATCCACATCGTTTCTCTTTGTCTGGTTTGCTACCTCTTCTGCTGCTAATCATTTCAGTTGTCGCGATGTTTTCCAAAGCCTCTTTTCAATATATGACCCAAGCGCATGTGTCCAGTTCCTTTTCTTGTATACAAAATTCAAGATTGGTGACTCAGCCATGTGCACATGTGGTTTGGCGTCGCAGACAGCAGAGCACATACTCCAGGGCTGCTCAAATTACAACATATCCAGGCGAACCTTCTGGCCTAGAGAGACAACAGTGGAAGATATACTTAATGGACCGCTGAGTGAACTAAAAATAAGACTGTTAGATTCATATAAGAGACAACATTGCAGTTATAGACATATTTCAAGCGACGGAAAGAAGAAGAAGAAACACGTCTTCTGTCTTGACAATAATTTATGTCATTCAATGAATCAGGAGCTGCCCAATGAAGGGCAGTAACGATTACACCAAAACCACAAGTGTATAACTTTCACAGGAACAAAATATATACCAGTTTTGTTAACAGCAAATGGCCTGTGCTTTCGTAATGAATGGGAATCATCATGATGCTCGTAAACGTGGGCGGTCATGTTTTGCTAACTCACTCGATCACCAGAATCTTGGATCAACTCTGTGTTCTTTTCTCGACTATACAACGTGGAAGCCATCCATGTATTTACTTCTCTGCAATCCCCTTGTTCTCTTCCCCTCGCCAGTTGTCACCAAGTTCTCCAATTCTCATAAAGTTACCGAAGAATTGTGATTGTCTACGTTTACTTTCTCTAATCAGTTTACGGTTTTCATTTGTTTCTTGTAGGATTTGGTCATCGGTTTTTCTGTCTGTGCATGGAATTCTTTGCCTTCTCCTCAGAAACGACATTTCCACAGCCATCAGATGTTTTTTCAGCTTGACTGCTCATTGTCAACGCTTCACATCCATACAAAAGTACAGGATGTATGTAGCACCTGAACACTCTTTTTCTCGTAGCAATTGACATCATTTTATTGGTCAGTATGCTTTTCATCTTCGCCATGGCGGTTCTTGTTCTAATCTCTTCAAGGCATCTCCCATCAGATGTTATGACTGTTCCGAGACAATTGTAACGGTTCACTTGTTTAAGAACATTCCCATTTACTTGTATTTTACATCGTGGTGTGTTCTTCTTCCTAGTGACGATCACAACCTGTGTCTTCTTACAATTTAATTCGAACCCAGGTTTTCACTATGTGCAACAATCGCATCTACTAAATGTAGCAGGTCCTGTTCATTGTCGGCAATCAGTCTGTATCATCTGCATCTAATGTTATTGATGTTATGTCCCCCAATGATGATTCCATTCATATCTTCAACATTTCGGAAAATACTTTCACTGTACAGGGAAAAAAGATCTGGAGACATTACACATCCGTATCTCACACCTCTCTTACTTAATAGGCTCTATGAATGTGACTGCTAGACAACGATTCATTTTTTTGTTTGGGGCTTTTTTAGCGTTTCCTCGCTTTGAAAACAAGAGTAGTCCTTTCACGTGCCCCTACTTCTAGTGCACTGGGCTGATTTTTGCGTGTGGATTAGCTTTCCCTATTACCAATGTCCCTCACCATCAGGCGAACCCACACTGACTTCTGGGGTGCTTGTATGAAAAACTTCTATGACTCACTAAAAGCGGTCTATGGCCCTACATCACCAGGCATAGTTCCCCTCCTTGGTGCACATTGGTCACCGACAAGAATGAAATCCTCCAACACTGGGTAGAGCATTTTAGCAATATCTTAAATGCAACCTCCTCCGTCGATGTCGAAACCATTAACTACCTTCCCCAAATCCCCACTAATGATACTCTTGCTGACTTACCAGCCATAGTGAAAATAAATAAAGCCATCCATCAACTTTCCAGCGGCAAGGCGCCTGGTCCTGACTCCATCCCGGCAGAGATCTACACAGCTGGTGGGCCGGTTCTGATAGAGAAGCTTCACCAAGTCTTTACAACAAATACATGGGTGAACGAGACCATGCCACAAGATTTCAATAGTCCACCTTTACAAACGTAAAGGAAACCTTAAATATTGAGCACAACCAACTACTGGCAACGCCGATCGCATTCTGGTATGAACCTAAGGCCTATCCACGTCAATATGGAAGCACTATACTCGAGTTTCGCCCTCATTTTAGCTCGTCAGTAGTGCATATCCCTGACCGGATCCGGAAACTGTCCCGGATCACGCGTGTGAAGCGGGTGTGTAACCACGCGGCACACACTGGACACACCAAATTATCACAACAGAACATCACAACGCTACCCATCGTAGGCTATGCTCAAGATTGCCAAGTAAAGGAAACCGCCAATCCCGTGACAGCCACCGAGGTACCTCCTTGATCTCAATTGCAGGGAAAATACTCGCCAGAATTCTTCTCAACCTTCTCACAGACCATCTTGACCAAGGTCTTCTTCCTGAGAGTCAATGTGATATTAGAAAGAAAAAAACGAGGAACTGTTCAGAAGATTTTCACGGCAAGGCAGTTGCAAGAGAAATGTCAGGAACAGAACTTCGAAATGTTCTTCACTTTCATTGATCTTACCAAGGCTTTTGTTACAGTCAGCAGAGAAGAACTGTGGAAGATTATGGCAAAAATATGGCTGTCCACGAAAGTGTGTACAAATAGTGCTGCTATTTCATGATGGTATGCAGGCAAGAGTCCAGGGAAAGGGAGAATTGTAAGAGCCCTTTCCTGTCACCAATGGAGTGAAGCAAGGCTGTGTTCTGACACCAACATTGTTTAGCCTAATGTTTTCAGCAATGCTGACCAATGCTTTCGAAAACAACGACATTGGAATAGACATCAATTACCACATGGATGGAAAGTTATTCAATCTCAGAAGGCTGAAATCTAAAAACCAAAGTTCCTGTAAGGCAGTGTTTCCCCACGTGGGGCCCACGCCCCACAGGGGGGCAATTCGATTGTTAAGGGGGGCAATTCGAAAATGGAAGAAATCGGCTGGATATAACAAAACGGGGAGACTTGAGACTGAAGTTAACTAAATTGGAACCTGACATAAGATCTCTTTGCAGCAAGCATCAAGCACAAGGATCTCACTAAATTTAAATAATTACTAATAGTTAAAATAATATAGAAAAATCTTTCATTAAAATTATTTTGTACTTGAATTTCAGTTCTCCATTATATGTTTTCAAAATTTACTTACTGTGTTTGATCAATAATTTTCTAGTGATTTCTTCCTACAACCTGTCGGTCTTTGGCTAGGATCGGGTACATTTGCTGCTCTCCCCCCAGAAGTGCGCCTGGTCTGGTCGGGGGCCGGGATGATCAAATAAACACCCATCACATATCTTCACCTTAGATGTGGGCCTGGTGGACCACTGTGCGCAGTAGCTCACAGTGAGTCTAAGGTCAACACAAACAAAGGGGGAGGCGGGGGAACCAGCTTGTCTGGGATAACCGCCAAACAAAGCACACAAAAAAATTCACCCAACACACAGGGACGCGGGACCGGGGGGGGGGGGGGGGGGGGGGGGGGGGGTGGGGTCTCTGGGAACCGTGAGCCCTTCTAAAAATGAAGTTCAAGTTTCTTTAGTGAACACTTCAATTAGTGAATATTAAAAATTATGCATATGTTGAAGGTGGGGGGGGGGGGGGCATAAGAATTTTAGAAAGGCTTAAGTGGGGCATAGCGCAAAAAAGGTTGGGAAACACTGCTGTAAGGTGTAAGTATATATGCAGGTATGTGTATTTTTATTAATATGCTTGTGCACATGTTGTCTGCCTGTCTCATAACATGGTAATATGCATTGTTTATGTTTACAACATTCATTTGACAATGTTTTTTTTTTCCTATGTGAATGTATCATGCACTATTGATGAACAAAAGATGAGTGATTGGAAGGGCTGAATGTAAGACGAGCCTATGTGCCCAATTTGTGATCATTTGAAAATAAAGTTTAATCAATTAATCAATCAGCACAATGGAAGAGTGGGTGATGTTATCCATTCAGCTAAGCTGACCTTCAACAGTGAGTAATAAAATGGAAGAAACAATATGTGCAGTGGTGTTAGGATAGGCTGTGCTGCCACTCTACACTTCTAGAGGAAGCCTCAAATTTGTGGGACATGCTTCTCTGCTTACTCTCTCCACATGACATGGACACAAACACATATTTAAATGTCTTTATTTTAATTTTGCTGAATATAAGTTTTTTAAGTCTTTAATAACCGGTTGTGAGCCCACAGCTAACAACTTACCATCTCACGGTGATGAGAAGTACAGTTGTGATTTCTGTCTATGCCAAAATGTCTGTTTTTTAAGCCTTTTTGTAAAATATTATTTACGTTAATTACTGGTTTTTTTTTTCTTTAATATGTAACTCTATTTTCACTCTCACACGTTTGTCTTCCCTTCTTGGTAAGTTTAATTGCCTTCTTGTTTCTAAATATATGCCATTGATAGGAATCCACAGCATATTTACAGCATGGAATTTACAATAACTGTCTTGTTGGGCTGCCACAAGATCGCCAATTTCATTGTTTTTACTATGATTTCAAAAGTTCATAAAATAAATATATTTTCATAAGTCAGGTCTTAGTCAGATATGAATGAGCTAAAGTATAACAGTAGACGGTACTGTATGTTTTTTGTTAGTGCCAAATGTTGGGCGGCACTCACCAAACCCGACAGCCCACATTGTGCCAATGACTTCGGGTGGATGAGCGTAATTGGGAATGTACAAGCCCTATCCTGGTGTGAGGAAATACAACTTAAAGACTAAATGTCTGGCAGGGCAGACCAGGCCCTAAGCTTTGGTTGGCAGCTGGTCTAGGATTGAAGTTCTAACAGGCGTACAGTTAAAGCATTGCTTTGCTGATCCGGCAGCTTCTGCAGCTTGTCTTGTTCCAGATGTACCGGTGTTACATTTCCCCTGGAACAAACTAGACAGGCCGAGAGAAGGGTCATGCTGCATGGGCAACTCATGATCTCTAAATTCAGCCCAGGCTTTGTGCTATGGAGAGGGCCATATTTTCTGCCCACATGGGTTGTAGTTATGGTTACTTTCTTGTAGAACAATGTAACAAACTATCGTCTGTCAAGACTGCAAAGTGCCAGTAAGTCATCACAGCTCCATTCATTAAAAACAATAAGTTACAAGTATAGGACATGACAATAGAAGAGATGGAATAGAGAAGTAAGCCTTACATGGAAAAATACTGAATGAGAGACAGAGGAAGACAGAACAATGTATGTGGAAAGCTGAATAAGGCAACACATAATCATATAAACATCTCCAACTTCATTACATTATCAAATGACAGCGAGGTCTGGGGAGTCATGATCACCAATGCCCATCCCATAGGAGGCACCTGAAGAAAGCCTACTATAATATGTATACATGATATGTAATTCAGTTTGCACAAATGCATATAATAAAAACTACAGGAAACTTCTTTATAACATATTTTTATTAGATTACATAAGAACTGAAACTTTGGCTGCACAGTAATCCCAGATTCAGTCTCCAGCAATGTTGACATGTATGATTTAGAGCTTGACTCTGTCACATAATGCTTTGATTTTAAAAGTTCATAAAGAGAGAGCCTCTATATATGGCTCTTATATATATATAATATATATATATATATATATATATATATATATATATATATATATATATATATATATATATATATATATATATATATATATCATCATCATTCATTGGCACCTTGCCGTCTTGACAGACGATAGTTTGTGCTTTAAAAAGGCATAATAACTTTTAACTATGGCGGTAGCGAGTGTGACTGATAAGGCCAATTTGCGCTGTAAATGTCCGTTCACAGTGGGTGCATGTGAACACGTGGTCATTTCCACCATCATGCACCATCTTACGTCTCAAATGCTTGGTGTGTGACTTTTCTGCAATAATTTTCTCCTTTGACTTTATTCCATTTCTGATATTTGCCCTCCATGCAACACGTTCAGCGGCGACTTGCTCCCAATGTGCATTATCAATGCCTGTATCAATCATGTCCCGCTTACACACATCTTTGTATCGTAGTAGAGGCCGACCCTGAGATCTCTTACCCATCTGTAATTCACCAAAAAAGATATCCTTTGGTATTCTACCATCATCCATCCTCCTAAGATGTCCTATCCATCTAAGTCTACGAAGACTGAGCATGGAATAAACTGTCACACAACCTGATCTTTATATATATATATATATATATATATTATATATATATATATATATATATATATATATATATATATATATATATATATATATATATATATATATATATATATATATATATATATATATATGGGTAAATGGGAATATTCTAAAACAAGTGAATTGGTACAACTATCTTGGAACAGTCAAAACTTCTGATGGAAGATGCCTTGAAGAGATTAGAACAAGAATTCCTTGGTGAAGGTAGACTTTGCAAGATGGAAAACATACTGACCAATAAAAAGATGTCATTTGCAATGAGAAAAAGAGTGTTGAGGTGCTACACAGAACCTGTGCTTTTGTATATATGTGAAGCATGGATAATGAGTAAAATGGCTGAACAATATTTAAAGGCAGTAGTAATGTGGTTTCTAAGGAAAATACAAAGAATACCATGGACAGACAGAAAAAGTAATGAGTAAATTCTGCAAGAAGCAAATGAAAACCGTAAACTGATTAGAGAAATTAGATCAGACAGTCAAAATTGTTTGGACATGTTATGAGAAGAAAGAAATTACAGCACTTGGTGACAACTGGCAAGACTGAGAGGAAAAGAACCAAGCAGGGAAGTAAATATCTGCATGGCATGGCTGAGACCATAACACATGGAATAATTCAATATATTAAAGTAAACAAGGTTGCTTAGGAAAAACTACTGCAATGATACGTTAATTGAGACATTTTGAAATGACAACATTTCGGTGATATATAAACCCATGGCAGATGATTAATCATCCCATGGCAGTTATCAGTTAATAAAGTTTAAAGAATAGAGACATTGAGAAAGCTACGTACAATCCCCTCAAATACTATATCATGTACCATTCTAGAAGGCATTAGAGAGAGCTTTTTCAACAATACCACAAAAGAGCCCACACCATATATTTTAACAAGAATTCACCAAATATGTACTAACAACAACCATCTGTGTGTGTATACACATTATAGCATTGTTATGTTCTCATTTTGCACAGTCCAGACATTATCCACCAACTTTAAATAATGTAATAAATACAGTGGGTGGAACAAGGAAACAACGTATAAAACATAAATGCGAAAACAATCCTTTCGCAGACACTGCCAAAAGGACGTTAATAGTAAGCTGGCTCTGTGGTGTAGTGGTTATGGATACAATTCATAATCCTGCATACCATTCTCAAAACACAGCTACAGGCGATTTGGCAGCAGACCACCTTGCTTTGTATTTTCATATAATGGTATGTGTTTTTTATTCGTTCAGAAATCAAAGGCAAACTACAGAACGTAAATTGCCAAGAAATCACAAACAACCAAAAAAATGCTTGGGTTGACTGCGATGTCCTTATAAAGAATATGCAACTAACATTAGACCTTCACATATTCTAAGCTCAGGTACAGTAATGTGTGAATGGCCAATCCATTACTATCACCTTTCCTTCTGAGAATATTCTTAACAATACTGGAACCTATTATATGAAACTGAGTTGACACTTTAAAAAGTTAGTTGCATATCCTTTTACAGGACGTCGCAGTCAACCCCAGCATTTTTATGTTGTTTGTGATCTCTTTGCAAGTTTACGTTCAGTAGTTTTCCATGGCTTTCTGAACGACCGGCACCCATACTTTTTGTAACAAGCCAACGCAAGGTGGTCTGCTCCAAATCGCCCGTAGCTGTGTTTCGAGCGCTGTATGCGGGATTACAAACTGCATCCGTAACCCCCTTCACTACGGAGCCGGCTGAGTTGACACTAGACTAGAGGTAGTCAGAAAGTAAAGTTTACATGACTTAATCCTACCAGACCACTGTAGATGCCTTGAAGAGATTAGAACCAGAATCGCCATTGCGAAAATAGCCTTTAGCAAGATGAAAAACATTCTGACTAATACAAATATGTCAATTGAAACGAGAAAAAGAGTGTTGAGGGGATACATAGAGCGTGTTCTTTTGTATGAATGTGAAACTTGGACAATGTGCAGTCAAGCTGAAAAACATCTGATGGCTGCAGAAATGTGGTTTCTGAGGAAAATGCAAAGAATACCATGGACAGATAGAAAAACCAATGACCAAGTACTACAGGAGACAAATGAAAATCCTAAATTGATTAGAGAAATTAGACGTAGATAGTCAACATTTTTTGGACATGTCATGAGAAGAAATGGGTTGAAGAACTTAGTGATAACTGGCAAGATCGAAGGGAACAGACCAAGAGGAAGACCGAGAGAAAAATACCTGGATGGCTTGACCACATGGCATGGACGAGACAGGAACACTGAGCTGATCCTCGACTCTGGTGATCGAGTGAAATGGCGAGTCATGATCGCCAACGCTTTCCGGCATGGCACATGATTGATCGATTGATTGATTGAGGCAATAAGTAGGGGATATAAACATATAATATTATTCTATCAATCAATCATGTGCCATGCTCATTGTCCAAGTTTCACATCCATACAAAAGAACAGGCTCTATGTATCCCCTCAACACTCTTTTTCTCGTTTCAATTGACATCTTTTTATTGGTCAGAATGTTTTTCATCTTGCTAAAGGCTACTTTCGCCATGGCGATTCTTGTTCTAATCTCTTCAAGGCATCTCCCATCAGATGTTATAACTGTTCCAAGATAATTGTACCGATTCACTTGTTGAAGAATATTTCCATTTACTTGTATATTACATTGTGGCACTTCATCCTTCCTACTGACGACCATAACCTGAGTCTTTTTACAATTTAATTCTAACCCCAGTTGCTCACTGTATACAACAACCGTATCTACTAATTGTTGCAGGTCCTGCTCATTGTCTGCAATTAATACTGTATCATCTGCATATCTAATGTTATTGATGTTTCGTCCTCCAATGCTGATTCCATTATATCCTCTACATTTCTGAAAATATTTTCACTGTACAGGGAAAAAAGATCTGGAGACATCACACATCCCTGCCTAACACCTCTCTTAATTGGCTGATACTGTCCCACTTCATTATCAATCCTTATTGCAGCTTGTTATTTCCAATATATGTTTTTTATAAGTCTAATGTCTTTCCCATCAATTTGTAGATCTGCAAGCATATCCACCATAATTTTATGACAAGGGAGATTATTAGAATTTTAGAAAGAAAATTGTTTAACTTGTATAATATCATTAACAAACCATAATTCTCTTAATTTTTCTTATAGAAATAAAGGAGCTAATGTCTCAGTCAGAAATTATAATTTCTAGCAAAAGGCTTTTAGTATTCTTAAAGAAATTGTATTTAATATTTATTTAATTACATTTTATAATCAACTTTTAACATTTTACATTTATATTTAATTATTAACAGTAATTTTAGTGTGTAATCGTTTTGAACTATACCAGCGTATGCATTTCTTTTCGTTTCGGGGCTAATCTTCAGATGCTCTTTTATCAATAATGATTCTCGTATATTCTACGTCTTGAAAATCGTTACACTCTTGGCGAATGTCCGCTTCAGTTGTCTTGCCGGAATGAATTATGTATAGGTGAAGTCTTGTTCATTTTTCTAGACGTCTGCCATTGTTATTATTGTTTTTTTTTTTTTTTTTTTGACAGATCCTTTCCGATGTAAACTGAAGAAGGTTGGATGTTGTTATGGGACACCGTCACGTCATCCTTTTTTTTTAAAGTGGAGGGGGGGAGGGGGGGGGGTTGCTCAACTATCTACCTGCGAGAGTTATTTTTCCGTTGTGTATTGACTTTAACTATGTAGTATATACTATTTGATGTATATTGTATAACATTGGTGTTGTTCCCCGTATCCATGTATCTACTGTGTTCGCCAGGAAGGAGGCGCTGGAAACTCTTACCCCCGGGTAGATTGGGCCCGTTAGCTATTACAGCGGCCAATCTAGGAGATGGAAAACTCCGATTATAAACCTCCAAGTTAAAGGTGTACCGACGTGCCGAGGACTGAATGGCCACGGGTGAGTTGGTCGTGAACGTGGAACGTCTGGTATGCGGGCGGGGCGGCGCCAGGCGTATGGACTCCTAAGGGACATCCCCTGCCCCTTCCCTAGCAGGCAGGCTCTACTATATCTAACCAACTATGAATAATACAAAGAATTATCGCCGAAGCAACGGAGTACGTGCTTTGTGCTCGATACCTATCACAACAGCCAGCGGGGAGAGAATGAAGCGGAGAAGAAGAGGTAGGGGAGAGGGGGAAAGGAAAAGGAAGAAGAGGGCTGGAGCCAAAATTGGTAGAAGGAAAACGGATCGTTTGGGACTCAAAAATGTACGGGTTGGGTATTGGAATTGCCGTAGTGCAAAGAAACGAGGACCAATACTGGAGAAACTGGTCTTCGATTTTAATGTCCTGATGTTACAAGAACTGAATACGAACTCTTTTAAGTGCCCTGGCTACACATGTTACATCAACTCAACTGGGCAGGGAAGCCATGGGCAGGCTCTGGTGATCAATGACGGTTTACAGCAATCAATACTGGATATGATTGGGTGGGGTCAGGAGAGTAAAGAGGTGCAGGGAATGCGGATACAAATCGGCTGATACAGCTGGAACCTGTTAAATATATATGTAAGTGAGGAATCATGCATAAGCAGAGAGAGTTGGGACTGGTTGAAAGGTTCAGTGGACACTCCAGATACCAGGTATCTGATATGTGGTGATTTCAATGCCCGCGCCAAGGAATGGGACAGGTCGGGATAGAACAGACAGGGTACCGCTCTTGCTGAGGCCTTGCTTGAGACAGGTGTTGTCTGTCTAAATGACGGTACACCCACTAAGCTAGCAATGAGACTGGGGGAACTTGACCTGGCCCATCTACCTGGCGCTTGTATCCCAAGAGGCGACATCAGATATAAAATGGAGCGTCCTTGGAGACCATGGAAGTGACCACCTCCCCTGTTCTGTGCTGATACATAAGTCCAGCACAGTTAGCGTTATTAGAGCTCGCAGGGCATTCAGTTATGATCTCGACCACTCTTCGCTCTTGGGGCGCCTTAAATCACAGGGAAGATCTAAACCAACAAAAAGAATCTTTACCCAACCACCATGGTGAACACCAGAGGTCGAGAATTCATGGAGGGAAAAGAGGACGGCCATAAGGAATTAGCAGAGGGTGCGGAGAGCATCCAATTCAGTTGACACAGAATTGGAAGAGGCTGAAAGGTATTAAAAAAAGTAACGGTGCAGGATTTCAAACTCCAGGCAGCAGAGGCAAAGAGGATTAAGTGGGAACAGTTTATCAATGAAGTCGGTGGGGATGTGACATTGGGAAAATTCTGGAGGCTGCACCGGCAGATGAACATAAATGATGGGGATTTGGAGGAGATGGCTCTTTGTTTCAACCTAAGCATCAATACGGTGGAAATACCCCACGATTGGCTGCATAGCTACCTGGTCCCATTCCCAAAGCCAGGTAAGGACCACTCCAGACTTAATGGATACCGAATCATAACCCTGCAAAACACGCATGGCAAAGTCCTCGAAAAGATAGTAGCATGCAGGCTCCTCCAGCAACATTTGGAAAGTCAGAATCTGCTTCCCCAAGGACTCGGGAGCTATCGGCCTGGAAAAGACACCTGGGCCAATGCTGCAACCTTTGCATGTGATGTCTACGAGGGCTTCCAGGATAAACAGGAGACAGTGGCGGTAGCTCTTGACCTGGGGGATGCGTATAACAGGGTTAAGTATGATCGATTAATACACACACTGTTGGACATGGAGGTCTGCCCTTGCCCTGTTAGATGGGTTGCGACAGTCCTATATGAGCGTAAGGTTGCACTGCGCATGGGTACCTGGACTTCTGACCCCTGTACTATCACACCTGGGTTGCCGCAGGGATCTGCCTTGTCCCCGGTGCTCTTTAATGTCTACACCAGCAAAATCGCAGCTATTGAGACACCAGGTGTGGGTAGAATCTTGACATTTGCAGATGATGTGCTGGTGTACAGACAGGGCAGAGACAGGGCCAGTTTGGCGAAAGACGTACAGGTGGCCGTAGACAAGGTGACGGCGTGGTGCAGGGACACAGTGGCCATTATAAACCCAGACAAGGCATCGGTTGTGTGGTACTTACTGGATAACCGGATCGTCAAGGCAGACGTCCGAGGTATTATGTTGAATGGATGTCCTCTTTGTCGAGAGAGTAAATTAAGGTACTTGAGTAACACCTTTGACAGGTGTTTGTCTTTTAAGGATCATGTGGAGGCTTTGGTGGTGAAGGCTGGTAGGGGACTTAATGCAATGAGGGCTATGGCAGCAACAGGGGTAGATCAGAGGATGCTGTGCAGGCTCTTTCAGCAGTTAATAATTTCTGTCATTGAGTATGGTTTGGGGCTGCTTACAGTATCAAAAAGCCAGCTTGAAGGTTGGAGCGCATAGAGAATGCTGCGATGCGGTTAATACTGGGGTGCACAAAGAACACACCAATTATGCATGAGGCATATTCTGGCGCTACCTACAATGACGGATAGACATAGGGTCCTTTAGGCCAAATGGTACATGGGAGTTGCCGCAGACAGGGATCACCCGCTGCATGCAGCAATGGATATGGTAAAGGTGTCATAGACTAAGATGAGGCACGTCCTGGATGGCACAGGCAGAACTCTCTATAAATCAGGTGTGTGATCTAGAGACCATCAATCGTGAAAGAGAGTGGGTTGAAGTTCCGGAAGACATGACGGACTGGCACAATGTAATAATAACACTGGGTCGTGAGTGCAGATAATGGGCAGCGGGCTGCACTGAGTTTGAAGTGCAAAAGCTGATCCAGAGCAACATACATCAAGGTGACATAGTCATCTGCACCGATGGGTCAGTGGTGAGAAACAGACGTACTGGATGGGGCTTTATTGCAATGGCTAATGGGCGAGTCTTGAAAAAGGATTGACTGGCTTATGAGACTACGACCTCCAGCATGATAATGGAGGTGTTGGCAGTAATAACGGCTTTAAGGTGGCTAGAGGAGACTACTGCAACACACATTGTATTCATTACGGATTCAAATAGTATGCTTAGCAAGGTGCAGAAAGGAATGTTTCGTGTGGAATGGCTCTTGTCGCTTCAGAGGTCACAGATTGTGAGAATTGTATGGATATTTTGCCCTGGCCATGCGGGTGTACGGGGGAATGAACAGGCTGATAGGCTAGCAGGGAATGCACCTCTTGGTGGTATTTTGCCTATGGACAAGGGGGAGGTGGTCGTGTGCTTGTGGAACCAGGTGGAGAAGGCGGAGGAACAAATTGAGAACCCATATGTGGAAAGAATGAGATGGCGGATGATCGGCAGGGGTTCTGGAAGAATCTCAAAACTGAGAGGGAAGACCAGGAGAACTTTTAATCAGATAGCGGTGGGAACGATTAGTAGTATGACTCTTCGCTGGCTATTGAGCGAGGGGACTGAGCACGTATGGGAATGTCCTGAGTGCAGTGATGTCGGTTCTTAACTCAACTCAACTCAGCTGACAGTGACACCTACTGGCGTTTTGTTAAAATAGTCCCGCTCTGTGGGGAAACAAACAACATTTTTTTACTGGCCTCTTAGGGCCAAACAAAATTTAAAGCAAATTAACCATGCCCATTCAAAACTTTGATAACATTAAGAAAGAAATGAGAAGGCTGAAAAATGTTATGTATGTGTGAGACCAGAGGATATTATAACTTCCGAGGAATGTAACATAAACCATTCTGGTGGAGAGAAAAAAATAAACCAAATTAGGGGTTTCAATTATAATTATAAATAGGAGAAGAACAATGTGGATTTGTAGAAGGCAAGGGCTCAGTAAATGCGAAAGATTCTCAATGCCAATGAATTTCATCGCCTCACGTTTTCTTGCCCAGGGTTTCTTTTATGAAACAACAAATTAGACATGGCCGAGGACCAGTGTAACAGTTTTGAAATGACTGTCATCCTCGGGGATTTCAACGCCAAAGTAGCAACGAGAAGTGAGTGGCGTGACTGGTGGCTATGGCCTAGGTCAGGGTTGAGCAAACTTTTTGTGCGTAGGGCCACATTGACAAATTTAAAGCTATTGAGGGGGGGGGGGGGGGGGGGGGGGGAGGGCATATATATTATGTCCACTTTGTTTATAGCAACCTGTCACAATAAGTAATTATGAGTATTGCAATTGCATTTTATTTATACACTTAGACATTATATTTTACGATATGGACTCAAACTTTTACTAATTTGTTAACAAGATGTTACAATGTTTTATTATAATACTTTTTTTTTATTATCTTTCAATGATTTAAGTTAGACACAAACCGACCACATTGTCACTTAAATTGTTGATTTCTAATGAGATGTATGTGACTTCTTGCAATTTTTGACTATATTCTTGAAATCTGGAGCAAGTTTATTTGTTGAAATTCGCATGACAGCATGCAAGATGCAGTCCGACAATAAATACCTATTCTTAAATTTGTTGATCTTCAAGCAAGAAAATTTTTGTTCGCAAATGTATGGTGATCCAAACAATGATAAAAGTTTAGGTGCAAAGTTTTTCAAGTTGGGAAATAATTCTTCTGATAAAGATCCATAGAAATCCAACAAACCAACTGACTTGAATTTCTCTTTCAGGTCATGATCTGCTTGTAAGTCAAGCAACTCCAGCTGTATGCCCTCTGTGGCTGTATCAGCTTATGCACTAAAAGGGGACTGAGAATGTCGAACTGTGGCTCTAAGTTCTTGAAATCTTGGAATCTCCTTCCAAATTCTTCAGTCAATGCATCTAATTGGGCTATGTACTTTTCACTCATTTCACCAGAAATGGTTTCTTGTTTCAGCAAAGGGAAGTGACATAACCATTTTTTTTTTTCATTTCCTTGTGTGAAGAACAGTGAGAGGTTTGCCTGACGTGATTTTACATGTACATACAATTCATGTGCAAACATACCATTGCCCTGAAGTTTGACATTCAGTTCATTTAACTTTTCCATAATTTCAGTGGCAAACATAAAGTCTAACTTCCGCTCTTTATTGACAAAAAAAAATGTTTGTATATCCTTTACAGGACATCGCTGTCAACATCAGCATCTTTCAGCTGATTGTTGATTTCTTGTAAGATTACGCTCAGTAGTTTGCTATTGCTTTCTGAGCGGCCGGCTCACATACCCCGTAAGTTACCGACGCGATTCGAACCACTGCTGATTCTCACCGTCGTCACGTTACTTACGCGAGTATGCAAGATTACGGAGAAAAGTCGCTAACCTCTAGGCCAGGAAGCCGGCCTTTATTGACAAGCTAGTATTAAAGTCACATTCAATGCCCTTCATCTCAAGGAACATCACTATTTATTCTCTAAGGTCCCACACTCGCCTCAATACTTTGCCGAGACTCCGCCATCGAACATTTGTATGGCACAGACATCGGAATGTTCAGTTTCCAAATCGTCAAATAATGCCTTGAACTGTCTGTGATTATGTCCTCTTGATCTGATGAGGCTGATGACACTGACAACTGGGTCAATAACATGCTTGATATTCAAAACAGTTTTACACAGACTTTCTTGATGGATCGCACAGTGAAGTGGTAATGATTAGTGGTCAGGATATTCTGCTTTAGTCTTATCACTTATCAAATTTACCAGACCTACATTTTTTCCAGTAAAAGCACGAACTCCGTCAGTTGTAAAACTTGCCATCTTGTTCCAAACAATCCAGTTCTTTCAATACAGTTAGTAACAGCATTGAATATACCATGACCTGTGATTGTGTCTTTGAGTGACTCAACACTCAGTAACTCTTCAGTTATATTTAATAAAGCGTTTATTCCATGTATAAATATCAATAATTGGGCAACATAATGTACATCGGTGCTTCATCCAATGCAAGAGAGTACTACAATAATTGTTTACTGACATCGTGAAGTTTATGCATCAAATTGTCACTTATATTGTCAACACGTCTGACGACAGTTTTCTTGATAAAGTAATGTTGTCAATTTTTTTTTTTCTGGACGCCTAATGTTTGCTGCTTCTAACAAACATTCCATAATGAACTCGCCATCAGAAAATGGCTTGTTCTATTTTACAATTCTGTGTGACAGCACAAGACTAGCTTCTGTTGCAGCATCTTGAATTGAAGACTGTTTAGTGAAAACAGTTTGCTGTTCCTCCAAATGTTTCACCAACTCCAGGTATTTCCTTTCCTTCTCTTCGTTTGTTAAATTGTATCCGAAATCGGAATGTTCTTTTTAAATTGTACTCATTGAAGACAGCCACTGACTCACGAACAACAAGCAAACTGACTTGCTATTAACTTTTATGAAACAGTACTTAGTTGTCCATTCATCATTAAACATACGGTATTCATCTTCAGTCTTACGTTTTTTAGTGACACGCATTGTTTTAAGAAAATTCTAACAATTAGAAGTTTACATGACTTTTAAAAGGAAATGAAACAAAACTTACTTCCGGCTGTGTGTGAAAATGAAATATACGGAAAAAAAGAAGTAAACTCGGAATAAATTGCAGAGATATATCAAGACTACTACAACAAATAAATTAATTTGAACACTGTAAATGTGGAAAAAAGTTCTAGAAAGATGGCAGGAGTACTGCAGTGGAATGTATGATGTCAGTGACAGTGAGGATATGAATGAGATACATGAGCCAGTGACAGCAGAGACAGAACCTGAACCCTCATTAGATGAAATTGCTTGGGCTATAAAGAACCTGAAGAATGGTAAATCACCTGGATGTGATGAGATACCAGCTGACCTAATTAAAGCGGGAGGAGAAGAAAGCATTCACATATATCATGCATTATGTACAAAGATTTGGAAACATGGTATTTGGCCAAAAGATTGGAAGAGAACTATCTTCACTCCAATACCAAAAAAGGGCAACCTGAAATTATGCACCAACTACAGAACTGTTGCCCTGATCAGTCATGCAAGTAAAATTCTACTAAAAGTCATAATGGGAAGACTTCGTAAGAAAATGGAAGAAGAGATTAACGTAGTTCAAGCTGGATTTAGACAAGGAAGAGGAACAAGAGATCACATATTCAACATGCGTTTAATAATAGAGAAGTGCAGAGAATTTAATGTAAACCTATTCTCATGTTTTGTGGATTATTCAAAGGTATTTGACTGTGTACAACATCAGAAACTTTGGGAAATCATGAGGAATATGGGCTTTCCATCACATGTGGTACAACTCATAAAAATGCTCTATCTAGACCAACAAGCAGCAGTTAGAATAGATTACGAGGCATCAGATTGGTTTGACATCAAGCAAGGAGTCCGTCAGGGCTGCGTGCTGTCACCCTATTTGTTTAACCTGTACGCCGAAAATATAATGAGAAATGTAAGAGATGATATAAACAGCGAACTATATGATGCCCTAAATATCGGCGGTCATAACATACCAGAGATTCGATATGCTGATGATACAGTATTACTCTCCACAACTCAGGATGGCATAGAAAATCTAATAGCCTCAACCCAACTGAATAGTGAAAATCACAACTTATATCTTAACATAGCAAAAACAAAGATAATGCATACAGATAAAACTACCATGGAGAAAGAAATATACATTAATGGGGAAAAATTGGAGGTGGTGGAAAATTTTGAATATCTTGGGTCATTGATTACCAACAACGGCGACACAATGAAAGAAATTAAACGGCGACTATCAATTACTCTTCAAAGACTAAAACAGCTGAATAAATTATGAAGTGGGACAGACAGAACTACAAACATTAGACTTTTAAGAGCATGCATCTTTCCCATTGCAACATACGCCTGTGAGACATGGACACTTACTAAACAAGCTGAACAGCGCATAAACGCCTTTGAATATAAATGTTATAGACAAGTTCTAAGAATATCTTGGGTAAAGAAAAGAACAAATGCATCCATACTTCAAGAGTTGAATATTGAAGAAGGTTGGCTAATAAAGACGATAAAACAAAGAAAATTGAAATATTTCGGTCACTTGAAACGTCACAAAAGTTTGGAGAGAACAATAATGGAAGGGTATATGCCTAGGAAGAGAGGAAGAGGAAGGCCAAAGAGAAGATGGGTGCAGGATGTGGCGGATGATCTCCAGATGGGTGTGTCGGACGCGGGGCATCTTGCTTGTGATCGAGAGGTTTTCCGGAGGGTTGTTATGGGAGCGAGGTTCTGCAAAGGACATGCTACGAATGAATGAAATGTGGAAATAATTTATAACAGCAACAAACTTTAAAATCTAATATTTTCTTGCAAAACAGATCATTTTATTCACCGGAGAAATATCTGTTTTCATAAAATCATCCTTATTAAATTTTTACATGTCGATAAATACCTGGTCTGGCACAGTCAAGGCCTGTATGCACTTATTTTCGCACTGGCGAAAGGCTGTGCAAGTATATGTAGTTTATGTAGACAAATATTATGTTTAGAGGAAATGTCATTTATGTTTGTAAATTTCATTCATTTTAAACAATTTCAATTAGTCCTTTCTCCCACCCCCACCCCCACCCCACCCCCTCTTTTCGCTCTCTCTCTCTCTCTCTCTCTCTCTCTCTCTCTCTCTCTCTTTCTCTCTCTCTCTCTCTCTCTCTCTCTCTCTCTCTCTCTCTCTCTCTCTCTCTCTCTCTCTGCCAAATGCTGGTGCAATTACGTTTGCATAGATAATATATTAAATATAATAACACTATAGGAGTGCCTTGACTGACCACTACAGATATTACGAATCAAGCATTCTGCGGAATTACTAGATATCTAAAAGAAAAACACCAAGATACGCAATAAGTAGGGGATATAAACATATAATATTATTACAAGGGAGATTATTTGAAATTTAGAATGGGAAATTGTATAGCTAACATAATATCATTAGTTAATCATAATTCTCTTTGTTGTTTTCTTGTAAATAAAGAAGGTAACTCTGCAGTCAGATATTATAATATCTAGCATAAGGCTATTAGGATTCTTATATAAAATGTATTTAATCTTTAATTAATTACATTGCTTGCTTGCTTGCTTGCTTGTGTTCGTTGGCTTGAGCTCCAACGCGAAGTCCTGTATGTCGGATAAAGACATCCTGTTGTCCAACATCAGTGTAATGTCATACAGGACCTGAGGTTTGCGTGAGTATCCGTTGTCCCATGTATGTCTTATTGGTGTGCAGACTGGTGGTTCCTCGCCGTACAGGCAGACACTCTCCGACTTCGGAGGAATCAGCGATCCTATTGACTTCAGCCAGGACCCCGAAGGGACCTGTTGCCCAGGACGCTCGACGAGGACGCGAAAATAGGTCTTGGCCAATATATAACCCGGCCCTGGTGCCTTGGAAACACCTCTGCGTCCCTAATTACATTTTATAATCAACTTTTAACATTTTACATTTATGTTTAATTATTAAGAGTGTACTTTCAGTGAAACCTACTGGCGTTTTGTTAAAATAGTCCCCCTCTGTGGGGAAACAACATTTTTTTACTGGCCTCCTAGGGTCAAACAAAATTTAAAAAATTAACCCAGCCCATCCCCAACTTTGATAACATTAAGAAAGAAATGAGAAGGCTGAATATTAACATGTTAGGTATAACTGATAACTGATGGTAGGTAGGCCTATGTGTGAGACCAGAGGATAAAACTTCGGAGGAATATAACATAAACCATTCTGGTGGAGAGAAAATTAGGGTGGGGGGGGGGGGGGTCAATTATAATGTATATATAAATAGGAGAAGAACAATGTGGATTTGTAGAAGGCAAGGGTTCAGTAAATGCGAAAGATTCTCAATGCCAATGAATTTCTTCGCCTCACGTTTTCTTGCCCAAGGTTTCTTGAATGATACAACGATAGATATGGCCGAGGACTAGTATAACAATTTTTAAATGACTGTCATCCCCAGGGATTTCAACACCAAAGTAGTAACGAGAAGGTGAGTGGCGTGACTGGTGGCTATGGCCTAAGTCAGGGTTGGGCAAACTTTTTGTGCGTAGAGCGACATTGATAAATTTAAAGCTATGGGGGGGGGGGGGGGGGGGGGGGGGGGGGGGGAGGGGGGTAGAGGGGGGGAAGTATATATATTGTGTCCACTTTGTTTACAGCAACCTATCACAATAAGTAATTATGAATTATTTATAGGTTATTAAACAGTATAATTAACTAATTATTGAAATTGTATTTTATTTATACACTTATTTATACATTATATTTTACAATATGGACACAAACGTTTACTAATTTGTTAACAAGATTTATAAGCAATTCCACACGCAAAACTCAGTCCTTTACTACATTAAACAGTGTGTAAGGACTACGCTCGAGTTTTAAGAAGAAGAACAAGATTTTACAATGTTTTATTATGTTTTTTTTTTTTTATTTCTTTCAATGATTTAAGATAGACACACACCGACTACATTGTCACCTAAATTGTTGATTTCTAATGAGATGTATGTGACTGCTTGCAATTTTTGACTATATTCCTGAAATCTGGAGCAAGTTAACTTGTTGAAATTCGCATAACAGCATGCAAGGTGCAGTCCGACAATAAATAAGTATGCTAAAATTTGTTGATCTTAAAGCAAGAAAATTCTTGTTCGCAAATGTATGTTGATCCAAACATTGATAAAAGTTTAGCTGCAAAGTTTTTCAAGTTGGGAAATAATTCTTCTGATAAAGATCCATAGAAATCCAGCAAACCATCTGACTTGAATTTCTCTTTCAGGTCATGATTTGCTTGTAAGTCAAGCAGCTCCAACTGTATGCCCTCTGTGGCTGTATCAGCTTATGCACTAGAAGGGGAACTGAGAATGTCGAACTGTGGCTCTCTTGAAATCTTGGAATCTCCTTCCAAATTTTTCAGTCAATGCATCTAATTGGGCTATGTACTTTTCACTCATTTCACCAGAAATGGTTTCTTGTTTCAGCAAAGGGAAGTGACAAAACCATTTTTTTTTTATTTCCTTGTGTGAAGAACAGTGAGTGGTTTGCCTGACGTGATTTTACATGCACATACAATTCATGTGCAAACATACCATTATCCTAAAGCTTGACATTTATTTCATTTAACTTTTCCTTAATTTCAGTGGCAAACATAAAGTCTAACTTTCGCTCTTTATTGACAAAAAAAAAATTTTTGCATATCCTTTACAGGATATCGCTGTTAGCATCAGCATCTATCAGCTGATTGTTGATTTCTTGGCAAGATTACGCTCAGTAGTTTTCTATTGCTTTCTGAGCGGCCGGCTCACATACCCCGTAAGTTACCGACGCGATTCGAACCACTGCTGATTCTCACCGATGTCACGTTACTTACGCGAGTATGCAAGATTACGGAGAAAAGTCGCTAACCTCTAGGCCAGGAAGCCGGCCTTTATTGACAAGCTAGTATTAAAGTCACATTCAATGCCCTTCATCTCAAGGAACATCACTATTTATTCTCTAAGGTCCCACACTCGCCTCAATACTTTGCCGAGACTCCGCCATCGAACATTTGTACGGCACAGACATCGGAATGTTCAGTTTCCAAATCGTCAAATAATGCCTTGAACTGTCTGTGATTAGGTCCTCTTGATCTGATGAGGCTGATGACACTGACAACTGGGTCAATAACATGCTTGATATTCAAAACAGTTTTACACAGACTTTCTTGATGGATCGCACAGTGAAGTGGTAATGATTAGTGGTCAGGATATTCTGCTTTAGTCTTGTCACTTATCAAATTTACCAGACCTACATTTTTTCCAGTAAAAGCACGAGCTCCGTCAGTTGTAAAACTTGCCATCTTGTTCCAAACCAACCCAGTTCTTTCAATACAGTTAGTAACAACATTGAATATACCATGGCCTGTGATTGTGTCTTTGAGTGACTCAACACTCAGTAACTCTTCAGTGAGATTTAATAAAGTGTTTATTCCACGTATAAATATCAATAATTGGGCAAAATCATGTACATAGGTACTTCATCCAATGCAAGAGAGTACTACAAAAATTGTTATGTCAACAAATAGTTACAATCAGCAATGAAGAAATTGCGAATGTTACAACGTGCGAATGTCACTACTAGCGAATGTCACTACCTGCGAATGTCACAACCTGCGAATGTCACTACTAGCAAATGTCACAACCTGCGAATGTCACAACCTGCGAATATCACAACCTGCAAATGTCACAACTAGCGAATGTCACAACCTGTGAATGTCACAACCTGCAAATGTCACTACTAGCGAATGTCAATACCTGCGAACGTCACAACCTACGAATTTCATAATCTGTGAATGTCACTACTAGTGAATGTCACCACCTGCGAATGTCATAATCTGTGAATGTCACAACCTGCAAATACCTTGGCTCCATGAGTAATAACAATGACTTCAAATGACGTCACATGGAGTAGGACCAAAGCAATGCAGAGGTTAGATTAAACTAAGAAGCTGTGGCCAAAAACAAAAACAAAAACCAGCAAAAACACGGCAGTAACACATTTGAGAACATGCATCTTTTCAATGGAAACATCATTAACATCAACATCATCACGTGCCCTGCCCAATTGGCGTAGCCTTTCAGGCCTCTCCACAGGTCACCGTTCCATGTGTTCTGGATCAGCTATATGTATGACGTTTCTCCACGTCACTATCTCAGATTATCCACATCGTTTCTCTTTGTCTGGTTTGCTACCTCTTCTGCTGCTAATCATTTCAGTTGTCGCGATGTTTTCCAAAGCCTCTTTTCAATATATGACCCAAGCGCATGTGTCCAGTTCCTTTTCTTGTATACAAAATTCAAGATTGGTGACTCAGCCATGTGCACATGTGGTTTGGCGTCGCAGACAGCAGAGCACATACTCCAGGACTGCTCAAACTACAACATATCCAGGCGAACCTTCTGGCCTAGAGAGACAACAGTGGAAGATATACTTAATGGACCGCTGAGTGAACTAAAAATAAGACTGTTAGATTCATATAAGAGACAACATTGCAGTTATAGACATATTTCAAGCGACCGAAAGAAGAAGAAGAAACACGTCTTCTGTCTTGACAATAATTTATGTCATTCAATGAATCAGGAGCTGCCCAATGAAGGGCAGTAATGATTACACCAAAACCACAAGTGTATAGCTTTCACAGGAACCAAATATATACCAGTTTTGTTAACAGCAAATGGCCTGTGCTTTCGTAATGAATGGGAATCATCATGATGCTGGTAAGCGTGGGCGGTCATGTTTTGCTAACTCACTCGATCACCAGAATCTTGGATCAACTCTGTGTTCTTTTCTCGACCATACAACGTGGAAGCCATCCATATATTTACTTCTCTGCAATCCCCTTGTTCTCTTCCCCTCGCCAGTTGTCACCAAGTTCTCCAATTCTCATAAAGTTACCAAAGAATTGTGATTGTCTACGTTTACTTTCTCTAATCAGTTTACGGTTTTCATTTGTTTCTTGTAGGATTTGGTCATCGGTTTTTCTGTCTGTGCATGGAATTCTTTGCCTTCTCCTCAGAAACGACATTTCCACAGCCATCAGATGTTTTTTCAGCTTGACTGCTCATTGTCAACGCTTCACATCCATACAAAAGTACAGGATGTATGTAGCACCTGAACACTCTTTTTCTCGTAGCAATTGACATCATTTTATTGGTCAGTATGCTTTTCATCTTCGCCATGGCGGTTCTTGTTCTAATCTCTTCAAGGCATCTCCCATCAGATGTTATGACTGTTCCGAGACAATTGTAACGGTTCACTTGTTTAAGAACATTCCCATTTACTTGTATTTTACATCGTGGTGTGTTCTTCTTTCTAGTGACGATCACAACCTGTGTCTTCTTACAATTTAATTCGAACCCAGGTTTTCACTATGTGCAACAATCGCATCTACTAAATGTAGCAGGTCCTGTTCATTGTCGGCAATCAGTCTGTATCATCTGCATCTAATGTTATTGATGTTATGTCCCCCAATGATGATTCCATTCATATCTTCAACATTTCGGAAAATACTTTCACTGTACAGGGAAAACAGATCTGGAGACATTACACATCCTTATCTCACACCTCTCTTACTTAATAGGCTCTATGAATGTGACTGCTAGACAACGATTCATTTTTTTGTTTGGGGCTTTTTTAGCGTTTCCTCGCTTTGAAAACAATAGTCCTTTCACGTGCCCCTACTTCTAGTGCACTGGGCTGATTTTTGCGTGTGATTAGCTTTCCCTATTACCAATGTCCCTCACCATCAGGCGAACCCACACTGACTTCTGGGGTGCTTATAATTGACGTCCCCAAGTCTTATGAAAAACTTCTATGACTCACTAAAAGCGGTCTATGGCCCTACATCTCCAGGCATAGTTCCCCACCTTGGTGCACATTGGTCACCGACAAGAATGAAATCCTCCAACACTGGGTAGAGCATTTTAGCAATATCTTAAATGCAACCTCCTCCGTCGATGTCGAAACCATTAACTACCTTCCCCAAATCCCCACTAATGATACTCTTGCTGACTTACCATTTATAGTGGAAATAAATAAAGCCATCCATCAACTTTCCAGCGGCAAGGTGCCTGGTCCTGACTCCATCCCGGCAGAGATCTACACAGCTGGTGGGCCGGTTCTGATAGAGAAGCTTCACCAAGTCTTTACAACAAATACATGGGTGAACGAGACCATGCCACAAGATTTCAATAGTCCACCTTTACAAACGTAAAGGAAACCGCCAATCCCGTGACAGCCACCGAGGTACCTCCTTGATCTCAATTGCAGGGAAAATACTCGCCAGAATTCTTCTCAACCGTCTCACAGACCATCTTGACCAAGGTCTTCTTCCTGAGAGTCAATGTGATATTAGAAAGAAAAACACGAGGAACTGTTCAGAAGATTTTCACGGCAAGGCAGTTGCAAGAGAAATGTCAGGAACAGAATTTCGAAATGTTCTTCACTTTCATTGATCTTACCAAGGCTTTTGTTACAGTCAGCAGAGAAGGATTGTGGAAGAGATGGCAAAATATGGCTGTCCACGAAAGTGTGTACAAATAGTGCTGCTATTTCATGATGGTATGCAGGCAAGAGTCCAGGGAAAGGGAGAATTGTAAGAGCCCTTTCCTGTCACCAATGGAGTGAAGCAAGGCTGTGTTCTGACACCAACATTGTTTAGCCTAATGTTTTCAGCAATGCTGACCAATGCTTTCGAAAACAACGACATTGGAATAGACATCAATTACCACATGGATGGAAAGTTATTCAATCTCAGAAGGCTGAAATCTAAAAACCAAAGTTCCTGTAAGGCAGTGTTTCCCCACGTGGGGCCCACGCCCCACAGGGGGGCAATTCGATTGTTAAGGGGGGCAATTCGAAAATGGAAGAAATCGGCTGGATATAACAAAACGGGGAGACTTGAGACTGAAGTTAACTAAATTGGAACCTGACATAAGATCTCTTTGCAGCAAGCATCAAGCACAAGGATCTCACTAAATTTAAATAATTACTAATAGTTAAAATAATATAGAAAAATCTTTCATTAAAATTATTTTGTACTTGAATTTCAGTTCTCCATTATATGTTTTCAAAAATTTACTTACTGTGTTTGATCAATAATTTTCTAGTGATTTCTTCCTACAACCTGTCGGTCTTTGGCTAGGATCGGGTACATTTGCTGCTCTCCCCCCAGAAGTGCGCCTGGTCTGGTCGGGGGCCGGGATGATCAAATAAACACCCATCACATATCTTCACCTTAGATGTGGGCCTGGTGGACCACTGTGCGCAGTAGCTCACAGTGAGTCTAAGGTCAACACAAACAAAGGGGGAGGCGGGGAACCAGCTTGTCTGGGATAACCGTCAAACAAAGCACACAAAAAAATTCACCCAACACACAGGGACGCGGGACCGGGGGGGGGGGGGGGGGGGGGTCTCTGGGAACCGTGAGCCCTTCTAAAAATGAAGTTCAAGTTTCTTTAGTGAACACTTCAATTAGTGAATATTAAAATGATGCATATGTTGAAGGTGGGGGGGGGGGGGGGGGGCATAAGAATTTTAGAAAGGCTTAAGTGGGGCATATCGCAAAAAAGGTTGGGAAACACTGCTGTAAGGTGTAAGTATATATGCAGGTATGTGTGTTTTTATTAATATGCTTATGCACATGTGTCTGCCTGTCTCATAACATGGTAATATGCATTGTTTATGTTTACAACATTCATTTGACAATGTTTTTTTTTCCTATGTGAATGTATCATGCACTATTGATGAACAAAAGATGAGTGATTGAAAGGGCTGAATGTAAGACGAGCCTACGTGCCCAATTTGTGATCCTTTGAAAATAAAGTTTAATCAATTAATCAATCAGCACAATGGAAGAGTGGGTGATGTTATCCATTCAGCTAAGCTGACCTTCAACAGTGAGTAATAAAATGGAAGAAACAATATGTGCAGTGGTGCTAGGATAGGCTGTGCTGCCACTCTACACTTCTAGAGGAAGCCTCAAATCTGCGGGACATGCTTCTCTGCTTACTCTCTCCACATGACATGGACACAAACACATATTTAAATGTCTTTATTTTAATTTTGCTGAATATAAGTTTCTTAAGTCTTTAATAACCGGTTGTGAGCCCATAGCTAACAACTTACCATCTCACGGTGATGAGAAGTACAGTTGTGATATCTGTCTATGCCAAAATGTCTGTTTTTTAAACCTTTTTGTAAAATATTATTTACGTTAATTACTGGGTTTTTTTTTCTTTAATATGTAACTCTATTTTCACTCTCACACGTTTGTCTTCCCTTCTTGGTAAGTTTATTTGCCTTCTTGTTTCTAAATATATGCCATTGATAGGAATCCACAGCATATTTACAGCATGGAATTTACAATAACTGTCTTGTTGGGCTGCCACAAGATCGCCAATTTCATTGTTTTTACTATGATTTCAAAAGTTCATAAAATAAATATATTTTCATAAGTCAGGTCTTAGTCAGATATGAATGAGCTAAAGTATAACAGTAGACGGTACTGTATGTTTTTTGTTAGTGCCAAATGTTGGGCGGCACTCACCAAACCCGACAGCCCACATTGTGCCAATGACTTCGGGTGGATGAGCGTAATTGGGAATGTACAAGCCCTATCCTGGTGTGAGGAAATACAACTTAAAGACTAAATGTCTGGCAGGGCAGACCAGGCCCTAAGCTTTGGTTGGCAGCTGGTCTAGGATTGAAGTTCTAACAGGCGTACAGTTAAAGCATTGCGTTGCTGATCCGGCAGCTTCTGCAGCTTGTCTTGTTCCAGATGCACCGGTGTTAAATTTCCCCTGGAACAAACTAGACAGGCCGAGAGAAGGGTCATGCTGCATGGGCAACTCATGATCTCTAAATTCAGCCCAGGCTTTGTGCTATGGAGAAAGCCATATTTTCTGCCCACATGGGTTGTAGTTATGGTGACTTTTTTGTAGAACAATGTAACAAACTATCGTCTGTCAAGACTGCAAAGTGCCAGTAAGTCATCACAGCTCCATTCATTAAAAACAATAAGTTACAAGTATAGGACATGACAATAGAAGAGATGGAATAGAGAAGTAAGCCTTACATGGAAAAATACTGAATGAGAGACAGAGGAAGACAGAACAATGTATGTGGAAAGCTGAATAAGGCAACACATAATCATATAAACATCTCCAACTTCATTACATTATCAAATGACAGCGAGGTCTGGGGAGTCATGATCACCAATGCCCATCCCATAGGAGGCACCTGAAGAAAGCCTACTATAATATGTATACATGATATGTAATTCAGTTTGCACAAATGCATATAATAAAAACTACAGGAAACTTCTTTATAACATATGTTTATTAGATTTACATAAGAACTGAAACTTTGGCTGCACAGTAATCCCAGATTCAGTCTCCAGCAGTGTTGACCTGTATGATTTAGAGCTTGACTCTGTCACATAATGCTTTGATTTTAAAAGTTCATAAAGAGAGAGCCTCTATATATGGCTCTTATATATATATATATATCAACATCATTCATTGGCACCTTGCCGTCTTGACAGACGATAGTTTGTGCTTTAAAAAGGCATAATAACTTTTAACTATGGCGGTAGCGAGTGTGACTGATAAGGCCAATTTGCGCTGTAAATGTCCGTTCACAGTGGGTGCATGTGAACACGTGGTCATTTCCACCATCATGCACCATCTTACGTCTCAAACGCTTGGTGTGTGACTTTTCTGCAATAATTTTCTCCTTTGACTTTATTCCATTTCTGATATTTGCCCTCCATGCAACACGTTCAGCGGCGACTTGCTCCAATGTGCATTATCAATGCCTGTATCAATCATGTCCCGCTTACACACATCTTTGTATCGTAGTAGAGGCCGACCCTGAGATCTCTTACCCATCTGTAATTCACCAAAAAGATATCCTTTGGTATTCTACCATCATCCATCCTCCTAAGATGTCCTATCCATCTAAGTCTACGAAGACTGAGCATGGAATAAACTGTCACACAACCTGATCTTATATATATATATATATATATATATATATATATATATATATATATATATATATATATATATATATATATATATATATATAGATATATATATATATATATGGGTAAATGGGAATATTCTAAAACAAGTGAATTGGTACAACTATCTTGGAACAGTCAAAACTTCTGATGGAAGATGCCTTGAAGAGATTAGAACAAGAATTCCTTGGTGAAGGTAGACTTTTGCAAGATGGAAAACATACTGACCAATAAAAAGATGTCATTTGCAATGAGAAAAAGAGTGTTGAGGTGCTACACAGAACCTGTGCTTTTGTATATATGTGAAGCATGGATAATGAGTAAAATGGCTGAACAATATTTAAAGGCAGTAGTAATGTGGTTTCTAAGGAAAATACAAAGAATACCATGGACAGACATAAAAACTAACGAGTAAATTCTGCAAGAAGCAAATGAAAACAGTAAACTGATTAGAGAAATTAGATGCAGACAGTCAAAATTGTTTTGACATGTTATGAGAAGAAAGAAATTACAGCACTTGGTGACAACTGGCAAGACTGAGAGGAAAAGAACCAAGCAGGGAAGTAAATATCTGCATGGCATGGCTGAGACCATAACACATGGAATAATTCAATATATTAAAGTAAACAAGGTTGCTTAGGAAAAACTACTGCAATGATACGTTAATTGAGACATTTTGAAATGACAACATTTCGGTGATATATAAACCCATGGCAGATATGAGAAGTCACTTAAGATGATTAATCATCCCATGGCAGTTATCAGTTAATAAAGTTTAAAGAATAGAGACATTGAGAAAGCTACGTACAATCCCCTCAAATACTATATCATGTACCATTCTAGAAGGCATTAGAGAGAGCTTTTTCAACAATAACACAAAAGAGCCCACACCATATATTTTAACAAGAATTCACCAAATATGTACTAACAACAACCATCTGTGTGTGTATACACATTATAGCATTGTTATTCATTTTGAACAGTCCATACATTATGCACCAACTTTAAATAATGTAATAAATACAGTGGGTGGAACAAGGAAACAACGTATAAAACATAAATGCGAAAACAATCCTTTCGCAGACACTGCCAAAAGGACGTTAATAGTAAGCTGGCTCTGTGGTGTAGTGGCTACGGATACAATTCATAATCCTGCATACCATTCTCAAAACACAGCTGTAGGCGATTTGGCAGCAGACCACCTTGCTTTGTATTTTCATATAATGGTATGTGTTTTTTATTCGTTCAGAAATCAAAGGCAAACTACAGAACGTAAATTTGCCAAGAAATCACAAACAACCAAAAAATGCTTGGGTTGACTGCGATGTCCTTATAAAGAATATGCAACTAACATTAGACCTTCACATATTCTAAGCTCAGGTACAGTAATGTGTGAATGGCCAATCCATTACTATCACCTTTCCTTCTGAGAATATTCTTAACAATACTTGGAACCTATTATATGAAACTGAGTTGACACTTTAAAAAGTTAGTTGCATATCCTTTTACAGGACGTCGCAGTCAACCCCAGCATTTTTATGTTGTTTGTGATCTCTTTGCAAGTTTACGTTCAGTAGTTTGCCATGGCTTTCTGAACGACCGGCACCCATACCTTTTTGTAACAAGCCAATGTAAGGCGGTCTGCTCCAAATCGCACGCAGCTGTGTTCGAGCGCTGTATGCGGGATTACAAACTGCGTCCGTAACCCCTTCACTATGGAGCAGGCTGAGTTGACACTAGAGATAGTCAGAAAGTAAAGTTTACATGACTTAATCCTACCAGACTGCTGTATCGGTTTTTGGTAATTTCCGAATCTGCCGCTGTACCTAATTTTCGGTACTTTGCCTAGTACGTCAAACAAATGTGTCACAAACTTAAAATAACCAACCAATCGTGGTCAATTCATGGTTAGCCATTGCAAATGTCTTCCCCCATGCGTCTGAATTGACTTTGTGTGGTTTAACATGAAAAAATTCTGAAAATTCACAATGAAATGAGCGGCTGATGAACCAAGCACTTCAACAAGAAAGCGAAGTAGGTCTAGGCTTTTCAGTCCAACAGGTGATCAATACTTTGGTTGATTCATCAAGAAAGGTGGAATATTGGTGCTAGATGAAAGGTAGACCTATTTTCTACAATGTCTAAAAGTTACATCTTATTTTAACCACTTGTGTGCATGTAACTAACATTTTTCTGCATCATGTTGGTTTTTTCTCTTTAATGCTCAGGAGCCCAGGTATAGGGGACAGTTAGGGTTAGGGCCTCAGGTCTGGTAGGGTTAAGGCATACTCAATATATGGTATGGGCGCCATACTTTCATAGACCAATCGACACTCTAGGGGTGATGTAGGCAACATTACCTTTACTTTCCATGTCCTGGTACCCATGTCCTGGTACCCATGTCCTGGCACCTATGTCCTGGTACCCATGTCCTGGCACCCATGTCCTGGCGCCTATGTCCTGGTACCCATGTCCTGGCGCCTATGTCCTGGTACCCATGTCCTGGAACCTATGTCCTGGTACCCATGTCCTGGCGCCTATGTCCTGGTACTCATGTCCTGGCACCTATGTCCTGGTACCCATGTCCTGGCGCCTATGTCCTGGTACCCATGTCCTGGCACCTATGTCCTGGTACCTATGTCCTGGCACCTATGTCCTGGTACCCATGTCCTGGCGCCTATGTCCTGGTACCCATGTCCTGGCGCCTATGTCCTGGTACCCATATCCTGGCGCCTATGTCCTGGTACCTATGTCCTGGCACCTATGTCCTGGTACCCATGTCCTGGTGCCTATGTCCTGGTACCCATATCCTGGCGCCTATGTCCTGGTACCAATGTCCTGGCGCCTATGTCCTAGTACCCATGTCCTGGTGCCTATGTCCTGGTACCCATGTCCTGGCGCCTATGTCCTAGAGCCTATGTCCTGGTACCCATGTCCTGGTGCCCATGTCCTGGCACCCATGACCTGGCGCCTATGTCCTGGTACCCATGTCCTGGCGCCAATGTCCTGGTAGCCATGTCCTGGCGCCTATGTCCTGGCGCCTATGTCCTGGTACCCATGTCCTGGCACCTATGTCATGGCGCCTATGTCCTGGCACCCATGTCCTGGCGCCTATGTCCTGGTACCTATGTCCTGGCACCTATGTCCTGGTACCCATGTCCTGGCGCCTATGTCCTGGTATCCATGTCCTGGCGCCTATGTCCTGGTACCCATGTCCTGGCACCTATGTCCTGGTACCCATGTCCTGGCACCTAGGTCCTGGCACCTATGTCCTGGTACCCATGTCCTGGTACCCATGTCCTGGTACCCATGTCCTGGCGCCTATGTCCTGGTACCCATGTCCTGGTACCCATGTCCTGGCACCTATGTCCTGGCGCCTATGTCCTGGTACCCATGTCCTGGTGCCTATGTCCTGGCACCGATGTCCTGGCGCCTATGTCCTGGTACCCATGTCCTGGCACCTATGTCCTGGTACCCATGTCCTGGCACCCATGTCCTGGCGCCTATGTCCTGGTACCCATGTCCTGGCGCCTATGTCCTGGTACCCATGTCCTGGCACCCATGTCCTGGTACATATGTCCTGGCGCCCATGTCCTGGTACATATGTCCTGGCGCCTATGTCCTGGTACATATGTCCTGGCGCCTATGTCCTGGTACCCATGTCCTGGCGCCTATGTCCTGGTACCCATGTCCTGGTGCCTATGTCCTGGTACCCATGTCCTGGTACCCATGTCCTGGTGCCTATGTCCTGGTACCCATGTCCTGGCACCTATGTCCTGGTACCCATGTCCTGGTACCCATGTCCTGGCGCCTATGTCCTGGTACCCATGTCCTGGTGCCCATGTCCTGGTGTTTATGTCCTGGCGCCTATGTCCTGGTACCCATGTCCTGGTACCCATGTCCTGGTACCCATGTCCTGGTACCCATGTCCTGGTACCCATGTCCTGGCGCCTATGTCCTGGCGCCTATGTCCTGGTACCCATGTCCTGGTACCCATGTCCTGGCACCTATGTCCTGGTGCCTATGTCCTGGCGCCTATGTCCTGGTACCCATGTCCTGGTACCCATGTCCTGGTACCCATGTCCTGGCACCTATGTTAGACTGGCTCATGCTGGAAGTCCAGGTTTGCTCTTACAAAATCCACTTCAAAGGGGATTTGATCGCATTACCCTAGGGTCGGCAGGCAAATGTACTAGAGGTAGTGGTTGAAATCAATTAACTTCTACCACTACTGCAAATGAGCCTAAAACTACTGCATTAGTAAGTGAGTAGTTACCTATGATGCTCCATAAAACACAAAGCATTATAACATGGCACTGGGCAAAAGGCAGGACTTCAACACTGTGGGCTCAATAACATTCTTGATCATTAACAATGCTGGATTAATAACAAACAACATGATTCACATTAAAAACAATTCTAACAATAAGTACAGGGACTAGCACCCTGCCGTCTGGCACAGACAATCACATCCCTCAACATTGACTTTCTAGCAATACTCATCAATTCAAGTACTGCTATCTGTAAACGCTATCATTTAAAGTCTGTCTAGTGTATTTTTTTTTAAGTTTGAACTCCCCTTAATTCTGCCCGTTGTTACCATGCACTCCAGTTTTCCTATGTTGTTCTCTTATCTTTTGTGTCCCTGGATCCTACCAGATGTTACCATGCACTACAGTATTTCCTCTGTTCTCTTATTTCTTTGTCCACTGATCCTACCAGATATTACCATGCACTCCAGTTTTCTGGTGTTCTCTTTTCTTTGTTCACTGATACTACTAGGCGTTACCAAGCACTCCAGCTTTCCTATGTTGTTCTCTGATCTTTTTGTCCCTGGATCCTACCAGATATTACCATGCACTCCAGTTTTCTGGTGTTGTTTTCTTTTCTCTTTGTCAACTGATCCTAGTAGACATTACCAAGCACTCCAGTTTTTCTCTGTTGTTCTCTAATCTTTTTGTCACTGGATCCTACAAGCTGTTACCATGCACTCCAGTTTTCCTCTTCTCATAACATGCCAAAGAATGAGTACTGTTTTTACCTGATGTGTGTTTCATTCCTGTAAATCAACTCTCTATACCAGAAATACAATTTTTCCCCCCCACAATTTAAGTCATCGTAAACAACATGCACCAGAAACTAGCCAGTCTACACTAAATGAATGAATAACCAATCAATCCACACTCATTAAATGAATAAACAAGTACGAAAAGATAGTTGTACATATGAAGGGAATAAAGATCAGCATTAATGTGTCCACAGAGACAGTCAAGGTACTGAAAACAGTGGTCAGTTTATTGTAAAAACTGCACACATATGTCAATTTATAACAAGAGAAATTACATCTTAACAACCAATTATATTTTCATGAATGGACGGATAATATGGCATAAAGGCTCGTTTTCTCCTGTCTCATTATAAAGACATACAATTAAGATATGCATCATCCTTTTCCTTTTAATTAATTAGAAAAGCTATAATGTACATAAATATGATTAACTGAGATTCTTAATTTCACATCAATATCAGAATAAACATACATGAAGCATATTTTTCCCTTGCTTATTTTTTTCAATTTTGCATTCACTAGTTTTGAACTCAGACTTAGTCTACGCACGTGCTACTTCTAGTAAACTGAACTGATTTTTGCGTGTGGGTTAGCTTTCCCTATTACCAGTATCCCTCACCATCAGGTGAACCCACTCCGACTTCTGAGGTACTTGTAATTTACATCCCCAAGTCAACATTTCAGTTCAACTGACTGGTGTAGGGGTTGAACCTGCTACCTGAGGATCAGCTCACTGGAAGTTAAGAGTGAGTACTCTTACCCATTCGTCCATGCTGACCTCATTCCTTTGCTTTAATCAAGAAAGAAAAGCTTCACATGCAAGTGTGTTTCAAAGGAAAATCTATTTAAACAATTATTTCTAAACTTCTTCAGAAAATGAGACACCTAACTGTATTATTTCTCAGTGTAGTCTTCACTATGTTGTATATACGAGGGTAGGTCAGAAAGTTATGCACCACAATTATTATCTCAACTTATAATAAAGATGCCAGTCCCCATGGCAAAGGGCTTACGGGCGCGATTCGTAAGCCCGCTAATCCATGTTCAAAACATAGTGGCAAGCGATTTGGCAGCAATCGCGGTGCGCTGGGTTTTAACGAGTTGGTATGGGAGCCGGTCATTCAGAAAGCAAAGGCAAACTACTGAAGGTAAACTTGCCAAGACGTCAACAACAGCAGTAAAATGCTGGTGATGAAAGTGATGTCCTGCGAAAAATAAATATGCAAAAAAAAAAAAAAATAATAATAGTAAAGATAACCAAATAAATCAATTTAATTATTGCTCGCTGGGCTTTAGGCAGCCTGGTGTGCCTTGCTAGTTGAGAAGACCTGATCATTCAGGGCCACAAATATCAGAAAGAAGCAGTTATAATTTGCTTTGCAACATTATGAGAAGAAAAAAATCGAGCATGTTGAGATAACCGGAAAGATTTGTGGAAAGAGAGATAGAGGAAGACAGCATGAGAAAATTCTTGATAGTCTTTCTTGATGGCACAGAAATGGGTCAAATCACGAACTGATCCATGCCCACACCACCCAGCAAGGTACTAGATGATGATGAGAATGGTTAAAAAAAATAGCATTGGCTAAACAGTACAAATATGACAATCTTGCTATAAATCCATATTACCGGAGAAAAAGGTACAAAAATGACAACTTTGCTGTAAGTACCAATTATTGGCCAAAAGGTAAAAATATGACAACTTTGCTACATGTACCTACTGTTAGCCAAAAGGTAAGAATATGACAACTTTGCTACAAGTACCTACTGTTGGCCAAAAGGTAAAAATATGACAACTTTGCTACAAGTACTTACTGTTGGCCAAAAGGTAAAAATATGACAACTTTGCTACAAGTACTTACTGTTGGCCAAAAGGTAAAAATATGACAACTTTGCTACAAGTACTTACTGTTGGCCAAAAGGTAAAAATATGACAACTTTGCTACAAGTACTTACTGTTGGCCAAAAGGTACAAATACGAGGGGAAGTCAATAAGTAAGTTACAAATGGCTGTAGAAAAAAACTAAATAGGATAACAACTTGAAACCAGTTTATTTGTATACATACATTGTCCCTTTATTTCTGAACATAATTTCGACTAACATTGATGCACTTATACTATCGTTTTATCAGTCCTCCCAAACCGGCCGCATAGAACTGTGAGCTCTGTTTTCTAAATCACGTTTTTCACTTCACATTCAACGTCAGCGTCATTCGCGAAATGTCTCCCGCCAAAGTGGGTTTTCAGTGGACCAAAAAGGTGGAAATCGCTAGGGGCTAGTCGGGGCTGTAAGGTGGATGTTCCAGAACTTCCCACCTTCCCTTTGCCCACACAAAAAAAAAAATGCACAACAGCACGTTGCTCTTTGATTGTACAGTCGCCATTTTGTATATGCGCTGCACACGTGCATGAGACACCTAGTGCCACTTGACGAACGGGAATATACAGTTCAATGTTGCTGTCACCTAATGACACCTGTAGAAAACACCAACTACATTTACCTGCCATCCCACAGAACTGTGTGACTTACTTATTGTCTCGCCCGCGTATGACAACTTTGCTATAAGAACTTACTGTTGGCAGAAAGGTACACATATGACAACTTTGCTATAAGTACGTACTGTTGGCCAAAAAAGGTACAAATACAAAAACTTTGCTACAAGTACTTACTTTTGGTCAAAATGTACAAAAATGACAACTTTGCTTTAAGTACATAAAATGTGTCACAAGGTACAAATTTGACAACTTTGCTTAAGCACATATTATTGGCCAAAAAGTGCAAATATGACAACTCTGCTACTTACTGTTGGCCAAAAGGTACAAATATGACAACTTTGCTACTTACTGTTGGCCAAAAGGTACAAATATGACAACTTTGTTACTTACTGTTGGCCAAAAGGTACAAATATGACAACTTTGTTACTTACTGTTGGCCAAAAGGTACAAATATGACAACTTTGTTACTTACTGTTGGCCAAAAGGTACAAATATGACAACTTTGTTACTTACTGTTGGCCAAAAGGTACAAATATGACAACTTTGTTACTTACTGTTGGCCAAAAGGTACAAATATGACAACTTTGTTACTTACTGTTGGCCAAAAGGTACAAATATGACAACTTTGTTACTTACTGTTGGCCAAAAGGTACAAATATGACAACTTTGCTGGAAAAAGTCCTGTAACAGAAACATGATGTGGATGTGTTATATGTTAAGACCATCCAAGTTTAGTGGATTGAGTGCATGGACAGATGGCCCATCCTTCCCTCCCATGGCGAACGTAGAGAGCCGGCATCAAACCCTTATCCAAACGTGTAACTTTCTAATTGCTACACCAAAGCATCCGTTACTTTGCTATAAGAACACAATATTGGCCAACAGGGACAAATATGACAACTTTTCTATACAACACGATATTAACCAAAAGGTACAAATACGGCAACTTTGCTATAAGAACACAATATTGGCCAAAAGGTACAAATATGACAACTTTGCTATACGAACACAATTTTGATCAAAAGGTACAAATATGACAACTTTGCTATAAACACATGCAAAATGCAACTTAACCCATTTTCAGGTTGAACAAGGACGGAAAGGAAAACAAAGAAATCAGCTTTATAAGAATCTAGTTCTATTGCTTGCCTTGGTAACAAAACTACATATACATGGAATGTACAAGCAACAATCTGACTGGCCTACGAACAACACGGAACTTGTTTCTTTCGTTTCTCGTACAAATCAGATTCTGATCGCTGAATATCTGAAATTGAAAACAAGAAAGCAACAGTAACATTACGGTATTGCATTTGGAAACATAATAATTTTATTCTACTTTCTCTTGTGTTTGTGTGTGTGCTGCAATCTGTTTCCATTTCTCCCTATCCCAGTTTCCATTTCTCCGCATCCGTTTCAATTTCTATTTATTCTTGTGTCCACATCTCTCTATCTCTGTTTCCATTTCTCTCTATCTCTGTTTCCACTTCTCTCTATCTGTGTTTCCATTTCTTCCTACCCCTATTTCCATTTCTCTCTATCCTTGTTTCCAATTCTTCTCTATTCGTATTTCCATTTCTCTCTCTATCCATGTTTCCATTTCTCTCTCTATCCATGTTTCCATCTCTAATTCTATTTTCATTTCTCTTTATCTCTGTTTTAATTTCTCCCTATCCCAGTTCCCATTTCTCTCTATCCCTGTTCCCATTTCTCTCTGTCCCTGCTCTCATTTCACCCCATCCCTGTTTCCATCACTGCTCCCATTAGCGGAACTGTTAAGACATTGCGTTGCTAATGTCATGAGGTGAACAGACAAGGGTGCAATGGCTGCACTGGTCATCTCGCTAAGAGAGGGAAAGACTGACCACCTATTCCTTTGTGCATCCAGGCCTACAGAATGTGATGTCCCTAACACTTCACAGACTCACAGCAGATTCCTGCTTCGGGACTTGTTTTTGGGAGCAAGAAACACATGAAGATCGTAAACTGATTAGAGACATTAGATGTAGACAGTCACAATTTTTTGGGCATGTTATGAGAAGAAATGAATTGGAAAACTTGGTGACAACTGGCAAGATCAAGGGGAAGAGACCTAAGGGGAAGACCGAGAAGTAAATATCTGGATGACTTGGCCACGTGGCATGGTTGAGACAGAAACACGGAGCTGATCCGCAACTCTGGTGATCGAGTGAGATGGTGAAACATGACCACCCACGTTTATCGGCATGGCACATGATGAAGAGATGGATGGTAGCAGGGTGGCTAGACGCTCACCTGCCAGCTCAATGGTCGCAGGTTGAGTCCTCATTGGAACAGATTCAAATTTTAAAGACTTTTTTTTATTTAAAGACTAATTTTAAAGGTAAGGACTTCCAGATTAACTCAGCCCTCAATGGGTACCAGGAAAATGTCTATAGAAGTAAAGGCGACAAACATGATACAACATCACCTAAGAATGCTGATTGGTCTATAAATGTCTTGAGAAGTAAAGGTGACAAACATGATACAATTTCACCTAAGAATACTGATTGGTCTATAAATGTCTTGAGAAGTAAAGGTGACAAACATGATACAACATCACCTAAGAATGCTGATTGGTCTATAAATGTCTATAGAAGTAAAGGTGACAAACATGATACAACATCACCTAAGAATGCTGATTGGTCTATAAATGTCTTGAGACGTAAAGGCAACAAACATGATACAACATCATCTAAGAATGCTGATTGGTCTATAAATGTCTTGAGAAGTAAAAGCGACAAACATGATACAACATCACCTAAGAATGCTGATTGGTCTATAAATGTCTTGAGAAGTAAAGGCATCAAACATGATACATCACCACCTAAGAATGCTGACTGATCTATAAATGTCTTGAGAAGTAAAGGTGACAAACATGATACAACATCACCTAAGAATGCTGATTGGTCTATAAATGTCTTGAGAAGTAAAGGCATCAAACATGATACATCACCACCTAAGAATGCTGACTGATCTATAAATGTCTTGAGAAGTAAAGGTGACAAACATGATACAACATCATCTAAGAATGCTGATTGGTCTATAAATGTCTTGAGAAGTAAAGGTGACAAGCATGATACAACATCACGGAAAGAATGCTGATTGGTCTATAAATGTCTTGAGAAGTAAAGGCAACAAGCATGATACAACATCACCTAAGAATGCTGATTGATCTATAAATGTCTTGAGAAGTAAAGGCAACAAGCATGATACAACATCACCTAAGAATGCTGATTGGTCTATAAATGTCTTGAGAAGTAAAGGCAACAAGCATGATACAACATCACCTAAGAATGCTGATTGATCTATAAATGTCTTGAGAAGTAAAGGCGACAAACATGACACAACATCACCTAAGAATGCTGATTGGTCTATAAATGTCTTGAGAAGTAAAGGCGACAAACATGATACAACATCACCTAAGAATGCTGATTGATCTATAAATGTCTTGAGAAGTAAAGGCAACAAGCATGATACAACATCACCTAAGAATGCTGATTGGTCTATAAATGTCTTGAGAAGTAAAGGCAACAAGCATGATACAACATCACCTAAGAATGCTGATTGGTCTATAAATGTCTTGAGAAGTAAAGGCGACAAACATGATACAACATCACCTAAGAATGCTGATTGGTCTATAAATGTCTTGAGAAGTAAAGGCGACAAACATGATACAACATCACACAAAGAATGCCCAATGATCTATACAAATATGAGTCTAGCACTACATGCCCAATGCACTTTAAGATATGTAACCAGGGTCCTTTACTTCGCACTGAACAGTCACCTATGCATAAAATCATTGGTCCAGTAACCCAAGCACACATGTCATCTGGCAGAACAGACAGCCAAACAAAACTTTCAAGACTGCAATATGGCTTTGTCAATTACTGACTGAACACAGGCCCACGAAAATAAAACATCCATACAAAACTATTTTAGGAATCTCAACAAGCTCTCAATGACATCATCATCATGTGCTGTGCAGAATAGCATGGGCGGTCATGTTTCGCCATCTCACACGATCACCAGAGTCGTGGTTCAGCTCAGTGTTCTTGTCTCAACCATGCCACATGGTCAAGCAATCCAGATATTTACTTCTCTGCCTTCCCCTTGTTCTTTACCCCTCAATCTTGCCAGTTGTAACTAAGTTTTCTAATTTATTTCTTCATATAATGTCTCTACGTCTAATTTCTCTAATCTTCTTCTTCTTCTTCTTCGTTCATCCGGAGTTTTTTTTCGGATGTGATTGCGTTGTGCCTGTTTACAGCAGAGCTGCGTTCTTGCGCCGTTAGGCCGACACATCCGACTTCTGCGGGCATTTGTTGACCGGGTTAACCTTCCCGGGGGTTTCTTAGGACGTTTGACTCTCACTGTTGTGGTGTTATCCCCCATCCTAGCTGGCCCATATAGAACAGCCAAAGATCCTGGTCAGCCCTCAAGGGAAGGCAGGGGCAGACCATGGGCATTCCCCGCCATCCAAGGAGGCTTCCATACTTGCAGAGCCGATACATAGCGCTCTGATACTGGGCTCACCCAAGGAATCGTCACGTCCTGCACATGGCTGCTTAGCCTCACTTCCGTATATTGGGCCTTCCGTTCACCATAGGCTGTTCTTCCGGAAACCAGAAGTATGCAGTCTGCAGATGACATCCACACAGTGAGCTTTCGATTCGGACTTTCCATGTAATGGATTTGCTATCCAAGCAATATTCCATTTCGTGCCACTAGGACACTTTTCCACCTTTTATGAAGCCCACACAATGGGCTTTTGATTCGGACTTTCCTCGTAATGGATTTGCTATCCAAGCAATATTCCATTTCGTGCCACTAGGACACTTTTCCACCTTTTATGAAGCCCACACAGCGAGCTTTCGATTTGGACTTTCCACATAATGGATTTGCTATCCAAGCAATATTCCATTTCATGCCTCTGGGTCTTCATGCACCTTTAAATGTCAACCTGTATGTAGTTTAAGTAAGCTGCGGTCAACTTTAGCTTGTTGATATCTCCATAGAGCTTGTCCTCAAATGAAGCAGGTGTGGGCCAAAATATCTTTCTCTGTTCTGCATACGTTGGGCAATCCTGCAGCAAATGTTTTGCTGTCATTTTTCCAGTTCTACAATTACATTCATCGGTATCTCCTATCTTTAGTTTATTGAACAAGTGGTATTTCAGCCTGTTATGTCCTGTGCGGAGTCTGAAGATTGCTACTTGTTCTCTTCGGTCGAGTTTGTAATATGCATCATCCTTCTGATGGCCTGGATGCTCTGATTCCCATTTGGTTCTATAAGTGCTTTTTATCAACCTCTTTGCCTCATTATAGGTTATGTCTATGTCAGGCTGTGGTAGTCGTCCGCCCTCTTTTGCCAGTCTGTCAGCCTCTTCGTTTCCAGGTATACTGCAATGTGATGGGATCCACTGTATTACAACTTTTTTGGATTTCTGGCATAGACCATGGAGTGCTGCTCTTAGGTCAGTTAGTTCTGTGCTGTTATTGCTCTTCAGTATTGAGACAGCTGACTTTGCATCTGTGAAGATAGCTATTTGCTTCTCTTTATTTTCCTCCATCAGGAGCATTTCTGCTGCAGTTTTCAGAGCCTCTACCTCCGCTTTGAAGTTACTTGAAAATTTTCCAGTTGCCATTGAATGTGCTTTTTTCACTCCATTTTTTAAATTAAGGAGAATTCCTCCTCCTCCATTTTTAATTGAATCTTTGGCTGATCCATCTGTATATGCATGGGTCCAATTGCTGCTTGGGTAATGTTCTTTTATGTAGTTTAGGGTTATTTTTCTTCTTTCGGTTTCATTCTGAGTGTTCTTTTTCTCAATACCAGGAATGTTTTCTATCATCTCAGGCAGTTGCTGCTGTCTCCAAGCTGGGAAGTTGTGTGCATTGTAAATGGGCTTGACTGTTGATATGTTAAGTATGGGATCTGCCCTAATCTTTCGTTTTGCAGTTTCTACAAAGTTGCTACGCTTCAGTCTTCCTTTTCCAAAACCATTAAACCTGTTATACATAGGGTGGTCTGTCAATCTTCTAAATTTTTCTGCTTGTTGCTGGGCTCTGCTATCTCTTCTGTCCTGCATTGGTTGTAAACAAGTGATCTTTTCTAGTTCATTAATAGGCGTTGTCTTCAGGCTTCCAGTTATGATTCGCATTCCTTGGTTTTGGACTCTACTTATTTTGTTAAAGTTTGACTTAGCTGCTGTTGCCCAAGCTGCAATGCCATATTCCAGTACTGGCCTCACCCGTCCAGTATATAACTTCTTGAGAACTTTCTCATCTGCTCCCCACGTTGTACCAGCAAGCTTTTTCATGATTGCCATTCTCTGCCTTGCTCTTGTTCGATTTTTCTCAACCTGTGTTTTCCATGTCAGGCGACGATCAAAGGTGACTCCTAGATAGTTTGGATTTTCTTCATGGCGCAATATTTTTCCATTCAATACCAGCTTAGGTTGCTGAGTTTTATTTGAGAGGGAGAACACTGTGCATGTTGTTTTCTCCTCACTTATCTTCACTAGCCATGATTTTGACCAGTCCTCTAGCGCTAATAAGGCTTGCTGTATTCTGCTGTTAGCTGTACTAATATATTCTTCAGATGTCCATATGGCTAGGTCATCTGCAAAGGAGGATGTGTGTACTCTGGCTGGAAAATTTTCTGTGATGTCATTTATATATGCTAGGAATAATGTTGGTGAAAGAACTCCTCCTTGGGGGACACCTTGCTCCAACAGCATCATTTTGCTTGTTTGTCCTTGTACTTTTGTCCTGGCAGTTCTGTTCTCAAGGTAGTGGCTGATCCATTTATACATTTTTCCACAAACATGCATGTTTTGCAGTTTTACTTTCAGTCCTTCCTTCCATACTTTATCAAATGCTTTTTCTAAATCTATCCAGACTGCTAGTGTGTGCTTTTTCTCTTGGAAGGCATCCTCTATTTCCTGAGCTATATAGGTTATTTGATCTTCAGTGGATCTGTACTTTCTGAATCCTGCTTGGTGTGGTGTTAAGAGTTTGTTTTCTTCCAGATGCCATGTTAGCCTGCCATTGATAATGCGTTCCATTAATTTTCCTACACAGCTAAGTAGACTGATAGGTCGATAGCCATTTGGTTCTTCCAGGTCTTTTCCTTTCTTTGGGACTGGTATTAGTATAGCTTCCTTCCATGCCTGTGGGACTATTCCTCTCTTCCAGCTGTTATTTAGGACTGCTAGTAGTTTCTTCTTTGCCTTGGTGCCTAGTCCTATTAGCATTTCATTTGTGATTCCATCCTTTCCTGGTGATTTCTTCTTTTTTAGGGTATTCATTGCCTGTTCCATTTCTTCCATTGTTAGATTTGCCATCATATATTCTGCTGCTGTCTCTGTATTTCTATGATGTATCTGTTTGTCTTTGATTGCTTTCTTCTGTTCGGTTGTAATATCAATGTGGTTTGCATTTGCATAGTGTTCCATTAGTGCATTTGCAGCCTTTTTTCCTGTAAGCAAGGCATTTCCTTGTTTAATTGTTATTTGTTTGTTTCTAGGTCCTTCATTGTTCATGGCTTTCACTAGTTTCCATAGTTTGTTTCCATCCCTGTCAAAATTCAGGTTTTCTGTTTTTTCCCTCCAACAATCTCTTGTTGTTTGATTTACTGTTCTTTTATATTTTGCTGAGATGGCTTTGAGAGAGATGTTCGCTTCAATTGTTTGTTCTCTCTCTGCTGTCTTCCTGGCATCTTCAACTTTGTCCTCCAAACTTTGTAGTTCTTCAGTCCAGTATGGTTTGTAATTTTTCCTCGCTCCTCTTGGAATGGACTCAGTGGCTGCCTGTATTATCGCTCTGTTTAGACTTTCCACTATTTGCTTTATGTTGCCATATCGTGTATTTATGTTTTCACAATATTTGTCTGTTAGTATGGCAAATCTGTCCCAATCTGCTCGTTTGTAATTCCAGCGGGGCAAGGGCTTTTGCTCCTGTGGAACATACTCCATATTCATTTCAAGCTTGATTGGTCTGTGGTCACTACCTGCTAATTGGTCCAGCACATGGCGATCGATTTTGTGAAGGATGTCTCCTGTGCAGAAAGCTAAGTCTGGAGTAGAAGTGGTAAGCCATCTTCTGGAGTAGAAGCTCGGTGTGTCATCCGCTTTGTTGAGTAGATGGAGATTTGAGTCTATTTCCCAGTCCTCCAATTCATCTCCTCTTTTGTCAGTATCTGGGTATCCCCATCTTTCTGAACGGCTATTAAAGTCTCCGACAATAATGCAGTTTGTGTCAGTTATTTTCATGTTTGAGAGTGTAAGGTCCTTATCTGCTGGGCTATACAGATTGTAGATTCTTATTTTCACATCCTTTATCATTATATCAACACCTATAATTTCCGTTTGGTTGTCAGAGATCACAGATAGTTCGCTGCAAGGTATTGTATTTCGTGTAAGTATTAGAACTCCTCCTTTGTGTCCTTCGCGGTCGAAACGTGTGGCCTGATATCCTCTGACTGAGAATTTGTGATTGGCGTTGAGGTGTGTCTCTTGAATGCATGCCACATCTATTCTATCTTTATGAAGACGCTGTGTCAGGGAGTCTTTCTTCTTGTAAACTCCTTCGGCATTCCACTGTAGTATGTTGAGTGTCCGGGGTATTTGGTCAATAGCTCTTAACCTACTCCTCTGTGCCTTGACTCCACAGCACAGGGGAAGGTGACCACCAGTAGTCATGGGTGGACCCCCTCGAGGCAGGGGGCCCGGCACTATCGCCGCCTGATGGGACTTCACGGGATTAGCACCATAACGATTAATTTTGATTTGTGACATCATGAATTAAGTTACGTTGCACTGCTTTGTCAAGCCTGTGGCTCAGTACATCCGATTTCGACAAGCATTTATTCGGGATGCTTTCCCTAGCCTTTGACTGTCCCCAGTCTACCTACAAGGCAGCAGGTTTTACGTTGCACTGCTTTGTCAAGCCTGTGGCTCAGTACATCCGATTTCGACAAGCATTTATTCGGGATGCTTTCCCTAGCCTTTGACTGTCCCCAGTCTACCTACAAGGCAGCAGGTTTGTGTGTCTCTTTGTCTGGTCCCTCTCCCTTGACCTGTCCGACATGGGTGGCCCTACCAGTAGCTGTGCTACCGTCGGCATAGCTCTTGGGGTCATTGGGACGCACAAGCCCCTCTACCTCGTCACGGTGGACACACAGCAGAGGGGATTTCTCTAATCAA
>JACEFZ010022375.1:0-14581 GCA_014155875.1 Cepaea nemoralis
CCCACCAATCCCACCCCCCCTTCCCCCAAAATCCCCCCCCTAAACACATCTCCCCTCCCACCCAAAACCCCCCAAACCAATAAAAAAACATCCCCCTCCCACATACCCTTCCCCCACCCCCCAATTCCTCAAATTTAAAAATAAATAAAATTTAAATAATAAGTTTTAAGATAGTTTGATAGATAGATAGATAGATAGATAGATAGATAGATGAGATAGATAGATAGATAGATAGATAGATAGATAGATAGATAGATAGATAGATAGATAGGATAGATAGATAGATAGATAGATAGATGATAGATAGATAGATAGAGAGATAGATAGATAGATAGATAGATAGATAGATAGATAGATAGATAGATAGATAGATAGATAGATAGATAGATAGATAGATAGATAGATAGATAGATAGATAGATAGATAGATAGATAGATAGATAGAATAGATAGATAGATAGATAGATTAGATAGATAGGATAGATAGATAGATAGATAGATAGATATAGATAGATAGAGTAGATAGATAGATAGATAGATAGATAGATAGAAAATATAGATAGTGATGATGATAGATGATAGTAGAAAACGAACGAACAGACTTTATTTTCAAAGGGTAACAAATTGGGCACGCAGGCCCGTCTTACATTCGGCCCTTCCAATCACTCATCTTTCTTTCATGAACAGTGCATAGGAAAAAAAACATTGTCACATGAATTTTGTAAACATAAACAATGCATTGAACTATGTTATAAGACACATCCACCACCCACCCACACATCCCCCAGTCACTTCCGACCCCCCCCCAATCACCCCACACATACAATACATTCCCCCACCCATCCACCACATCCCTATACATCTCCCCCCCAAAACACACACCTCTCATCACCACCCCCCATCCACCCACACCCCAAGCACACATACATTCAATAACCCAAAATCCCCCACCTACCACATCTCCCCACCACCACATATCCTTTACCCGCCCCCTTTTTCCACCAACAATCACTCCCCAATACCTCCTCCCCCCACACAACTCCAACCCCCCAAACCAAACACACATTCCTCAGCCACACACACATCCCCCCGTAACTCACATATTCCGCACCTACCCCACACAAATTCCGCACTCACCCACAAAATACCCCATCTCCCCCCAGCCCCTCCTTTCCCGGAGCCCACACCTACAAACATCCCCCACCATCTCCTAACCTGCACACACTCACCCACCCACATATCCTCTACCCACCCACACATCCTCTACCCCACCTATCCCCCGACCAAACATCCCTTACCACACACCCTTACTCATATACAATCACCCACCACACATCCTCTACCCAAACCACACATCCTCCACCCAACCACACATCCTCCATCCACCCATTCCCCCAGCCACACATCCCTTAACCACACACCCTACCCATAATACACACTCATCCCGCACCCACGCACAATCTCCCCACCATACAAAACATCCCTCACACACATCCCACCCACCACACATTCCCCGTTCCACAAACACACACCTCCCATCCACGCACACACAACCCATACATTCATCCCCTCACACATCCCTAGAAACACGTACTTATCCCTCAACCACTAACACCCACACGTCCCTTACCCACTCATCAACACATACATCTCCATATCTATCTACCCACCCACACTCACACATCCCAACCACCCATCTAAGCAAACATCCCCCACCCTCACACATCATCACCACCCACAAACCCACCCACACCTTCACTTACCCACACAAACATCATTTATCCCACCCAGCTCCCCTCCCACACACCCCACACCCACACACATCCAAGAACACATCCCTCACCCACACACACATCTATCCACACATCTCCTACCCATCCACACATCCCCCAACTACAGTCACCCTCACTACCCACACATACATCCTCCATCCAGCCACACACACCCCCACTCCAGCCAGACATATCCCCCACCCACACACACATCTCCAAATCCATCACCCACACTCATCACGCACTCCCTCCCCCAACCCACACACATCCCCCCACACACATTCACCCACACATCTCTCACCCACACACACTCCCCGCCCATCCACCCAAACATCCCACACCCACATACACATCCTCAAACCCCACAACCACCCCACCTGCACACATCTCCCACCCACCACTTATCCCCACACCCACTCTCCCCACCCACACATATACCCCCACCCATCCCATAACCCACCATCAATCCTCCACCATCATATCCTCCTCCACCCACTCACCCACAACCACCTAGACAAACACACTCCCCACTCACAACACATCTCCCAATACACCCATACATCTCGCACGCACCTACACACAAATCCCCCACCCACCCACACAAACCCACCCCGCCCACCCACACACATCACGAATCCACCCACACACACATCCCCCAATCCCCCAACCTACTATTATGATCAAACTCCCACACTTTACAACACACATACAGTGACGATTGGTCGTGAGCATTGTCGCAAAATTGTAAAAAAAATGGAGAAAAATTGTACATATGCATTTTGTAACTTAAAAATTAGTGATGCAATTCAACTCTCTCTCCCCCCCCCTCTCTCTCTTCTCTTTCTCTCTCTCTCTCTCTCCTCTCATCTCGTCTGCTCTTCTCCTCTTCTCTCTCTCTCTCTTTCTCTCTCACTCACTAGCGCTCTCACTCACATTACCGTAATGTTATATTATACATGATAAAATCAAGTGTCATACATACAAAATGATAAGTGAAAAGATGAAATACACAAGATATGGAATGGCATGTTACAGGACATGCGAGCACTGAATTCTCTCTCTCTCTCTCTCATCCTCTCTCTCTCTCTCTCATCACGCTCTCGCTCTCTCTCTTACATAGGCACACAGCCATTCCCCCCCCCCCCCACACACACACACACATATCCCTCACATACACACCCATACATACATCCTCACATATAGACAAATACATGATGCCTTCACATGATTACTGAAACTAATAAGAACAAACTCCTACACTTTACACACAATTTAGACACTGACGATTGTCGTGAGAATTCTCGCAAATTGCAAGAAGTGGAGAAAAAATTGTACATATTCATTATGTAGCGTAAAAATTAGTGATGCAATTCAAATCTCTCTTCTTTTTTTTTCTCTCCCTCTCCCTCTCTCTCTCTCTCTCCTCTCTCTCTCTCTCTCTCTCTCTCTCTCTCTCTTGTCTCTCACTCACATGTACATACACACACACACACACACACACACATCATACCCACGCAATACACACACCTGCACACAATCCATATACTTACTCACACGTACTCACATAACACCCGAATTATACACTCCCTCGCATACACTGCATGCATGCACACTTACACATACACATACAAAGATATACAATACATACACGAGCACACACACACAAAACACTCGTGCATACACACATGCACACATGCATATAAACGCATATAAACACATGAACGCACACCTTAACACACGTACAGACATACACACAGAGTCACACACAGATGCACACATGTACACACATATACACCCATACACACATCCAGACATGCACACACATACATCACACTTTCTCATGCACTCTCTCATTCAACCCAACGCTCTCTCTTTTACACACTCACTCGCTCCTCACACTCACTCAATTCGTGCACATACACGCATACTACAAATTCTCTCTCACTCACTCACGCTCCCTACTCACTCCTTTACTTCGATGACTCTCTAACTCACACTCACTCACTAACTTTCACACTCTATCACACAGACAGGCAGACACACAACACAACCCACTCTCTCAGATTCACCATTCTCTAACTAATCTCTCACACATATGTCCACACACTCACTCACTTTTACACTCACTCAGGCACATGCGCATGTATACTCTCTCACTCTCACTCATACTAATTCTTCCACTCACACTCTTTCTCACTCACTCTCTCACCCACTGTCTCGTTCACCACACATACAGTGAAGAATGATAGTGGAAAAATGATACTAGTGAGTGACTTATGGAGGCATATAGTCGGTATGAAGTAAGTATTGAAAGAGTTTCGGTTGAATGTGTAGGGACTCATTGGTGTTTTCAGTTCTGGTGTGAAGGCTATTCCACAAGTGAGCACCAGAATATGCGAAACAAGTTTTGTATAAGTCCAATCTAGGCTTAGGAAGCTGTAATAAATTTAAGCGCTTACTGTTCATTGCATTAGATTGAATTAGCGGTAGAAGATACTCTGGCGTATTTTAAGATATAATTTTATTCACTAATTTGGCATTTGTTAAAAAGGAAGCGCTTTTGAAGTGGTAGAAGTCTTAGATGGCTGTATAATTTATTACTTTCAACGTGCGTTATGCTAGAAACTAGACGTATAGCGCGGTTTTGAAGCGAACACAATCGTTTCATATTAGATTTAGGGCAAGCCATCCCAGACTGTGGAACAATAATCGAGAGGTGATTGGATATAGGATGCATAGAATATTTTACGTGTGCTTTCATATCCAAAAAGTGTTGAATTTTAGCAAGTTGGTAAACTTTTTGTGCTATTCTCTTGGTAAGGGCGTGAACATGAGGGCTCCAGTTTAAATGTCTGTCAATTAAAAGACCTAATGTTTATGTTCATTTACATTATTATAGGTAACGTGTCCACGTGGAGCTCGAGCGGTGTCCCATTATGGCTAGCGTCTGTAGTTTTTGTCTGGTCGTTATTAGCATGGATTTAGTTTTGTCGATGTTAATTAACATGCGATTTTCATTGCTCCATCTACTAAGGTTGTCAAGATCGTTTTGTAAAGAGCTCTCTAAGTCACAAAGGCTCTCTTGACTTGTGTAAATAGTGCAGTCATCCGCAAATAGATCACAACGAAGTATTGAGGTATAAAAGGAAGATCGTTAATATACACTGCAAAAAGCAGCGGACCTAGTATTGAGCCCTGAGGCAACCCCAAAATTAAGTTGTGTGGGTCTTGATAGACATTATTGAAGGACACTACTTGTTGTCTGTCTGATAAAAATGACGTAATTAGGTTCACCATATTGGTGCTAGTCTTCATGTGTTTTAAAATTTTCTAATTAAAATATCATGATCTACCATATCAAAGGCCTTTTTAAAGTCTACAAATACTGCTCCACAGATGTTGCCATTGTTGATACAAAGATTGCCAGTTATCGGTCATTTTTGTAAGGGCACTATGGCAGGAATATTTAGGTCGAAACCCAGATTGACTGTCAATTATTAGATCGTTGTTAATTAAATGATGTAGTGTTATTTTATGCATGTGTTTTTTCTAATGGCTTTGATAGCGACGATAGTAAGGAAATAGGTCTATAATTACCCAAGAAGCTAATATCAGTTGAGCCATTTTTAAGTAGAGGATACACTTTAGCAACTTTAAAGGCAGATGGAAAGTAGTTTTTGGATAGGCACTGGTTATATATGAACGTTAAGGACTCACTAATAATAGGTGCAGCACACCGAAGAATTCTATTACTGATACCATCTAGGCCTTCTGAATTTGTTGCTTTGAGATTTGAGAGATATTTATATACTTCTGCAAACGACATCAAGGGAATCTCAGAGGGAATATTTCTAGAGCACTTCCCTTCACAGAATGATGACAGTGAACTTAAATTACATACTGAGTCTGGTATTGAGGACTTTAGATTCTCTATTTCTGAATGAAAGAAGTAACTGAAATCCTCGCATGTTATAGAGTTTGGTATCGCTGACTCTGAAGTGTGTTTCTTTTTGGTTAGCGAGTTAATAGCCTTCCATATATTTGTATTATTTGATTTATCTACAATTAAATTTTTGAAATAGATAGATAGATAGATAGATAGATAGATAGATAGATAGATAGATAGATAGATAGATAGATAGATAGATAGATAGATAGATAGATAGATAGATAGATAGATAGATAGAAAGATAGATAGATAGATAGATAGATAGATAGATAGATAGATAGATAGATAGATAGATAGATAGATAGATAGATAGATAGATAGATAGATAGATAGATAGATAGATAGATAGATAGATAGATAGATAGATAGATAGATAGATAGATAGATAGATAGATAGATAGATAGATAGATAGATAGATAGAAGATAGATAGATAGATAGATAGATAGATAGATAGATAGATAGATAGATAGATAGATAGATAGATAGATAGATAGATAGATAGATAGATAGATAGATAGATAGATAGATAGATAGATAGATAGATAGATAGATAGATAAATTAAACACATAATTACATCACGGATACTCACATTTGTAGTTTTCATGTTTTATTATTTTTTCTACATCTAATCTTTGTTCCTCAGGGTCTTTACGCGATCGACTGTAATCCCCAACGAACACTTGATACTTCTTTGTATTATTGCTTCTGAAATTAATTTTAAATAATAATGTATAATTTATTGTCTTAATGAAATAAAAGACACAGCTCAATCTTCAGCACATTATGATCAGCGATATTAAACTGCTAGTGCACATCTAGAGCTCGACTGATATTACACAAATTTACTAGGACGATTGACAACAGGGATACACACGCACAGATGCAATTCTATCGAAGTATATATCACTTATCAACTACCGAGAACCAAAAAAAAAAACACACACACACACACACACACACAATCCAACGGCGAAAAAAGAAAGAATACTTTGTTCGAGATGTGAAAAATAATACGGTAACCACAAACTACTTACTGTAATGGGGTTATCTATTTTATAACCACACTATTATATCTACAGGCATATGCGTTATAATCCTCCTTCTCTCCCTCCTTCCCCTCCTCCTCCTTCTCCCTCCTCCTCCTTCTCCCTCCTCCTCCCTCTCCCTGCTCCTCCTCCACGCTTCTCCCTCCTCCTCCTCCCTCTCCCTGCTCCTCCCTCCTCCTAACCCTCCCCCTCCTCCTCCCACCTCCTCCCTCCCCCTCCCTCCTCCTCCCTCTACCTCCTCCTCCTTCCTCCTCCCTCCCTCCTCCTCCATCCTCCTCCCTCCTCCTCCTCCCTCCTCCTCCCTGCTCCTCCTAATCCCTCCTCCTCCTCTCTCCTCCCTCCTCCTCCCTTCACCTCCATCCTCCCTCCTCCTCCCTCCTCCCTCCTCTCTCCTCCTCCTCCCTCCTCCTCCTCCCTCCTCCTCCTCCCTCTCCCTCCTCCTCCCTCCTACCTCCTCCTCATCCCTCCTCCTCATCCCTCTCCTCCTCTCTTCCCCTCCCTCCTCATAATGGGGTTATCTATTTTATAACCACACTATTATATCTACAGGCATATGCGTTATAATCCTCCTTCTCTCTCCTCCTCTCTCCTCCTCCTCCTCCCTCCTCCTCCTCCTCCCTCCTCCCTCATCCTCCCTCATCCTCCTCCCTCCTCCTCCCTCCTCATTCCTCCTCCTCCCTCCTCATCCCTCCTCATCCCTCCTCCTCCTCCCCTCCTCCCTCCTCCTCCTTTCTCCTCCTCATCTCTCCTCCTCCCTCCTGCTCCTCCCTCTTGCTCCCTCCTCCACCTCCATCTTCCTCCTCCTTCCTCCTCCTTTTTCTTCTTCTGATGCTGCTGATGCTGCCGCTCCATTTACCCAAGTTATTTGTTGGGGGAAGATGTAAAGATCTTTCAAGTGCTCTTTCTAATGCTTTTTGTAAGTTGGTCTTCGTTTATCTAAGGTTGTTCTAACTGCAACCAATAAATTATTAGACAGACAGACAGACAGACGGACAGACAGACAGACAGACAGACAGACGGGAACGGGAGCTTATATGACTACTTATATGAATTAAATTAGATGGGGGGGGGGAGATGAGAGGGGGCTGAGTGGTCTCGAGGTATGGTGTCCGCCTCGAGAGCTGGAGGCCCCGGGCTCAGGCCCTGGTGAGGACCGGGATTTATTTAAAAAATCCACCTGGACCTCCAGTAATAAAATTTCCCCTGGTCTCTGGGTAGTGAGATCGGACGCCCGTGTGTATTGTTGTGCACGTAAAAAATCCCTTGGCTGTTGGAAATCGAAAAAGGAGTAGCCTAACGGCGCTGCCCGGGCAAAATTTCGAGTTAAAAAGTCTACCCAAAGTATTTCAGGATTCTCAGCCTATGCAACGGAGTTCGTGCATTGAGCTGAGTTTCTCCAGACTCATGTTTGAGTTAGGAGGAAAACGGAGCACTTATGGGTTAAACCGTGTGCCGTAATGTTGATTCAACGACTAAACTAAACTAACTAAACTAAATGAGATGCTCCCCACCAGGGGCTGGGCGAAGTCGGGTCAGGTCAGACAGACAGACAGATAGACAGACAGACAGGCAGATAGTCGGGAACGAGAACTTATATGACTACTTATATGAATTAAATGAGATGCTCCCCATCAGGAGCTGGGCGAAGCAGGGCCGGGTCAGACAGACAGATAGACAGACAGACAGACAGATAGATAGTCCGGAACGGGAAAGGGAGCTTATATGACTACTTATATGAATTAAATGAGATGCTCCCAACCAGGGGCTAGGCGAAGCCGGGCAGAGTCAGCTAGTCTTATATATAAAAGGCAATGTCTGTATGTATTTCCTTTATGCGTTCGCGAACGGTCCATCCGGTTGAGATTAAATTTTCTACACGTCTTCCTCTCATTCCCGTGCTGCCAACTGTCATAGTTTGTTAGTGTAAAAACAGTTATTTACTTAATATTATTTAATATTTTAATTTACATTATAAGTGTATATATAGCGAGGGGACATAACTTCTAATAGCATTGCTATATATGTAAAATTGTTGCATATTTCTCAAATAGGTGGACCTTTTCGCTACAGTTATCTGCAGGCATATACGTTATAATCCTTCTCCTCCCCATCCTCATCCACCTCCACCTCACCCCTCCTCCTCCTCACCTCTCCTCCTCATCCTCCCCTCCTCCTCCTCCCGCCTCCTCCTCCTCCCCCTCTCCCCTCCTCCTCACTCTCCCCTCCCTCCTCCTCCTCTCCTCCTCCCCTCCTCCTCCTTCAACTTCTCCTCCTCCCCTACTCCTCCTCCTCCACCTCCTCTCCTCCTCCTCCTCCCCCTCCTCCTCCTCCTACTCCTCCCCTCCTCTCCTACTCCTCCACCTTCTCCTGTTCCTTCCTCCTCCTCCTCCCCCTCCTCCTATTTCCCCTCCTCCTATTCCCCCTCCTCCTCCCCTCCTCCTCCCTCCTCCTCCTCCCCTCCTCCTCCTCCCCTCGTACTCCCTCTACTCCTCCTCCCGTCCTCCTCCTCCTCCCTTCTACCTCCTCCCCTCCTCCTCCTCCTCCTCCTTCTACCTCCTCCTCCCCCTCCTCCTCCTCCCCCTCCTCCTCCTCCCCTCCTCATCCTCCTCCCCTCCTCCTCCCTCCTCCTCCCTCTCCTCCTCCCTCCTCCTCCTCCTCCTCCTCCCCTCCTCCTCCCTCCCCTCCTCCCCCTCCTCTCCTCCTCCTCCTCCCCCACCCTCTTCCTCCCCCTCCTCCTGCCCCTTCCTCCTCCTCCCATCCTCCTCCTCCATTCCCTCCTCCTCCCTTCTCCTCCCCCTTCCTCCTCTTCCTCCCCCTCCTTCTCCTTCTTCTTTTTCTTCTGCTGCGTTATAATATATAATGATAAAATCTTTAAGGCATTTTCAAAGTTTTCATATAAATAATGCATCTATTTTAAATACATGAAAATTTTCTAACTCTTTTTTTTTTTTTCCTTCGACATCTATACAGTCATCCCAGCATTTATTGCGTTTTTGTGATATCTTGGTAAGTTCAGGCCGGGTTGTCTTTTTTTGGAACGGGAACGGGAGCAGGTGCCGAATATGAATTAAATGAGACACTCCCTGCCAGGGGCTGGGCGAAGCCGGGCCAGGCTTCTTATTTGGGAACGGGAGCAGGGGCCGAATATGAATTAACTGAGACGCTCCCCGCCAGGTACAGGGCGAAGCCGGGCCGGGTCGTCTTTTTGGGAACGGGAACGGGAGCAGGTGCCGAATATTAATTAAATGAGACGCTCCCTGCCAGGGGCTGGGCGAAGCCGGGGACAGGCTTCTTATTTGGGAACGGGAACGGGAGCAGGGGCCGAATATGAATTAAATGAGACGCTCCCCGCCAGGGTCTTGGCGAAGCCGGGCCGGGGCAGACAGACAGACAGACAGATAGACAGACAGACAGATAGATAGTCGGGAACGGGAACGGGAGCTTATATGACTACTTATGTGAATTAAATGAGACGCTCCCCACCAGGGACTGGGCGAAGCCGGGTCGGGTCAGCTTGTATTATTATAAAGATGATTTTGAAATAGATGAGCAAAAATAACCATGGAAACTATGAAAAGCTTCACAGGAAAATTAGGAAGAGGCAAAAGAAGCATGGCTTGAGTGAAATTGCAGGGACATTTAAAACCAACACAACACTCAGCAGACCAAATTAATGCAAAACAGAATTAATGACATCACTAACAAAATGACACACATATCAACGGGTTGTCTAAAAACCAAATATGGCAAAAACAATACAAAAAAGATAAGAATTTACATGCGTGGTAAGATTATGTGAAACAAGTTTATGATGATACAAAGAAGGAACAGTATTGTATTCGGAATTATAATGAAGGGCCATCAATTTTGAAGATGGAAGTTCAGAATACTCTTGATCATATGAAAACTGTCATGACTCTGGGTCCAGACAGCATCACATCAGAAATGACCCTTTCCATAGAAGAATATGAAGTCGACCAGGTCACCAGACTGTTGAACACAATATATGATACTGGAGATTGATTTTTTTTCGCATATCCTATTTACAGGTCAGTGCTGTCAACACCAGCATTTTTCAGCTGCTGTTGATGTCTTGGCAAGTTTTACGGTCAGCAGTTTGTCATTGCTTTTCTGAACGACAGGCTCACACACCTTTCTGTAAGAAACCACCGGGAAGCGATCCGCTTCGAATCTCATGCATCTGTGTTTCGTTCGTGGAAACACATGCTTTCTAACAGCGTCCTAAACCCCTCTGCCAACGGAGACCGTCTACATGAGATATACCTCCTCAATTATGTAATTCTATATTCTTTGCAATCCTGAAGAAATCAGGAGCCTTGAAATGTGATCAACATCGAACAATCAGTATTATGATCCACATCACGAAGATTTTGCCAAGAATATCATGCATAGCTAGGGGGAAAAAATACAGCTCTAAATAGAAGAAGAACGACGTGAGTTCGTAGAAGGCAAGGGTACAGTGCATATTGTCTGTTTGCTGAGAACATTATGTTAGCGTTCTGTAGACATACACATAGACCTACATCTTTGCTTCATTGGCTACGCAAAGGAGTTCGATAAAGTAAGACATGTCAACATGATGAAGATGCTTGCAGATATACAAATTGGTGGGAACGATCTTAGACTTGTAAAAAAACATATTGGAAACAGCAAGCTGTCATCAAGATTGATAATGAAGAAGGTCGATATCAGCCTATTTATAGAGGTAGGTGTCCGACAGATGCGTAATGTCTGAATCTCTTATTTTTACTTTACAGTGAATACGCGTTTAGAAATTTAGAAGATATGAGAGGAATCTGTTTCCACCTTGTCGTGGTGGGGGAGCTTGAGTTTCTCAATGACCCTGAGAGCTATGCCGGCGGTAGCGTATTTACCAGCAGGGCCTCCCAAGCCGGACAGGTCAAAGGGTAGAGAACAGACAAAGAGAAACACCCTGGTCCTCTAGGCTGGGGGTTGAAGCTTGGAGTTAACATCCCCACCTTTGTAAAAACTATTTTGTTACGAAACAGATACATAAGCCTCGAATTCGGACTGACTTATTTGGACAATGACCTCGGAACGTTAAAGGACTCTTGAGATTTGGAACATAGAATGGAAGGACACTATATCGAGCTGAAGCGGCTGAAGAACTAACCCGGGAGCTGCTTGAATATCAAATAGATATAACAGCAATCCAAGAAATAAGGTGGCCAAAAGAGGGTACTTTAGAGCAAAATGGAATGATTGTAATATATGGAGGAAACACCCAAAATAAACATGAATTAGGAACAGGTGTGTCATCAAAAAAGAGCTATGGGAAAACGTTAGAAACTTTAAAGCTGTTAATGACAGAATTAGTAAATTACGAATAAAAGGTAAATAGAAAAATATAACGATGACTAATGTACATGCACCTACTGAAGAGAAAGAAGATGACGTTAAAGAAGACTTTTATAATGATTTGGAAGATGTCATAGAAGAAACCGCCAAACAGGACATCTTTATTGTGCTGGGAGACGTCAATGCAAAAATAGGTAGAGAGCAAACTTATAAAAATGTGGCCGGAATGGAAAGCCTACATACAACTTCAAATGATAATGGATTGAGAGTCATCACCCTGGCAGAAGCAAAAGTACTGCTGATCAGTAGTACCAGACTACAAAGAAAGGATATACACAAACAAACTTGGAAATCATGTGACAAGAGAACCTATAATCAAATAGATCACATTTTAATTAACAACAGAAATGCATCAAACATACAAGTTAGAAGTTATAGAGGAGCTTAGTGCCACAGCGACCACTTCCATCGTTGGAGCAAAGTTTAAAATAAAACTTAAGAGAGCTTTCTATACCAAATTGCAAAGATTACACCCAACATATAACAGAGAAAAACTACAAGAAATTACAGTCAAAGAGAAATTTACAGATGAAATCAAATGTACACTTGAAACTCTGCAAAACCCTTTGGAGGAAAGTATTGACCAAACTTGGTTGAACATCAAGAATACAATTCAATCTACCACAGAAGAATGTAACGGTGTGTTAACCACGCATAGAAAGAACAGATGGTTCAATCAAAAATGTGAAGAAGCAGTCATTAGAAGAAGAATGCCAGACATTTATGGTTAAATGACATCAAAAACATCCAAAAGGAAGAGCAATATAGAAATGAATGTAAAGAGGCTACAAAAATAGTTCGACAGCAGAAGCGAGAATATACGAGCAATGTAATCAAAGTTATGGAAACTAATCACCAGAAAAACTAATCCAGAAAGTCTTTTAAAGAACTGAAGTCAATGAAACGAGGGCACCAACACAACACATGGTTTAAAAGTACAAAATTGGGAATATGATAAATATCAATGAGGATACTGTGCAACACATGGAAAGAATATTTTGTTGAATTACTAAATTGTGAAGCTCCAAGTAACACCTTCCCACAGGAAGAGGTTCTAACGTGTGAACCACAGATTGAAGAACCTGCATTTGAAGAAATCATATATGTAATCACACGACTTAAAAACAATAAAGCAACTGGGGCTGATGGAATTGCTGCTGAATTTATAAAGGCAGGTGGCCATACATTACATCTAAAACTATACGAACTAATAATACAAATTTGGAGGACAGAAGAATTACCCCATGATTGGAAAGAGTCATTATTGATACCTATCTTTAAGAAAGGAGACTAGTTCCAATGTGAAAATTATAGAGGAATATCACTACTGTCCACAAGCTATAAGATAGTATCCGCAGTATTACTACATAGACTAAAACCATATTGAGAAGACATATTAGGTGACTACCAGGCGGGTGTTAGAAACAAAAAAAAACCGATCAACAATAGATCAGATATTTATCTTACGACAAATAGCCGAGAAAAATTGGGAATATAAAAGAGATCTCCATAACATTTTTGAGGATTTTACAAAGGCTTATGATAGTGTCCATAGAAATAGTCTATGGAATGCTATGCAGGAATTTGGAAAACCAAGGAAGTTAATCAACATGACTAGACTATGTATGGAAGATACTTATAATATAGTAACATATAAAGGCAGGAAATCAGACCCTTTCCAAATAACATCTGGCTTGAAACTGGGTGATGCACTATCGCCGCTATTCTTCAATCTGGCTCTAGAGAAAGTTGTAAGGAAGGTAAAGGAGGAATGTGATATTGGAAGAACATCCAAGCTGCTTGGTTATGCAGATGGTATAGATATTATAGGGGAAAATGAACAAAAGACATTGAAAATATTGACTCACTTAAAGGAAAAAGCCCAACAGATGGGGCTGGTTATCAACCAAGATAAGACAGAGTGTATGGTAATTTCGAGAGAAGGAATGGCTAAAAACTCTGGCCACATACAAATAGATAATATGACCATTAAAAGAACGGAAACATACAAATACATGGGTACAATCCTCAACTGCTCCAACATCATAAGGGAAGAAATACAAACTAGAATCAATTCTGGAAATAAGATATACTATGCACTACAACATCTACTAAAATCAAATGCACTATTTCGTAGCACCAAAATCACAATATACAAAACACTGATCAGACCAGTTGTGCTGTATGGCTCTGAAACCTGGATTACAAAGAAAGGGGACGAAGCCCCCTGTTACAGACCTTTGAGAACAAAGTTATAAGACGCATCTTTGGACCCATTAGGGATACATCAAAGTGGAGAGTGGAAAAGAAGAAGTAACAAAGACATTTATGATCTGTTTAAGTCCCCGCTAATCACTGGTATCATGAAGGCTAATAGACTACAAAAAAAAGGGCTTTTGGGGCCCAAAAAAA
>JACEFZ010022376.1:5000-54143 GCA_014155875.1 Cepaea nemoralis
TTCTAAATGTCAGACCGGCATTTTGCCGTGGAGAGGTATAACTCTATTTTACGAACCTTCGTCAGTCGTGACTGCAAAATGTCAGTAAATTAAAGCGGTAGATGTTAATGAGGTTATTAGTTAGTTAATCAGTTAGTCGAGGTTCCAACGGCACGGCAACGGGTCGTCCCCATTATGTTCCGCTCCTGTGCCAGTGAATATCACATAAAAATGCTCCCCACTGTCTATTGCGAAAAGTGGAACAGACAGGAGTCTCGGCAAGCCAACATCCTGCACAGGTACACTGTGTATAATGCCGCCGCCAAAATGCCAACACAAAAGTCATCCACGACAATTACAGTTCATCCTCGATGGAATCGGCAGTTACCATAATGACTTAGTTGACCGGGGTTTTCTCATATGGCTCAGTATCGTTCCGCAGGGCGACCACCCGAAAGCGCCGCACAAAGCACGAACTCCGTAGCTCCAGCGTCGACTCCCAGGAGTCTCCTAAAAAATGCACTCGTGAACCGAAAAGGCAAATCAGTCAATTCAGCAACAGCCGGTAGCCATTGGTCCGAACATGCAGGTCACTGTACAAACAAAAGCGGACAGATGTAAAAGCATTCCACATGAATTTCACAGCTCACAGAGTCGCGCCACGCACTCACTCAGTAGCAGGGCGACGGAACCATATACTGCCAGTCCAACATGAGGAAAATGTGAATGCAAACCGCAGCAACAAGGATAAATACTCCAGATACTGTAGCGGTTCAATATCTAACCGCCATGCTGGGGACCGGTAGTCCAATGAGGTTATTAACACGATGAATACAATTTCTCATTGACAGATTTGCTGCTGTCTCTAACATGGGTCAAGGAGAACAACTGACACTGCTCCTGGTCGCTGGATTATTCTTGTCTTCTCTGGGGGAGGATCACTGTATTTACCAGGTGCTCACTTCTATCTAATTATGTGACAAATGCTCTCTGGGTAGACATCATCATCATCATCATTATCATTCTCATGTTCCATGTCGATAAGCTCAGGCGGTCATGTGACACCAAGCTCCGATCTAGGCGGGGAATGGTGTAACCCACCTGAGCTTGTGGGTTGACTCAACCTATAACGGGTACAGACATTGCCTGGGAAGTGAAGATGACGGTTACGTTGACTTCATTGTCCGTCGAATACCGGATGGTCTAACTATAGGCAGAACATGTAGTATTAGGCAGCTTTACAAACACAAACATCATCAGCATATTTTTTTTTTTTTTTAGCATATCCTTTACAGGACTTAGCTGTCAACACCAGCATCTTTCAGCTGTATGTTGATCTCTTGGCAAGATTACGCTCAGTAGTTTGACATTGCTTTCTGAGCGGCCGGCTACAGTATCCCAGCAAGTCACGAGCGGGGGTCGAACCGCCTCAGCTCTCGCTCCGCTACGAGACTCTGCGTGATAAACGGGATTACAGAGAGAAAGTGTTGTAACCCCACAGCCAGAGAGACCGGCCATCAGCATATAACCACTAGAAAAATGCAACAACATAAAACACCGAGAAGACATTACATTGAATACACTAAATAGATTGGTCTAATACAATGGGACAAGCATAGCATACACATTAGTCTTCAGTGCCTGCATATGTGTCCTTTACCTTCCAGCTCTCCTCATTGTAAATATAGTGGTTCTTTATCTGTATCTACAGTTCACCTCTAGGCGTATATACGGGGCTTTTATCTGTATCTATCAGTTCTCCTCAATGTCTGTAAATGTGTCCTTTACCTTCCAGTTCTCCTCAATGTCTGTAATTGTGTCCTTTACCTTCCAGTTCTCCTCAATGTCTGTAAATGTGTCCTTTACCTTCCAGTTCTCCTCAATGTCTGTAAATGTGTCCTTTCTCTTCCATTTCTTCTCAATGTCTGTAAATGTGTCCTTTACCTTCCAGTTCTCCTCAATGACTGTAAATGTGTCCTTTACCTTCCAGTTCTCCTCAATGTCTGTAAATGTGTCCTTTACCTTCCAGTGTTCCTTAATGTCTGTAAATGTGTCCTTTCTCTTCCATTTCTTCTCAATGTCTGTAAATGTGTCCTTTCTCTTCCATTTCTTCTCAATGTCTGTAAATGCGTCCTTTATCTTACAGTTCTCCTCACTGCAAATATACTGGTTCTTAATCTGTATCTACAGTTCAGGAGGAGTCCCTATCTGTTGTTATAGAGCAAAGATACATGCAATGAAAGAGTCCCTATCTGTTGTTATAGCGCAAAGATACGTGCAATGAAGGAGTCCCTATCTGTTGTTATAGCGCAAAGACACGTGCAATGAAGGAGTCCCTATCTGTTGTTATAGCGCAAAGACACGTGCAATGAAGGAGTCCCTATCTGTTGTTATAGCGCAAAGATACGTGCAATGAAGGAGTCCCTATCTGTTGTTATAGCGCAAAGACACGTGCAATGAAGAAGTCCCTATCTGTTGTTATACCGCAGCAAAGATCAGGTCATGTGTAATGGATATTGTTGTCTCTAGTTTAATAGTGAATCCTCATTGTCGACAGCTATGACCTAGTGGTAGTCTATGAGGTTCACAATTCCGACACGCTGGACTCGATGTCAGGAGCAAGCAAGTTTAAGAACATATAACTTGCGTTCTCTTCACAATGATGGGAGCGTCGACCGTTCAGAAAGTGCAGCTTCATTTTAAAATGTTGTATGTGCCTTGTAAGATGTTGTATGTGCCTTGTAAGATGTTGTATGTGCCTTGTAAGATGTTGTATGTGTCTTGTAAGAGGCTGCTATTAACCACGGGTTAAGTTATCAAGCAGGTTATGTTCAGCACTTAGATACAAACTATTTCACATAGAATAAACTAGACAATCACGGACAACCTAACAATGCTGAGGTTGATTGAGATGTTTACGTTTGTGCAATATATTATTATAGTGAGTGCGCCTGCTGCTTAGCACTGCTGGGACGTTTTTCAATAGCAGGACGTCGCTCCCATCACGGCGCTCCCATCACGGCGCTCCCATCACGGCGCTCCCATCACGTCGCTCCCATCACGGCGCTCCCATCACGTCGCTCTCACCACGTCTCCCATCACGGACTCTCGTCACAGCGCTCCCGTCACGTCGCTTTCATCAGGTTGTTCCCATCACGTCGCTCCCATCACGGCGCTCCCGTCACGTCGCTCCCATCACGTCGCTCTCACCACGTCGCTCCCGACACGTCGCTTTTCATCACATCGCTCCCATCACGTGGTTCCCATCACGGCTCTCTCACCACGTTGCTTTCATCACGAAGCGGGGAAAAGCCCCTTATCTCTGGCCATTTACCCCTCTCTCTTTCTCTCTTCATGATACATTGAGTATTCTTCTCAGGAATATCATTTCCGTTGTTATAATTTTTCTCTTGTCTTTTTCTATCATTGTCCAGATTTGGAATTGGTAGCATCTCGTGGGTAGGAAGATTGTGTCGTTGCGCGTTATTTTAGTATTTATTGATACGTCTTTGTTCTTTAGCATTGGTCCCATTTGTTCAATGAGTTGGTTTGTCTTATTGCATCTATTTTAGACCTTGCCTTCTGATTTGCCATTTGCAGATATTATACTTCCTAAACAATTGAAGCTCTTTGTCTGCTTTAAGGGGCATTCTTTCAGATGAATCTTTGTTGTGTTTTCTTCTATGGTTATAGTCATTAGATCTGTTTAACTAATTGTAATTTCCATGTTATGTTCCTTATAAACTTCGTTTAGGCTATTTGTGTGGACTTGTAATTTTGCTTCTGGTTTTGCTATTAATGCTTCATCGTCCACAGATAGGAGTTCTTTAATGGTGTAATTCGCCGTTGGCACTTCTACCGGGTTCTCTTCGTCATCCGGTGTTGTTCCAGTCCTTGTTTGGCTGGTATCTTTATATATGCTGTCTATATAGGTTATAAACAATTAGGAACAAGAGGGGAGACATGCCACAACCTTGTCGTACACCGGATCTTTTGGGGGAGATTTCTGTCCTGGGTTCTCTGTTTTTATTTTGTTATTTTTTTAACCGTACATTCACTGTAGTTGTATAAGCTTCTACATAAGTTTGTTAGATGTGTACTTACAGAAATGTGACTTTCAAATGCCTATTTCCAGGAATGGATCTATTATATGTGTATTTGCAGCAATGGATCTATTATATGTGTATTTCCAGCAATGGATCTATTATATGTGTATTTCCAGGAATGTGTCTATTATATGTGTATTTCCAGCAATGGATCTATTATATGTGTACTTCCAGGAATGTGTCTATTATATGTGTATTTGCAGGACTGCTACTGCTACGACGACAGCGTTGATTGCTCTGATAGAAAGTTCACTTCTCTTCCACCATCACTTCCGACACGACAATCACATTTCACATATCTCAGTTTGGATGTAAGTATCACATTTCACATCTCCCAATTTCTGTCTGTCTGTCTGTCTGTCTGTCTGTCTGTCTGTCTGTCTGTCTGTCCGTCCGTCCGTCCGTCCGTCCGCCCGCCCGTCCGTCCGTCCGTCCGTCCGTCTGTCTGTCTGTCTGTCTGTCTGTCTGTCTGTCTGTCTGTCAGCTACACATGCATTGATAGTAGTAGCACTCCTGTAGAAAGTCTAACCGAACACAAATCACTGGGTCTTGTCACTGATGGAAATCTAAACTGTAGTGTCCATGTTCATGCTCTTGTGAAACAAATAGCCAAACATGTATACCAACTTGCCAAAATTACAAAATATTGTAAATATAACGCAAGACATAACAAACAACTGAACATAATTCATATCCCTAAACCTAGGATAGACTTATACAAAACAAGTTTAGCGTACTCTGCTGCTTATTTGGGGAACAATCTTCCACAAGAAATCAAAGACACCACCAATCACTATACATTCAATCGCCATCTGTTTGAAAACTATCTCAGGACAGACTACAACCCCCCCCCCCCCCCCCCCCCCCCCCGCAAAATAAAACAAACCAAAACAAAACACAAAAACCAAAAATAATGGCAATCATCTCAAACGACAACTAGCTAATAAACATTTCTATATGTATGGTACATTAAAACTTCCTTAGGTATTTACAATGACCATGCCAAAAATTGCCTTAGTGAGTTGTGTATTATTGATTATTTTCCATGCGTTGTAATGCGTATGGTTCTTTTGTTGTCTAAGATTAGCTTCATAAGTTATTTTAAATGTAATAACGTAGGAGAGGGGAAAGAGAAGGGCATAATTTCAGACGAGCATACGTGCCCAATTCTTAATCCTTTGAAAATAGCGCTCGTTCGTTCGTGCTGTCTATCCATCTATCTATCCATCTATTTATAAATCCATGCGTCCACCTACCCGCCCACCTATTATGTGTTAGTCAGCCGGTCTACCTACCTATCTACCTACCTATCTACCTACCTATACACCCACCCACCCATTCTTCCGCCCGTCTGTTGGTCGACAGGTTGGACGGTCGGTCAATCGGTCGGTCGGTCGGTCAATCGGTCGGTCGGTCGGTTGGTCGGTCGGTTCTGCCTCTCCGTTAGTCTAATCAGTTGTTTGAGTGTGTGTGCGTGTGCGTGTGCGCGTGCTTGCGTGCGTGTGTGCGTGCGTGTGTGTGTGTGTGTGTGTGCGTGTGTGCGCGGGGGGGGGGGAGGTGTGATTGTTTATATACAATTATTTAACTTTGAATTCCTCACTGCCATAACCTAAATAAGAGTAGGGCTAAGCTTATGGCCGTGTTCAGGAATTAGACACCTGGATCGTGAAAAGTGGATACCTTTCGCAAAGCGTGAAAACGCAGGAACTCGCTTCTGGTGGGCAGGAGGCGAGACCTAAAAGATCAATCTGCGTACAGCCAGCGTCCAGTACGGACATGGTCAGAGGCGTACAGAGCGACGGCTAAATAATATGCCGCTCGTTTTATTAAGTGGTATAAATTCGTCGGTTTTGTCAGATGTTGAATATGTGCCGGTATAACTGCATCGGACAATGTGCTTAGAAGAACATAAACTGTAGAAAACGCCGGTGTAGTTGTGTTATAAATAGTTCCATTCTGTTCGTCATTGTTGGAGTGAAGAGAGAATGCTACTGTAATTAATGATAAGGGGTGAGCCAGAAGAAGTTACGTGCTCATCCGAAAGTAGAACACATATATATTGCACACGACGAAGATGCTCTACACAGAAAGCTTGCGACACAAGAAACTAGCCATGGGCGATGACTTGATAATGGTGAACAAAGTAGTAGCCCCTAGGCATCGGAAACATCCAGAAAATAAGTAAGAGCTGCATTCGCGCTCTACAATAAATTAGAGCCCTCTAGGTCGCTGACTGGCAAAGAAATACAACAACTAGAAACCCAACAAGCATGTAAATGCTCAATGGCACGCCATGTTACCCCCGTGCATGACAAGTCTGTCCTTGGGGCAGATGTCGTTACTCATCTCATCTCATCATGTTCCTCTTGTACCTTGCGGTGTCGAGGTGAAGTATAAACATCGTGAGAGTGCCCGATTATAGGCTGCATATATCGATATTCCCATGAACTCTGCTATTCCCTCCGCCCAACGTTTACGTGGTCGGCCTCTTCCTCTGCTCCCCTCTGGTCTGTACATCATTTCTTATTGTGGTATGCTATTGACTGGTAACCTACGTGCATGGCCAAACCATTTGACTTGCTGCTGTCTAATAAAATCTAGTGCTGCTGTAACCCCCACTTTAGTCCTGATTTCTTCATTTCTGATCTGATCTCTTCTACCTGTCGTTACATACGTTCCTAATTGGTTTATGGTATACACATATTTGTGTGTGTATGTGTATGTGTATGTGTATGTGTGTGCGTTGCGTTGTATATATGTCTTTGTGCACGTGCATGTGTGTGCTGTTTTGTGTATCTGTGTTTACAGTAATATGACAGTTACAAATGTGTTAATTTTGATGTGACTGGCATTTATTTTTGTATAAGAATGTGACCAATGACATAGATATATTAGCAAGCTACTGTAATAATTACAGAATCACAGAAATACCAATCGTAAATTGACTGTGTACAACATGATGTCGTGGCTTATCCCCAGATGAACCAGATAACCACAATACCAGCTCGAAGTTTACCAGCCAACCTGACACAAATCTCCTTGGAAGAAACTCCTATTACCACCATAGATGATGCTGCATTCGACGCTTCAGCCTTGACCTTGACCACACTATGGTTCTCAGGCGCTCTATTTACAAGAATCCCAGATGCCTTTCTCCATTTGCACGCCCTGACAAGTCTTGCATTTGGCACATCAAACATCACAGACTGGAACATTAACGCAATGAAGAACATTGGTCAAACATTGACACAATTTTCCATGTCACAAAAAGGTCTCAAAACATGGCCAGACTGCATTCAGCATTTCCCCCATCTAACTGTTTTAAGTATCACAGGTACCTCCATTGAAACAATCCCAGATGATACATTCGACAGTATGGCTAACAATTTAACATATCTAACCTTACCTGATAATAATCTTACTGCCGTTCCCAAGGCTCTTTCCAAGCTGTTCGCTTTGCAGATGTTATATTTAAATCAAAATAACATTGTAGACATCACTTGGCTTCCTGTAGCACCCATGATGCGTTCTTTGACACTTGATTACAACCGAATATCCGACGCGAACCTGCTCAGTCAACTAGTTAGTCGATATGCTGATAATCTAAATGTATTTGGTATAACCTGCAACCAACTAGCGGCTATCCCAGATTTTTCATTTCTGCAGAAAATGGAACAATTTCACTTCAATGGTAATCGAATAAGCGATCCCTATTCTGGTTCACTGCCTTTGAATATTTCCTCGTTAAGTTTCGCCAACAACACACTTCCCTCAATTCCCAGTGTCATTTTGCAGTTGAAGCATGTCACGGGACTACTTGTATCCTCCAACATTATTCGTGATATGAGAGGGGATGAAATACCACAGTGGACACAACTGATTGAAATTGATTATAATTTTATTACAAAAATAACGGACACGAGTTTTCCAGAACATTCTAGTTTAACATTGTTGAATATGAACTACAACCCGGTGTCACAGATATCTCTTTCTGCTTTTAAAAATGTTCCCCTTTTAACAGAATTAACCATTCAGGGTTCGAGGCTGACCCGTGTACCGCTGGCCTTTACATCTCTGGTAAATGTTAACTACCTTGACATCAGCGACAGCAGGAGCCTAATTTGTACGTGCCTGGAGAAAGATTTAGGGCCCTGGTTTAAGCGATTTCATGAATACAGTTTTTCTGGGAATTGTGGGGACACTTCTGTTTATTTTTTCTTTGTCAGTCTAAGTCCATTGTGTCCCACAGGTGAGTTATCTTAGGTATATAACAAATAACAACAAGCCAATATTGTGCCATATGTGAGTTATCTTAATCATATAACAAATAGCATCAAGCCCATCTTGTCCCACAGGTGCGTTATATTAGGTATACAACAAATAACAACACGCTGGTAGCTGCCATGAGTCAGTAAGACGATAGGTCTACCACATGTTGTAGATTGAATGTATGCAGGAATATGTGGCCATTCTTTCTACAACATGCTGTAGGCTGAATGCATGCAGGAATATGTGGCCATTCTTTCTACCACATGTTGTAGGCTGAATGTATGCAGGAATATGTGGCCATTCTTTCTACCACATGTTGTAGGCTGAATGTATGCAGGAATATGTGGCGATACTTTCTACCACATGTTGTAAGCTGAATGTATGCAGGAATATGTGGCCATTCTTTCTACCACATGTTGTAGGCTGAATACATGCAGGAATATGTGGCCATTCTTTCTACCACATGTTGTAGGCTGAATGTATGCAGGAATATGTGGCCATTCTTTCTACCACATGTTGTAGGCTGAATGTATGCAGGAATATGTGGCCATTCTTTCTACCACATGTTGTAGTCTGAATGTATGCAGGAATATGTGGCCATTCTTTCTACCACATGTTGTAGATTGAATGCATGCAGGAATATGTGGCCATTCTTTCTACCACATGTTGTAGTCTGAATGTATGCAGGAATATGTGGCCATTCTTTCTACCACATGTTGTAGATTGAATGCATGCAGGAATATGTGGCCATTCTTTCTACCACATGTTGTAGTCTGAATGTATGCAGGAATATGTGGCCATTCTTTCTACCACATGTTGTAGTCTGAATGTATGCAGGAATATGTGGCCATTCTTTCTACCACGTGTTGTAGGCTGAATGTATGCAGGAATATGTGGCCATTCTTTCTACCACGTGTTGTAGGCTGAATACATGCAGGAATATGTGGCCATTCTTTCTACCACATGTTGTAGGCTGAATGTATGCAGGAATATGTGCCATTCTTTCTACCACATGTTGTAGGCTGAATGTATGCAGTAATATGTGCCATTCTTTCTACCACATGTTGTAGGCTGAATGCATGCAAGAATATGTGGCCATTCTTTCTACCACATGTTGTAGGTTGAATGCATGCAGGAATATGTGGCCATTCTTTCTACCACATGTTATAGGCTGAATGTATGCAGGAATATGTGGCCATTCTTTCTACCACATGTTGTAGGTTGAATGTATGCAGGAATATGTGGCCATTCTTTCTACCACATGTTATAGGCTGAATGTATGCAGGAATATGTGGCCATTCTTTCTACCACATGTTGTAGGCTGAATGTATGCAGGAATATGTGACCATTCTTTCTACCACATGTTGTAGGCTGAATGTATGCAGGAATATGTGGCCATTCTTTCTACCACATGTTGTAGGCTGAATGCATGCAGGAATATGTGGCCATTCTTTCTACCACATGTTGTAGGCTGAATGCATGCAGGAATATGTGGCCATTCTTTCTACCACATGTTGTAGGCTGAATGCATGCAGTAATATGTGGTAATTCTTTCTACCACATGTTGTAGGCTGACTGCGTGCAGGAATATGTGGCCATACTTTCCACCTCTTAGTCTAAGAGAGACGTAGACGGAATCAAAGCTTAGCCCGACCTCCATGATGAGAGCATCAGCGCATTGTCCCATAATTGGGTTATTTTAGATGTACATAAACATTGTGATTGTCCCCCATAAGAGTTATTTTAGATATAAATACACATTGTGATTTTCTCCCACGTTAGTTATTTTATATATAAATAAACATTGTTATTGTCCCTCACATGAATTATTTGATATATGAATACACTTTATGATTATCCCCCACGTGCGTTATTTTAGATATAAATACACATAGTGATTGTCCCACGAGAGGTATCTAACATATACACTGTTATAATGTGCCAGCAGACTTCAATTATCTTTAAAAAGCACATTGTTTCACTCTATAATCATACTTATGAAAATATGCCATTATTATGACACGTGTGAATGATCTTATATGCATTGCCATACTGTCTCACAAGTCAGTTATCTAACATATTCACCGTCATATTGTCTCACACATTAGTTATGTAACATACACACACTGTCATATTGTTACTAAAGTGTGTTGCCTAATATAAACACTGTCATATTGTTACTAAAGTGTGTTATCTAATATAAACACTGTCATATTGTTACTAAAGTGTGTTATCTAATATAAACACTGTCATATTGTTACTAAAGTGTGTTATCTAATATAAACACTGTCATATTGTTACTAAAGTGTGTTATCTAATATAAACACTGTCATATTGTTACTAAAGTGTGTTATCTAATATAAACACTGTCATATTGTTACTAAAGTGTGTTATCTAATATAAACACTGTCATATTGTTACTAAAGTGTGTTATTTAATATAAACACTGTCATATTGTTACTAAAGTGTGTTATCTAATATAAACACTGTCATATTGTTACTAAAGTGTGTTATCTAATATAAACACTGTCATATTGTTACTAAAGTGTGTTATCTATTATAAACACTGTCATATTGTTACTAAAGTAAGTTATCTAATATAAACACTGTCATATTGTTACTAAAGTAAGTTATCTAATATAAACACTGTCATATTGTTACTAAAGTGTGTTATCTATTATAAACACTGTCATATTGTTACTAAAGTGTGTTATCTATTATAAACACTGTCATATTGTTACTAAAGTAAGTTATCTAATATAAACACTGTCATATCGTCTCACTAGGGAGTTATCTAATATAGACTGTCATATTGTCTCACGAGTGAGTAAAAAAAATAAAAGCAACATGACATGTGGTTTTCGTGTTATTTGTTAATTCATATGTGTCTTGACATGGTCATCAACATGAGACAGCTGCTCGTGTCTGTGCTGGTGTGTTTATTGTACAACATAGAATGACCAAGTTCCATGTCTCGTCACTATTGTACAATATAGAATGACCAAGTTCCATGTCTCGTCACTATTGTACAACATAGAATGACCAAGTGTCCATGTCTCGTCACTATTGTACAACATAGAATGACCAAGTGTTCATGTCTCGTCACTATTGTACAACATAGAATGACCACGTGTCAATGTCTCGTCACTATTGTACAACACAGAATGACCAAGAGTTCATGTCTCGTCACTATTGTACAACACAGAATGACCAAGAGTTCATGTCTCGTCACTATTGTACAACACAGAATGACCAAGAGTTCATGTCTCGTCACTATTGTACAACACAGAATGACCAAGAGTTCATGTCTCGTCACTATTGTACAATACAGAATGACCAAGAGTTCATGTCTCGTCATTATTGTACAATACAGAATGACCAGGTGTCCATGTCTCGTCACTATTGTACAACATAGAATGACCAAGTGTTCATGTCTCGTCACTATTGTACAACATAGAATGACCACGTGACAATGTCTCGTCACTATTGTACAACACAGAATGACCACGTGACAATGTCTCGTCACTATTGTACAACACAGAATGACCACGTGACAATGTCTCGTCACTATTGTACAACACAGAATGACCACGTAACAATGTCTCGTCACTATTGTACAACACAGAATGACCAAGTGTTCATGTCTCGTCACTATTGTTCAAGACAGAATGACCAAGAGTTCATGTCTCGTCACTACTGTACGGTGCAGTAAACTCGCACAATGAATGAACCGTTGCAGGACGTTAAAATCAACAGCAGCATTTAATGGTCATCTGAGACTGACTAGACAATTTGACAGTCAGTAGCTTACCACACGTTCCAGATGTTTAGGCAGCGGAGACGTGACTTCATAGGCGGTCGATATTGTTGGACCCCTAAACCAGGTGTCCAGCAAAGGAAATCGCTTCATTTTAACGATGGTGGACCTATGTTAAGGTGGGTTGAGGCAGTAGCTTTGAAATACATCACCTCCAAAGACGTTGCCAATGTTTTTCTACACTTGTTCTCACGATTCGGATTCCCTCGTACCATCTTATCCGACCGTGGAACCCAATTCATATCGGCTGCAACGCAAGCCCTTACTAAAATGGTAGGGATTAAACAACAGTTTACAACAGCGTATCATCGAGCCAGCAATGGAATCGTAGAAAAACTTAACGGAGATCTGAAACATATGCTGGCTAAGGTGACAGCAGAAAACCCAGCTGATTGGGATACACTGTTACCAACAGTGCTGTTCGCCTATCGGGAGATTCCCCATTCAAGCACGGGTTTCTCACCGTTTGAATTAGTGTACGGGGCTAACCCACGTGGACCCCTAACAATTTATCATCAGGTAGTAACTAATTCCATTGAAATTCCAACCCCTAAAACACTTATGAAATTGTAACAGAGACACGAGACAAGATTATGAAATCGTGTATCATAGCCAAGGCAGCTTTGGAGAGGAAGGGTCAAATCTACCGCCAGTACGCAAATAAAGGTGCGAGAACTATTAATCTTGAACCAGATCAAGACATACTGCTTTTACTTCCAGACAAACGACATTTATTATTGACCTCATGGCAAGGGCCATTCAAGGTGGTACGTAAGATTTCAGATGTCGACTATGAAATATCAATAAACGGACACTTAAAGATATTTCATGTCAACATGTTGAAACCTTACTTTTCACAACAAGAGACAGAATTAGAGACAGACGAACACAATGCATCCACACCGATTGATGAGACGACGGACATACATAACGCAACTACACTAGTTAGCGAGACTGGCAAATCCGACGATATCCATACACCTAGTGAGTTTACAGAAAACGCACTTAGCACCACAACTGTACTGAATCAGGTAGACGACGACGGGATGGAACTACCTGTTCCAATTGTCGACAAGACTGCGACATTAGATTCTATACGAGTAGAACAGGGACTAACAGACGAGCAACGACGACAGATAGTAGAGTTAGTAACGGAATATAAGGACATATTTTCCGACATTCCAGGTAGGACGGACAGAATCGAACACTCCATCCTTCTATCGGACTCTAAGCCTATCAAATGCAAGCCGTACTCTATCCCACTCAGCTATAGAGAAATTCTAAATAAGGAAATTCTTAATTTAGAAGCTAGTGGGATCATTCAGAAATCTACATCTGAGTACTCCTTTCCAATCGTCCTTGTCAAGAAAAAAGACTCCACCATCCGTCTTTGTGTGGACTATAGAAAGCTCAATAATGTCACTAAGATCGACGCAGAACCAATTCCTTCCTGCGAAGATCTTATTCTGGACATGTCAACTTCCAAAATCTTCTCTAAATTAGACCTTACTAAGGGATATTGGCAGGTCCCTATGCAGACTGAATCTATCCATCTTACTGCTTTCTCAACACCTTTAGGTCTCTACGAGTGGCGTTTTCTTCCTTTCGGACTTCGCAACGCTCCTGCCACTTTCGTACGCTTAACTAGAGATTTACTTCATGGAGTGACGAATACAGTGACATATATAGATGATATTTGTGTCCATACAGATGACTGGACAACACACTTACTGAAACTCAGACATGTCTTCGATAGGTTGCGACTCTTCGGTCTCACTGTAAAACCGAGCAAAGTCGAATTGGGCCTACAAGAAATTGATTGTTTGGGTCATGTCATTTCACAAGGACAACTAAAAACTGACAATAGAATTATTACTAAAATTATGAACCTTACCATGCCTACAACGAAAAAGCAGGTCAGGAGTCTTTTGGGGTTAGTAAATTACTATAGTAAGTTCATACCGAACTTAGCTGAAATTACAAGTGTATTTTCAAATGTGTTAAAAGCATCAGTCAAATTAGATGTCAAAGATGCATTATTAATTTCTACATTGTCAAAATTGAAACTCCTATTTAGTAATGTACCAATTCTCCGTTTGCCTAATCCTAGGCTCGTTTATTATCTTAGGACAGATGCCAGCAGGATTTCCATCGCTGCAGTACTAGGCCAGTTTTATGATGGCATCTTCCATCCAATTTGCTACGTGAGCCGCAAGATCACACCTGCTGAGTCCAGATATTCCATATCAGAGTTGGAAGCCCTAAGCGTCATCTATGCGGTGAGGAAGTTGCATCGATTTCTAGCGGGTGTTCACTTTGTGGTCCAGCCTGACAACTCCCCGATCACGGTCATACAAAGTGGGGTACATCGCAACGACCGCATCTACAGGTGGTCATTGATATTACAGAATTATACGTTTAGTATAGAACATATTAAGGGTAGGGATAACATTCTTGCTGATACCCTGAGTCGACCATCTGAGGTAGAAATACCTGATATTCCACATGAGTAGGTAGTATAAGAAAGGTTAATTAGTACTCTTAGAGGATCCTGTGTAAAATATCCGATTTATTACATAGACATGATTTTCAGGACTATGTGCTAAGAACATTGAACTAACATGTGTCCGTAGACAGCAACATAACAACTATGCTCCAGGAACAAGTGTATCACCGTGTGTACATAGACAGCTCGTTACTTACTATGCTCCATTTGTGCTCCGGTGAATCACCTGTGTTACTCATATCAGAACAGTGTCAGAACATTGTGAAATAACATTGTTAAATAACAGACACGAATTTACTGGTCTACATTACTTGCGGAATCTACGAGTGAAATAATACCCATAGGACACAAGTATGACTGTGTAGTGTATTTAGTATACCCAGGATAATCATGTATATATAAACTATGCCAACGAAAACAATTTCTGAATATTATGGCAACCAATAACCTGAGGTAAATAGATACCATGTATATATACCTAATATTGTGATATGTATTATAACAGTTTTAATATAGTGTTAAATTATAGTTAGATTAGTTACTTTAAGATAGAGTAAATTAGATTTAGGAAATATAATAGATTTTTTTTTTAAAGTTGAAATAAATCATTAATTTACCCACTTACTTAGGATAAAATTAAATTAGGATAATACTTACACTTAATAACAGCTAATTAAAAAACTAGAATAAAAAGTTTAGATAGTACCAGTATCATGTAGTGTAGACAGGAATAACACCATTTAGTTCATTTCATTTCACTTCACTTCATTCCATCTTAATGAACACTTCAACAACATCATCATTTAATATTAAATGTAGTTTACACCTTATAGGATTAAAGTATACAAATAACATTCATCAATTACAACATTTAGAATAAATATATCAATCATATAGTTGTTTTTTCATTAAAACATTATTTAGAATTTTGTTACATTTCACATCACCCATTTCAGAAAAGTACATAACTCATCTCACATCATTTTCTTTGGTAGATAGTTAGATTACTTCCCTTAAATTAGATTGATTTTCTACAACAATTTAGAATATATAGATATATAATTAGTATTAGTATGTCATTAGAATATAGAGTTTAGTAATATCAGGGTACAATTCTATCAACCCGATTTCATCCATGTACATATTTTGTAAATACATGACTCATGCAATAAGTTACGCACAGTCATTAAGCTCAACTTTTTCAAACTGAGCCAAACTTGTACAGCGTCACTTCAAGGGTTTTAAATAGTTGCGAGCATAAAAGATGTGTGACAGAAGTGTGAAAGTGAGAGAAAATGGAAAATATACAAGAGAGAATGAGGACAGCCAGCGGATCTTTTCTGCCGCTCAACGCGACTTTTTTATTTTTTGTCTGCGTCAAGCGTTTGCTTTCGATAGTGAAAATGTATTGTCTTCAATGTGGTGTGTATAGTTTAGTGTAATATAGATCTTATATAAAGTATTTTAAGTCTCATAAGACGGAAACGTAGCCACGAATTAGTGTTATACACTTGTTTGTGGCCACATTTAACCGAATTATGGCACTTGAAAACTAACGTACATACATATTATAGATAAACACAGATGTTAGAAATTAAAGTATATTAATAGTTACATGAAACCACACAAACAACCAGGAAAACAAACAGGTAAATTACATACACTTGTTAAAACAAAGAGGGATAACTCCGGGTCAGGGGACACAATAGACAACGAAACACTAACTTAACAGTGAAAGATAACTTTACACGCGGAAGCGAGATAGGTAAAGCCTGTCGCACACAGCTTGTGTAAAGGTTGTTTAATATTATATGGGGGACATGAAGCAATTCATGTGTTGACCCTAAGAAAGTCAACTTTGTATGGGTAGTGAGTTAATTTGCTATTTGAGGGCAGGTCTTATAAGACAATGGTCCGGTTCAGACAAACCTCTAATTAATATAATATTGCGACGAGAAGAGGGCTCACGCCAACCAGACAAGTTTGTGGCGATCACCAGTAGCCAAGTAAAGTGAGACTACATTGTGACAATAGTCAGTAGGAGTCTATTTAGTTACCCAGAACCAGGTTATCAGTAGTCTTTGACAAAAATTAGAGACACTAATTTTTTTAGAAACCTCTTGCGTCACAACCATGAGTCAAAGTTTGTAACGCAACACAGGAGGGGAGGGTGTGTGTCAAAGACTGAAGTATAGAAGACCACCCTGAAGGAGTGGTCGACCTCAAGATAGAAGATCACCCTGAATGAGTGGTCTACCTCCAGTAGATTAGAGGTAACTCAGTGCCCCTACATGAGGGCTGGGTAGGTGATAGGAAGGGGAACTATTAACTAGTTCTCTCATGAGACACGGAGGTGTCAACCACAGAGAGTAAGCACTCTGATCACGGCAGAATCCCGCCTACGTGATAGCCACGGATAAGTGGATTGCCACTCAAGAGTGAACGGCTACTCTAAGCGTGCTGAGTGTGGCAGCACGCAAAAAGCCGAAGGACGCACAAGGTCCTTCCGCGGGCTGTGTAGCCACGCGTGTAGAATAGTCAGACGGGGACTGACTTTCATAGTGAGCGCATCGATTAGTGTCGATGCGCGTTTCCTTAGCCAAGTAGATAGAGTTAGCTGTAGGGATAGGATATGACTGGATAGGGAATTCTGTGTCTTTAAGTGTGATTTAATAGCGACCGTTTTTGTGCAGTAATCTAGTGTTAAAGAGTCAGTGTCAATAAAATGCATCATCCATACCTCTCGTACGACTTGCAATATTTGTGTGTGGTACGGGAGAAGTTGATCCTGTAAAGCCTGACGCATCGGTTGCTGACAGGCTAGGAAACACTAAATATGATGTGTGTACATTGAGTAATGGCAAGGAAATACAAAACAAATTCAACATAGAAGTACAGAAAAGATTTGAAATATTGTCTGATCTAGAGATATTATTCCAGGATGTGGATGATCAATGGGAAACGTTGAAGAATTCAATCATTGTGGCTGCAGAAACAACTATTCCAAAATTAAAGAAGGTGGGTCGTAAGAAATGGATGACTGAAGAAATTTTACACCTCATGGAAACAAGAAGATTCAACAAAAATAATTCTGTCAAATATGAAGAAATCCACAGACAAGTCAGAATATTATGTAAGGAGGCAAAAGAATCATGGCTTGAGGAAACGTGCTTAGAAATTGAAAACCAACACAACAGTCAAAATACCAAATTAGTGCACAAAAGAATTCAGAAACTTACCAATAAAAGAACAAGTACATCAACAGGGTGTCTAAAAACTAAAGATGGTAAAATCATAATAGAAAAAGACCAGATTCTACATGTATGGACAGATATTAGATTTAATAATGAAGGACCGCCAATTTTAGAGATGGAAGTTCGAAATGTTCTTAAGCATATGAAAGCTGGCAAGGCCCCGGTACAGATAACATCACAACAGAAATGATTAAAGCTTTAGAAGAATTTGGACTAGAGCGAGTCACCAGACTGATGAACACATTATATGATAATGGAGATATACCTCCTGATTTATGTAACTCTGTATTTATTGCAATCCCCCAAAAAATCAGGAACCTTGGAATGTGATAAACATAGATCAATTAGTATAATGAGTCACATCACAAAGATTTTGCTAAGAATTACCATGAAAAGAGTGAGGAAGAAGATACAACCTGAAATAGGGGAAGAACAATGTGGGTTTGTAGAAGGAAAGGGTACAGTAAATGCTGTGTATATGCTGAGAACAGGTATTGAACGTGCTATAGAAGTAAACAAGGATATATATCTTTGCTTTATTGACTATACAAAGGCGTTTGATAGAGTTAGACATGTCAACATGGTGGATATGCTTGCAGATATACAAATTGATGGGAAAGACATTAGACTTATAAAAAACATATATTGGAAACAACAAGCTGCAATAAGGATTGATAATGAAGTGGGACAGTATCAGCCAATTAAAAGAGCTGTTAGGCAGGGATGTGTTATGTCTCCAGATCTTTTTTCCCTATACAGTGAAAATATTTTCAGAAATGTAGAGGATATAAATGGAATCAGCATTGGAGGACGAAACATCAATAACATTAGATATGCAGATGATACAGTATTAATTGCAGACAATGCGCAGGACCTGCAACAATGAGTAGATGCGGTTGTTGTACACAGTGAGCAACTGGGGTTAGAATTAAATTGTAAAAAGACTCAGGTTATGGTCGTCACTAGGAAGGAAGAAGTGCCACAATGTAATATACAAGTAAATGGAAATATTCTTCAACAAGTGAATCGGTACAATTATCTTGGAACAGTCATAACATCTGATGGGAGATGCCTTGAAGAGATTAGAACAAGAATCGCCATGGCGAAAGTAGCCTTTAGCAAGATAAAAAACATTCTGACCAATAAAAAGATGTCAATTGAAACGAGAAAAAGAGTGTTGAGGGGATACATAGAGCCTGTTCTTTTATATGGATGTGAAACTTGGACAATGGGCAGTCAATCTGAAAAAAAACATCTGATGGCTGCAGAAATGTGGTTTCTGATGAGAATGCAAAGAATACCATGGACAGACAGAAAAACTAATGACCAAGTACTACAGGAGACAAATGAACATCGTAAACTGATTAGAGAGATTAGACGTCGACAGTAAAAAAATTTTGGACATGTTATGAGAATAAATGGATTGGAGAACTTGGTGACAACTGGCAAGATCGAAGGGAACAGACTAAGAGGAAGACCGAGAGGAAAATACCTGGATGGCTTGGCCACATGGCATGGACGAGACAGGAACACTGAGCTGATCCACGACACTGGTGATCGAGTGAAATGGCGAGTCATGACCGCCCACGCTTTCCGGCATGGCACATGATTGATTGATTGATATATATATATATATAGAGAGAGAGAGAGATAGAGAGAGAGAGAGAGAGAGAGAGAGAGAGAGAGAGAGAGAGAGAGAGAGAGAGAGAGAGAGAAAGAGAGAGAGAGAGAGAGAATAATAATCTTCTTTAAGTCTGGTATGTATTCTGTATCTCACACGAAAGTCGGGAGGGGGGGGGGGGGGGGGGGGTGGGGGGAATTGCCAACATTCAAAAAGTGTATTGATGAGAAAACGGTGAGCCGTATTCAAGTGCAGAATGTGAACGTACAGTAATAGCTGACAAGTGCATTTCTCCGCGTTGACACATTAACGTACAGTAATAGTTGACAAGTGCATTTCTCCGTGTAGACACATGAACATACAGTAATAGTTGACAAATGCATTTCTCCGTGAAGACACATGAACATACAGTAATAGTTGACAAGTGCATTTCTCCGAGTAGACATATGAACATACAGTAATAGTAGACAAGTGCATTTCTCCGTGTAGACACATGAACGTACAGTAATAGTTGACATGTGCATTTCTCCATGTAGACACATGAACATACAGTAATAGTTGACAAGTGCATTTCTCCGTGTAGACACATGAACATACAGTAATAGTTGACAAGTGCATTTCTCCGCGTAGACACATGAACGTACAGTAATAGTTGACAAGTGCATTTCTCCGTGTAGACACATGAACATACAGTAATAGTTGACAAATGCATTTCTCCGTGCAGACACATGAACATACAGTAATAGTTGACAAGTGCATTTCTCCGTGTAGACATATGAACATTCAGTAATAGTTGACAAGTGCATTTCTCCGTGTAGACACATGAACGTACAGTAATAGTTGACATGTGCATTTCTCCATGTAGACACATGAACATACAGTAATAGTTGACAAGTGCATTTCTCCGTGTAGACACATGAACATACAGTAATAGTTGACAAGTGCATTTCTCCGTGTAGACACATGAACGTGCAGTAATAGTTGACACGTGCATTTCTCCGTGTAGAAACTTGAACGCGCGGCTTAGAACAGATCTACACCTGGTTTGGATACACATAGGAGCATGGGAGTAATCGAAAGTGGTAGGATTTAATTGAGCATGTCTAGAGATATGTGTGCCGGGGATGTGTAATATCTCCACGCCTTGCTTCCATATATGGTGACAACATGTGAATACATGTATAGGATAAGCGAGGAACCGACATAGGATGACATAACATCAAAAAGATAATAAATTAAGAGCATACAGTATTGACGGGTACCCCAATGAAAGAAATTAAACGACGACTACCAGTTGCTCTTCAAAGACTAAAACAATTGATTATATTAGGGAGTGGGACAGATAGAACTACAAAAATTAGATTTTTAAGAGCATGCATCTTTCCCAATGCAACATACTACTGTGAGACCTGAACACTTAATAAACAAGCTGAACAGCGCATAAATGCCTTTGAATATAAATGTTATAGGCGATTTCTAAGAATATCTTGGGTAAAGAAAAGAACAAATGCATCCATACTTCAAGAGCTGCATGTTGAAGAGAGTTGGCTACTAAAGACGATAAAACACAGTAACAAATTGATATACCTTGGTCACTGGAAACGTCGTGAGAGTTTGAAGATATCAACAGTGGCACCCAGAAACCAGTATCCATGCACTTCAACAGTCCTGACCACTGTGACGAGGCTAACATACAGGTCACGGCCATAAAATCATGCACATCCAACGTACGGGATCGTAAGACATTGGAAAACCGTCTCATCTTCCACTTGGGTTCATTCTCCCATCACGGCCTCAATATCCAACACAGTTACATTTGACTTCCAAACCCCATCCCCTCTTACGCCCTAGTTATATAGTCCACTAAAATGGTAGGTTAATTTCCTTTGCAGGACATCGCAGTCAACACCAGCATTATATTTATTGTTTGGGACTTTTTGGCAGTTTTGCGTTCGGTGGTTTGCAGTCGTTTACTGAGCGACCGTTACTCATGCCCCTTTATGAAGACCAGCGCAATGAAATATTCCACAGCTGTGTTTAGAGCTTGAACGAGATATTGCTAATTGTGAACTGCGTCCGTGACATCTTTGCCAATCCCAATTTTTACTCTTCCGCTTACATGAGCGCCTCTCCACCCACCCTCTTCCTCGCTTATTCTCCAGCCCAGTGGCTCAGCCAATACCTGAACTTCTGACGGTATTGAGCTTTGACACGTTGACCATACATCCGGTTCATTCAATCCACGGATGGTCGTCTAACGCGCGTCAGTCGCTCCCAGCTAGGATAAAGATTCAGATCAGTACCCTTAATATTGTCATGTAGTGTGTTTCGTGTAGTTTGTGTCGGTTTGTGTTTGATTGCTCTGTGTTGACAAAGGCTGTGGCCGCAACGTCCAATTTGTTTCTTGTAATCGTGCTTCTGTAAAGCTCAGAATCTATTTCTCTCTCTTTTTTTCTTTTTTTTTTTTGGTGATTCATTCATTCCATGGGAGACAATCATGTACAAAATGTCTGTATAGTCTACAAAGGGACTCAACAATAATAATTTCTTGGTTTGAATAATAGGCAGACTGTTTATTTAAGTACATTATAAGTATATAATCAGCTTGCGATCTGATAGTGAAAGGTAACTATTCGTTATAAGAAGACAACAAATATTTGGAAATTGTTTAATTATGTGAAATAAACGACATGTGATTCTCTTTGACACATAATATCCTACTCCAATATCTGTGTACGGGAGCACAGCAGGTGTCAAATTTCATGTTTTATGTCTTGATTTTGTAGTTTATTTCAGTTAATTTTTGACAGGCGCATGACACGCGCCTTGTAAATGAATAAGGTAGCAGCAGAGTTCCCGCCTTCTAATATTTCCGTTACAAGATAAACCAACTTGTAAGTCACACACACGTTGTTACCTGAGATTATCAAGGCAATAGGAATACATCACCAAACACTAAATAGCCATATACAACACCTTATTCTTATAGTCCATGATGTATGGCGTTAGTGATCTCATCTGTTTACAACCATCTGTCTCTTGTGTTGCCAATCATTTCTGGTACTGATGCTCCTCCATGCCATGACGTGACATTGTCCAGCATCTTCTCTCTTGTCGTGTATTTATCCTCCATGCCATGACGTGACATTGTCTTGCACCTTCTCTCTTGTCGTGTATTGGTCCTCCATGACATGACGTGACATTGTCCAGCATCTTCTCTCTTGTCGTGTATTTGTCCTCCATGACATGACGTGACATTGTCCAGCATCTTCTCTCTTGTCGTGTATTTGTCCTCCATGACATGACGTGACATTGTCCAACATCTTCTCTCTTGTCGTGTATTTGTCCTCCATGACATGATGTCACATTGTCGAGCATCTCCTATCTTACCGTGTATTAGTCTTCCAGGCTTTAACCTGACATTGTCCACCATCTTCTCTCTTGTACATTTATGAATTTGGGCATTTTAACTGATTCAGTGCCGAAGTGTAATAAATCGCTACATGTCCCACTCGGACAAAAGGACGATATATCGCCATACTAATGTAACTGTTTATTTGATTTGTTTCCTGGCAACTTCCGCAGTTTTAATGCTCAGTGAACTGCAATTTACATTATAATACTTGTTCATGTGATGGTGTATCATGTTTGGTCTAAACCTACTTTTTTGTTTGTCCCTGAATCAGCTTGTAACAGCAGACGGAACATAATTTAATGAAGTTGAGTGTGGATTCATAACCACGTGCCATAGCGACATGAGCTGGCGGCCATGTTTCACCATCTCACTCGATTATCAGAATCTTGGATCAGATATGTTTTCATGCCTCAATTATGTCATGCGATCAAGCCGTAAAGATATGTATCTCCGTGCTTTGGCCTAGCTCTTTTCCCATAAATCTTGCCCACTCGTCAAAACGTTTCCTTATAATTCATTTCTGTCACAAAAATGTCGACCTTCTAAGTCTAATTTATCCAATCAATTTAAGGATTGTATTTGTTGTGTTTCCTGTAGAACTTGCTCACTGGTTTCTCTGTCTGTCCGTGGTATTTTGGCATTTTGATCAAAAACCACATTCGCGTTGCCATTCTATGTTCATTGTCGTGTCTCTGGTTGTCTATAATTGTAGAATAGTCTAAGCAAGCCCATCGTTTCATGGGTGAAGAAAGAGTTACATAAAGTTATATTGGGCAAATCCTGATGTAAAAAAAACGAATCATGTACATTTAACCCTAACATATAGTCAACATTTGTGTACACGTTTTGTTATGTTGCATTCACTAAACACCGAGGCAAATAGTGAGTTCAAGTTCTATACACGTATCTATCATTAATTAGTATGTGTTAGACTTGAGCAAAATGTGTTTTGCTTTGTTGAAAGAAATGTTTCATGAGCTCAATGGACAAGTTGCATATTGTAGATAATGACTTCAGTTATCAAGGGTTACACCCATCTTTCAACAGCCAGGGAAGAGCCCGATACTAATTGTACCAGCTGCAGTTTAACTGTATTCGTCTGACCACTACCTTCAGAACCATTCTACCCAGGCTATGCTGATATATCGGTTCATACAGGTCATAGGCATGATCCAACACGGTCCTGGCCACATCTGCCTTATCACGTACCATAAGGCGAACCCACTCCGACTTCAGAGGTACTTGTAATTTATGTCACCAAGTCCGGAATGAGAATTCGACATTTTAGTCCAACTGCCCGATCTAGGGGTTGAACCTACTACGAACGAACGAACGAACCAACGAACGAACGAACGAACGAACGAAAATCTTTATTTTCAAAGGGTTGAGAATTGGGCACGCAGGCCCGTCTGACATTCTGCCCTTCTTCTCTATTTCCTCTCATACATTCTTTCATTCAACATCTCTTATGAAGCAATTCTTTGACAACAAAAGAACAATAAGCATTAAAACGCATAAAAAATAATCAATAATACATGACTCATTGAGGCAATGTTTAACATGGGCATCACAAATACCCAAGATGGGTGTAACGTGCTACACATTTGGGAATTTTTTTTTTTTTTCTGGCTAGTTGTCGTTTGAGATAATTTACCATTATTATTGTCTTTGTTGCTGTTTTGTTATTAAGGGGCGTGTAGTTTGTCCTGAGAAAGTGTTTAAACAGGTTACGACTGTATGTATAATGATTGGTGGTGTCTTTGATTTCTTGTGGAAGATTATTCCACAACTGAGTGGCAGAGTATGCTAAGCTTGTTTTATATAAGTCTATCCTAGGTTTAGGGACATGAAGTATATGTAGTTGTTCACTATGTCTTGCGTTATATTTAAACAATGGCCAAAGGTAGCTTGGGGCATTTTGAAATAAGATTTTGTGAGTTAGTTTAGCCTTATTAAAAAGTAGGCGTTTGTGGAGTGGCAGTAACTGAAGACGTTCATGTAGGTTAGAATTGTCTGTAAGCTTAACACCATTGATTAGACGCACTTCCCATTTATGGAGTGAATAAAGGCGTTTTGTTATTGATTTGGAGCATCCATCCCAGATTGTGGAGCAATAATCAATATGTGTTTGTATGTGGGAAGTATAGAATATATTTCTTGTGTTTTCGTCGAGAAAGATTTTAATTTTGGCAAGTTGGTATACTTTTTTGGCTATTTGTTTAACTAAAGCATGAACATGGGAATTAAAGGATATATTTTGATCTATGATAAGACCCAGTGCCTTGTGCTCGGTTACACTTTCTATAGGTGTGCTACCAATGTGCAGCTGGAGAGTTCCCTGCGAGTTTAGGGTGTGAGGTCTTTGCCTCGTTCCTATTAACATAGATTTTGTTTTAGAAATATTAATTTGCATGCGGTCTGCATGACTCCAGTTAACTACACTATTTATTTCCTGTTGCAAGGATAATTCTAGCACATTACGATCAATATCGTTTGTATATACTGTGCAGTCGTCATGCAAATAGATCGCATGACGATGACAGATATAAGGGAAGATCATTTATATAAATGGCAAATAACAGAGGGCCAAGTATAGACCCCTGAGGTACTCCAGTATTAACGGTAATGGCTTGGGATAGAGATTCATTGTGTGATACAACTTGTTTTCCGTCTAAAAAGTCGCTTAAAAGTCGACAGGGTCGACTTCATTGCACCGGGTTTTATCCCATATGGCTCGGTCTCTTTCCGCAGCACGGAAAGCGTCGCACAAAGCACTAATTCCGTAGCTTTTAGCGACGACCCATAGGAGTCTCCGAAACATTTAACTCGTAAACCAAAGTATTCGGTTTCCGAAGCCCAGAATCGAACCCACAACCTTCGGAGCACGAGTCAAACTGCTTGACCACTTAGCAACATTTCTGTCTAATAAGAATGAGTTTATTAATGTCACTATATTAAAGCTTACTTTCATTGTTTCTAGTTTTTTCATAAGGATAGTATGATCTATCATATTAAATGCTTTTTTTTTAAAGTCTATAAACATCGTTCCACATAGAGTATTGTTGTTAATATTTTGATGCCAGTTTTCTATCATTTTTGTTAGGGTCGTATGGTAGGAATATTGTGGCCGAAATCCTGAGTGTCTGTCAGCTATTAGTTCGTGGCGAACTAAGTGCTCTAGTGTTGTTTTGTGGATGTGCTTTTCAAGCGGTTTGCATAAAGAGGAAAATATGGAAATTGACCTATAATTACTCATGATACAATCGTCTAATTAACCAGCTTTTAAATGAGGATATACTTTAGCGATTTTAAAGGCTGTTGGGAAGTGACCTTTGGTGAGACATTGATTGTATATAAAAGTTAGTGACTCGCAGATAGCCGGTGCAGCATAGCTAGTGCAGCACAGACAGACAGACAGACAGACAGACAGACAGACAGACAGACAGACAGACAGACAGACAGACAGACAGACAGACAGACAGACAGACAGACAGACAGACAGACAGACAGACAGACAGACAGACAGACAGACAGACAGACAGACAGACAGACAGACAGACAGACAGACAGACAGACAGACAGACAGACAGACAGACAGATAGACAGATAGATAGATAGATAGATAGATAGATAGATAGATAGATAGATAGATAGATAGATAGATAGATAGATAGATAGATAGATAGATAGATAGATAGATAGATAGATAGATAGATAGATAGATAGACAGAACAAAACAATATTTTATTAAGCACGTATAATTCAAAAAAAAAGAGATAATAAAATAATTAATAAGACATCTTAGTAGAACATTATCTGATTAAGTGCAGAATAAGAAAAGGAGATAATAAAGTAATGAATAATACACCAAACAGAAAATAAAACTGTCCGTGACACGATATAGTGCAAATATATCTTCATAGCAATTCACTGGGTAAGACAAAGTCACCACTTAGGCTCTAGTAAAACATATAGAGAATTACTGAATGATTCAAAACTCTCCAAGATAGTCTAACAAGCCATGTTAGGTGTTAACGATAAATTGCCTCCTACCCTGTTTCTAAAAAGTCACATATTGTACTTCGAAATCGAAAAACACAACGTGCACTCTGACACTTAAATTTCAATTTACGCCGAGCCGAATTTTGGTTCCAGTATTTCAACGAAGTGAGTAAGAGACATGCATGCGTTTACTGCCTCCTGGCTGTTCCCAAGCCAACAGTGATGATAACATAAAATAACATGTCCATGATGTTTCTCTGTTATAAACTTTCATTATGTTGATATATTAATCTCCCCCTAAACTATAGGAGGAAATGTATTCTGTCTGTTTACTCATCCTGTTTTGACAATTCTTTCAGGCGCGTCCACACATTCCTTTTTCCCATCTGGCAAGAAACATCTCACAACTAATAACACTACAGGACCTAATTAGCCCCGGCACCTGGTCCAGTCTGTCTACACCTCTCATGTGTACAATTATTCCTTTCTGTGTAAGCTAAACTGCAGCTGGCTTGATCCAAAACAATACTGCCGCCGTGGGAATCGCCTTGAAATCGAACTGCTGAAAAACATCCAGTGACACTGGAAATGTAGTTTCTGGGGCAAATGCAAACACTGCCATGGACTGAAAGAGAAACCAATTAGCAAGTCTTACAAGAAACAAATGATTAATGATTAGAGAAATTGGGCGCTGACGATCAAGATATTTTCGGCACGTTATGAGAGGAAATAGACTAGAGAATTTAGTGACAACTGGCACCATTAAGGCGAAAATAACAAGAGGAGGGCAGAGAGGTAAATATATTAATGCCTTTGGCGCATGACATAATCAATTCAAAAACGCAGAGCTGATCCACGACTCTGATGATCGTGTGAGATGGCAAAACAAGACCGCCACGTTTATTAGTATGACACATGATGATGATGTAGGTAGGTACGTAGAGAGACAGACAGACAGACAGACAGAGACAGACAAAGATAACATGCTTTATTTTCAAATGGTTAAATTGGGCACAAAGATCCGTCTCAAGTTCGACCCTCGCCCCAATCCCCCACCCCCACTCCTCAATCACTCATCTTTCGTACAAATGAGAGAGTGGAGATCGAAAGAGATAGAGGATATGGGGAGAGATATATAGAGAGACAGAGAGGAAGAGACAGAGAGGGATAGACATAACGAGCCTGTCTGTATGCCACGAACTCCTAACAGCTACCAATCTTCGCTATGGTTTAGATGATATTGAGTCGCAGTTTCATGATTCTCTGTCATGCAGAATCATCATCATCATCATCATCATCATCATCATCATCATCATCATCTTCCACTTCTGCCGTCAAGCGTCGTGGGGAGAAATAATTTGCGTTCCAGCGCCCTGTAGGCGGCACTGGATAGTGTCATTCCGTGTGGTTGTACAATGTCTCTGATGTCGTCAATCCATTTTCTTCTTGGACGTCCTCTTGGTCTTGTCGCAGATGACCTTTGATGTTAGGCCAGTGATGGTAGTTGTTGGTGTTGCATTCTAACGACATGGCCACACCACTTGATCTTCTGTCTTTCAATAAATGTGGCACACGGTGTTGATCCCACAGTATGTCTGATAGTAGCATTTCTTACCCGGTCTCGGATTGTTAAGTTGGCAACTCTCCTCGGGCATCGCTTCTCGCAGGTGTTGATTTTGCGAAAGTGTGATTTGGATAAAGTCCAGGTTTTAGATTGGTAGCATAGGGTTGGTGTGAATATATTGTTTATCATCTGTCGTTTTGCGGACATGGGTATATTTTGATGTTTCAGTAAGGGTGATAGTTGATATGTAAGTGCACTAGCTTTTTGATATCTGATTTCGATTTCTCTGTCCAATCTGCCATCTTCTGTGATCATACTTCCAAGATATTTGAATTTATATAACTTGTTTCAGAGTTGTGCTATTATCTGTATACTTAAAAGGCCCCAGCGATCTGCTAACTTGCATTACTTCGGCTTTTGCTGTGTTTATATTCACATTGTATCTGCTGCAGGTTGAACTTAGATTATTAATATGATGTTGTAGTCTGCCCTTATCGCTGTAAAACAGGCACTGATCGTCTGCAAATAGAAGTTCATTTATTTCCTGTGGATCAGTTGTTTCATCTGGAGTAAAGAGTTCTAAATTTTCTGAATCTGGTCTGTCAAGACTTGCTTCTTTAGATATTCTGTCCATGTAGACATTAAATAACAGACGAGAGAGAACACATCCCCGTCTCACTCCTGTATTGACTGTGAACATATCTGATATACCTTCCTGTGTTCTTACCGCACTTCGGCTCGAGTGGTACATGTCTGTGATGTTTTCTAGCAGTTGCCCTTGTATCCCATAATCTTCAAGGATGGTCCATAATTTGTATATGTCTACTCTATCGAAAGCCTTGTCCTGATCTACAAACACAATATTCTGCTGGTCACTATATTCGATAGTGTTTTCGCATATATGTCTAAGTGTAAATATTGCATCAGTGCAACTTTTACCTTTCCGAAAACCGAATTGTACTTTGCTTAACTGTTCTTCGACTATGGGTGTTGCTCATTGTTCCAATAGTTTTGCGTACCGTTTCCCTATATGGCTCAAGAGTGATATACCTCTGTATGTTTCACACTCTCTCATATTGCCTTTCTTTTTCCATATTAGTACTATTATTGCCTGTTGCCAATCATCAGGGACTTTTCTTTCTTCCCATGCTATATTAAAAAGTTTTGTTAGCCATTTAACTCCTGTTTTCCCACTGGCTTGAATAGATTCTATGGTTATTCCATCTGGACCTGGTGATTTGTTTTTAGGACTTTTCTGTATAACTGCTTTTACTTCTGCAGGTATAAAATTTGGTTCTTGCTGTCCCTGGCGTTTAGGCACAAAAGTGAGGTTTCCTATGCTATTATGTGTGGGGTTAAGTAGTTCTTGAATGTATTCTGTCCACCTTGCTAGTCTTTGTTTTGGATTAAATATTGGTAAACCTCTTTTGCTGTTTATGATGGTGGTTGGGTTGTAGCATGCATCTCTGTTTCTCATTGTATTGACACGTGTATAAAATACTCTTGGGGAGTCTTTGCTAAGGGCCGCCATCTGTTCACCGTAGATTCTCCAGGATTCATCTTTAGATGTTCTAATTGTTCATTTGGTATTTCGTCGTGCAATTCTATAAGTAATATAGTCTTGTTCAGATTTAGTTGTGATCCATTTTTTGAACGCTACCTTCTTTTTGAATATGCTTTCTTTAACTTCGTTGTTCCACCAAGCTGTTCTTAATCTTTTGTCTTGCCCTACTTTCTTTGTTCCACGTTTATTTTCCAGTGTGTCGAGCATGGCAGCCTTGAAAATTGCCCATTCCTTATCTCCGTTTGAGCAGTCGTCAGGGATGTGCTTATGTAGTTTCTTGATTTCTTGATTGAATTCGTCTTTAACCGTATTTTCCTGAAGCCTCCTATAATTGATGACATGTGTTGTTACCTTTTTGTTACTTACTTTCCTGTATGTTGGAATCTTTTTTATGATGACTCATACAGAATCCAATGTTCGAAATCCGCTGCGGACGATTTGCAAGCAGACAGTTTTACGTTGACTGCTATAGTAAGATGCGTCAGCCGTCCGGAAAGTAATGTCAAACTACTTAACTAACATTACTTAGTAAATCACAAACATCCAATAAATGCTAGGGTTGATTGTAACGTCCTGTACAGAGATGCAGCTAACATAATACTGCTGCAAGCAGATTACAAGCATATGGAACAAACCATGTATATAAATCTTTGCAAAAACGAAAGCAAAGCATAATGCATTCTCTTTATTAGTTTATACTTGTCTTACATATATACTTATACTTGTCATCGTCTCGAAAATAAACATTCACATCAGGCCACCATGGCGTCCTCAAGGAGTGAAAATGCAAAAAAAGCTAAATGTCACCCGCCTAAACAGCAAGAAAATGCAGCAGTCGTTTGAAAATATGCTGGAAGACCGCCTCAAGCCAAATGCTGCAGCTAAACGGGATACAGAAACAGAATGGAGAGCGCTAAAGGACTTAATTTACAACAATGCTATGGAAATCCTGGGTTCAGCCCCCCGAAAGCATAAAGACTTGTTTGATGAAAATTCCGAAGACATCAACCAATTGCTGGCCGAGAAACATCTTCTCCTCAAGGCACATTTGAATGACCCAAAGTGAACATCAAAAAAAGATGCCTTCAAGAACATTCAGAGAGTAGTGCAGCAGAAACTTCGGCACATGCGAGACTTCTGGCTGAGCAGCAAAGCTGATGAAATTCAGGGCTTTGCTGACAGACATGATATGAAAAACTTCTACGACTCACTGAAAGCGGTCTATGGTCCTACATCACCAGGCATAGTTCCCCTCCTTAGTGCAGATGGGGGAACATTGATCACCGATAAGAAAGAAATCCTTTCAACGCTGGGCAGAGCATTTCAGCAACATCTTAAATGCAACTTCCTTCTTCGATGATGAAACCATCAACTGCCTTCCTCAAGTTCCTACCAATGAGACACTTGATGACCTGCCAACCATAGTGGAAGTAAACAAAGCCATCCAGCAACTCTCCAGCGGCAAGGCACCTGGTCCTGACTCCATCCCAGCAGAGATATACAAGGCAGGTGGGCCGGTCCTAACAGAGCAGCTTCACCAAGTCTTTACAAACATATGGGTGAACGAGACCATGCCACAAGATTTCAAGGACGCGTCAATAGTCCACCTTTACAGACGTAAAGGAAACCGCCTATCCTGTGACAACCACCGAGGCATCTCCTTGCTTTCAATTGCAATGAAGATACTCACCAGAATTCTTCTCATACGCCTCACAGCCCATCTCGATCAAGGTCTTCTTCCTGTGAGTAAGTGTGGCTTCAGAAAAGAACGTGGAACTGTTGACATGATTTTCGCTGCAAGGCAGCTGCAAGAGAAATGTCAGGAACAGAACTGCGAAATGTTCTCCACTTTCATTGACCTTACCAAGGCTTTTGATACAGTCAGCAGAGAAGGACTGTGGAAGATTATGGCAAAATATGGCTGTCCACGAAAGTTTGTCCAAATAGTGCGGCTATTTCATGATGGCATGCAGGCAAGAGTACAGGAAAATGGGGAACTGTCTGAACCCTTTCCTGTCACCAATGGAGTGAAGCAAGGATGTATCCTGGCACCAACACTGTTCAGCCTCATGTTTTCAGCCATGCTGATGAATGCCTTCGAGAACGACGACATTGGAATAGACATCAACTACCGTATGGATGGATAGTTATTCAATCTCAGAAGGCTGAAAGCTAAAACCAAAATTAACAGCGACACCGTCAGAGAGCTCCTGTTTGCTGATGATTGCGCTCTGTACGCCATCTCAGAGGTGGACATGCAACATAATGTTTCAGCTTTCTCACATGCCTGTACGAACTTTGGGCTCAATATCAACTTGGAGAAGACTGTAGTTATGTACCAGCCAGCTCCAGGGAATAATCACACTGTGCCGAATATCAAAGTGAATGATCATAGACTAAGTGTTGTGAACAAATTCACCTATTTTGGCAGCACTGTGTCACTAGCTGCCACAATTGATGACGAAGTGAATGCAAGAATCTCCAAGGCCAGTGCGGCCTTTGGCAGACTGTACAAGAATGTATGGGACAGAACTGGAATAAGCCTGCAAACAAAGCTAAAAGTCTACAAAGCAGTTGTATTATCCACACTGCTATATGCTTGTGAAACCTGGACTGTTTATCAGCGACACGCTAGGAAATTAAACCACTTCCACACAGTCTGCCTAAGGAAGCTACTGAAGATTAAATGGCAAAACAAGATCCCAGACACTGAAGTCCTAGAAAGAGCATCCATGCCCAGTATCCACACTCTACTGATGAAGAATCAGATTCGCTGGGCTGGTCACTTGACTCACATGCCAGATCACAGGTTCCCTAAACGATTTTTTTACAGCGAACTGCGTTGTGGTAAACGCTCCCAAGGTGGCCAGAGGAAACGCTTTAAAGATACTGAAAATTTCACTGAAGGCTTTTGGAATTCATCATGACACCTAGGAGGCTGAAGCCAGAAACCATCATTACGCAAGGGTGCAGTCATATGTGAGGCAACCAGGACTGCAAGAGCTGTGAAGAAAAGGCAGGACAGAAAAACCACTGCAGGATATCCTCCTCCAGAAACGTCAAGCATTCCTTGCCCACATTGTCAAAGAACATTTCAGGCCAAAATAGGCCTTATCAGCCATCTTAGAACCCACGGCTCCATACCTTCAACCCCACTGGATGAAATGAATGGTCATCATCATTCTTGTTGGACAAACAACAAAAAACACATCAATGTAAAAGGGTGAAGCAACAATGTAAGAGGATGATGCAACAGTGTAAAGCGGATGATGCAACAATGTAAAAGGGAAAAACGACGATGTAGACAAGATGATAACGGCGGGGGAAGGACGACCACGTAGCCTACAACGACGGTGATGATGACACGACAGCGACCATAATGTAGACTATAATGTTGTTGTTGTTGATGATGATGAATGATGATGACAACGACGGTCGCAAGAATGACGACGTCATCATCATCATCAAGTGCCGTGCCGGCTGGCGTAGGCGTTCATGGCTCTCCACAGATCTCGGTCTTCGGTTTTCTGGATCAACTCTGCTGCTGCTATTCCTCCATGCCACCGTCTCAATCCATCCAACATCATTTCTCTTGGTCTGCCTCTGCCTCTCTTCCCCTCCCCTCGATCTTTCCAGTTGTTACGATGTTCTCCAGTGCATCTCTCCTAATCACGTGACCGATGAAAGATATTTGTCTCTGTCTTATTGTTGTATAATGTTTCTAGTTTTATTAACCTGTTGCAGGACATGAAGAGTTTGACGGGGTTATTTGCAACTGTTTGTTGGAAGTCGTCATAAAATTCGCTGGCTTGTTTTGAGAATCTTAACAATTACTGACAACTTTGACAGGATTTAAGCCCGGAAAAATAGATCCTTGCAAATGGTTGATATGTCCAAATAACACCTGTGTGGGGGAGAAGAGGATAAAGTCACGTGGACAACTTTGGTAGTTTGCCATATAAACTCTAGTTGGGACCAGCTAGGGAGGACTTGAAATTATGCTTTAGTCAGAGTGCCAGGGCACGGCAGCGCCTAGTGGAAATAATATCTACCGTGTGTTAATTAGTGACTTAATTTTACACGTGCCTATAATGGCAGATGTATATATGATTGATAGGACTGCAGTGGTGCCATTTAAGGTATAACCTATTATAATATATTCGTTATAATTACTTTAGGCAGTAGCCTTGTTAAACTATAGTGTGATGATTAGCACTGTTAGTGGAAACTAGCTAGAGTAGGGAAGTGATACTTGACTCTGTTAGCTAGAATAGATTAGTGAAGTGTTGATAAGCTTTACTAGTTGAGAATTGAGTAATGAGGGATAATTGGGATTTCCCGTAGGTGTCCCTTGTGGGAGGGGTTCCACATTCTGTTTGCTGATTTTTTCTTTGTCATAACCTGATTCGACTCTAGGTGGGTAGCTAATATGCTCTATGACTAAGTCTAGTTAGCTAACGATCATTAGGCAAGGTGATAGGCTTACACTCAGCCGAAAGAATCATGAACTAGTACTATCACCAGGTGTGTTGTTTCTATCCTAGGTTCCCTACCAGATCCAAGGAAGCTCAATAAAGTTTTGGGAAGGAAGAAAATCCCAGTCGGAAGAACACCAGTTCGGCAATCAATAAAGATTGCTTACAGACGTGATTAAAAGCTAGAGGGAGGTTGATTCACCCAACATAGTGAAGATTACAGTTGCACCATACAGCATTAAACAGTGGTAACGAACCGAGAACCGGTTAAGAGTAATAGTTACTCTGGCAGTCCAAGGAATTCGCAACATTTGTCTCAGGAACCACATCTCTGTTGCTTCTAATTTCTTCTTCATTTACATTCCAAGATTCACTGCCATACAGTAAAACTGATTCTACATAGCATTTCAGCACTCTCTTTCTTACATTCAGTGATAGTGACTTATTGCATAATATACTCTTCCTTTTCTGAAATGTGGCTTTTGCCTGCCCTATTCTGCTCCTAATCTCTGTTGTACATCTTCCATCTGATGTTATAAATGCCCCTAGGTATCTAAAATTATCCACTTGGTTAAGGATTTTTCCTTCTATTTCTATGTTACATTTTAGTGTCACCATTTTCTTTGATATTACAGTTGTTACTGTTTTATTGATATTCAAGGAGAGTCCTTTCCTTGCACTCTCTGTTACTACAACGTCTAATAATTGTTGTAGGTCTGTTGAATTATCCGCCACCAATTCTGTGTCATCTGCATAGCGTATATTATTTATATTATAACCCCCAACTAGTAGGCTATTCCTGGCATCTCTTTGATCTCTCTAATTATTACTTCGCTATACAGGGAGAAAAGATCTGGTGACAAGACACACCCCCTGTCGTACTCCTAGCTTTCTACCCTCTTTATTTCCCATTTTAATTGCTGCTACTTGGTTCCAGTAAACATTCTTTATTATTCTTAAATCTTTCCCATCAATGTTGATATCTTCCAACATTTTAATCAGTTCATCATGTTTTACTTTATCAAATGCCTTTGTATAATCTATGAAGCACAAATATATCTCTCTATGTTTCTCTATTGATCTTTCTATTAGTGTCCGTAATGTATAAATTGCATTGTTTGTGCCCTTTCCTTCCACATATCCATACTGTTCTTCACTCTTTTCCATTTTTATTTTCTTTTTGGTTCTTCTCATTTTGATTCTGAGTAGAAGCTTAGTGATATGGTTTATAAGGTTAATTGTACGAAAATCTTCACAATTAATTGCTCCTGGTTTTTTTGGTATAGCTATAAATACAGATTTCAGCATATCACTGGGTAAATATCCACTGCTGTAAATATCATTCAACATTTTGGTTAATATATCTACTCCAAATTCTCCCAATACTTCTAATTCTTCTATTGTGATTTCATCTGGCCCAGCTGTTTTCCTTTCTTCATACGTTTCATAGCGTCAGCGACTTCTTCTTTCAGAATAGGTGGACCTTCTAAGTTACTATCTTCTGTTAATTCTTCCCGTTTTCCGTCATATAATTCTCTTATATACTAATTCCACCTCTTCATTATAGCACCTTCCTCTAATAATATATTTCCTGTTTTTGATTTCAAACACCCTGAATTTATTCTTATTTTTCTTCCTGTAAGCTCACTGATTTGTCTGTGGATAGTTTTTGTATCTTTAATGGAATTTAATTCAATGTTTGTGCATTGCTCGTTTAACCAACTTTCTTTAGCCTTCCCACATTTATCTTTTATTTCTTTATTTATCTTAGCGTATTCTTGTTTGTCATTTTTACTCTGCTTTCTTTTGTCCATCAGTTTTAAGATGTCTTCATTCATCCATTTTTTCTTAGCTATTTTGCCTCTCTCCGGTAGTACTTCTTTGCTAGTTTGATGAATGGAGTCCCTTAACATTTCCCATTGTTTTTTTATACTCTGTATTTTAGCTATCGCATTGTACCTATTTTCCACGGTCACTCTGTATTGTTCTTGCATTTCTTTATCTATTTTCAGAACCTCTTTATTAAGTCTCATGTTCTTAACCATTTTTTCCCTCTCTTTAATCTTACTTTTATTTGTCCACATGGTGGTACATGGTCACTATTACAGTCAGCACCAGGCATTGTCTTCACATTAATTAAAGGATTTCCAAATCTTGTATTAATTAGTATGTTGTCAATTTGGTTGCGTATTTTCTTATCAGGGCTTTTCCATGTGTACAGTCGTCTTTTATGGTGTTTAAACCATGTGTTTCCAATTATCATATCATTGATATTTGCCCATTCTATTAGCTTTTCCCCTCTTTCATTTCTTGTACCTAAACCATAATTCCCCACTACATCCTCCATTTTTCCCTGTCCTACTTTTGCAATAAAATCAACAAGTATTATTTTTATTTCTTGTGATCCAATTTGAGCCATCACTATTTCTATTTCATCGTAAAAGTGTTGTATTTCTTCATCACTACTGCTTGTTGTTGGTGCATATACTTGTATAATATTTATATCTATTGGTTTTCCTTTGATTTTTAACATAACAACTCTGAAATACACCAGTATCCATTAATTGACTTGGCTGTTTTTTCGTCTAATATTATTCCTACACCTTTTTCATGTGTATCCCCTCCAGAATAAATTATTGTGTGATTGCCAGCTATAATTTTGCCCGATCCCTTCCTTCTCATCTCACTAACGCCTAATATATTCATTTTTATGCTATCCATCTCTCTTAGAACATTGGTCAACTTTCCTAGCTCATGTAATGTCCTAACATTCCATGTTCCTACTCTAAATTTATTTATTTTATTTATGATTTTGCCATCAGTAGCTGGATGACGGTCTGGTGTCACCTGTGGCTCATGACTGTCCCTACCGGACGAGGATGTCCTAAGACAGTCATTAACGTCGTTCACTAACTCTGATATATGTTTTGCCATGAAGTCTTGGGAAGATAATGTGGTGGTTTCCCCTTGCCTTCCACATCCACATGGTGGTCTTTTTACCTCTGCCTTTGACAGCCATTTCCGACTGCAAGGACAAGTGAGTGCCCTGCTCTGCTCAGCTGCAGAGTTGTCCACTTATTCCGGTGGATACTCGGTCCCCAGAGCTGTGTTAGCCACACCGTGGTGTGTTTCCATCCTCTACCACGGGGAGGTGCAGTTGGGATTTCCCCTTCCTAAAGTTATGGTCTATGACCAAAACTCTCCAGTACTTTTGCTGGTGTCTCCCGTTTAATGACCTAGCCTAAGGCAAAGGTATATCTATCTGGACGGCCTGGCCTCATAGCATAATCGACACATGAAAACAGATCTGATCCAAGTTTTGGGTCATCGAGTGAGATGGCGAAACACCACCGCCAACTCATGTCGCTATGGCACAAGATTATTAATCCACTCTCATCTTCCTTTAATCATGTTCCGTCTACTGTTACTAAATTATACAGTGCCAAAGAAACAGTCGACTTAGAACAAACGACGTTCAACATCAAATGAACATGTAATATAATGTACATTCCAATTAACTGATAATTAAATCTGCAGAAGATACCACAAAACAAAACAAATAATACGGTGAAACCAGTATCGATATATCGTCCTTCTGTCAAAATGGGAAGTTACATGTGACGATATATTATCCTTGGGCACTGAATCAGTTAAAAGGCCCAAATTCGAAAATACACGACAAGAGAGAAGATGTTGGACAATGTTATGTCATGTCGTGGAGGACAAATACACGACAAGAGAGAAGATGCTGGACAATGTTATGTCATGTCGTGGAGGACAAATACACGACAAGAGAGAAGATGTTGGACAATGTTATGTCATGTCGTGAAGGACAAATACACGACAAGAGAGAAGATGTTGGACAATGTTATGTCATGTCGTGGAGGACAAATACACGACAAGAGAGAAGATGCTGGACAATGTTATGTCATGTCCTGCAGGACAAATACACGACAAGAGAGAAGATGTTGGACAATGTTATGTCATGTCGTGGAAGACAAATACACGACAAGAGAGAAGATGTTGGACAATGTTATGTCATGTCCTGCAGGACAAATACACGACAAGAGAGAAGATGTTGGACAATGTTATGTCATGTCGTGGAGGACAAATACACGACAAGAGAGAAGATGCTGGACAATGTCACGTCATGGCATGGAGGACAAATACTCGACAAGAGAGAAGATGCCGGCCGATGTCACGTCATTGCATGGTGGATGATCATTACCAAAAATGATTGGCCGCACACGAGGGAGAAGGTTGTAAACAGATGTGATCACTAACGCCACACTGCATGGATTATAAGACAAACGTGTTTTAAGGGGCCATTAAGTGTTTGGTGATGTATTCCTGCTGCCTTGATAATCCCAGGTAACAAATGATCTGACTTTTGTGTGACTTGCAAATCGCTTTAACTTGTAACTGAAATATTAGAACCCGTTAACTCAACTGTTATCGTATTCATGTACAAGGTACATGGCATGCACCTGTCAAAAATATAAGACCATGGCTTAGAGGCCAACTTGTGAGAGCCATATAACACATACAGTAACAGTTGACACATTGTAGGCCTTGTACACAAACAATAGAGTGAGGAATTATGTGTCAAAGAGAATCACATGTCGTCCATTTCATACATTAGAAAAATGTCCAAATATTTGTTGTCTCTGATAGCGATTAATTAAATTTCAGTAACAGATACTCACATGAATATATACGTATTATGTTCTTATATAAAAAGACTTCGGATTGTTCATAACAAGAATTTATTATTGTTGTATCCCTTGCTGGCGTATAAAGACATCGTGTCCATGGTTGTCTCCCATGATACATACTATAACAGCTATAATAGTGTAACTTGTGCCTTAAGCAAATGAAACATACCTTTCCACAAGGCAAAACACATTATGTACAGCTACAATATAAAATATATACTAATTGATGATAGACGTGTAGAACTTAACAAATTCAACGACAAACAAAAGTAGGTTTGACATAACAAATGTGGATGGCGGAACAGGTGAAATAAGAGTGTGTCACAGTTATGATCTAACAGCTTTTCGGTGTGATAACAGACATGTAATACGTATCAAATTAGAAGATTGCTAAGCAACAATCACTGTATTGATATTATAATGGAAACAGTATTATACAGTTACAACATTTGGGTGATATATAAATCCATGGCAGATACAGGTAGTGGGTTTAGACGATTAATCATCCTATGGCAATTAATGAGTTAAAGAAAAAACAAGAACAGCAGGCGCAGAAACATTTGTGACTGTATATTTCAGGGCGGGGGTTAGTGTATGATGCAAGGTCGGGATTGGGGTGTCGTCTAATGATAGTTGTTGATTACACGTACACGTAAACAGTGGCCACATATACACATAGAAATGCTACGTGTGTGTCTACGAATATCAATTGTAATTACAGCAGGTGACTCTGCGTTTAATGATCGGTACGTGTCTGGTCAAAAGAATATGAACAAGACAGCACCAGCAGACGAGATAGTCCAGCTGGCGGTTGATCAACAACGAACAACACTATCATTCTGATCAGGGAATCTGATCACCTACATGGAAGTCATGTCCTGTGTGATGGTGTTGGGTCAAAATTGAGTCAATCATTTGTATTGTGTTGTATGAAGCTCAAACATGCCACCAGCTTCAATGTGCAACTTTCTATTTCATGTGTTGAGTTCACAATCGGGCAAACCCGACACACGTCTGTTGCTGTATTCATGAAGACACGCATAAATGGCTCCTGCATTGCTTGGACAGACTACTGGAGTTGCATGGTACAAATGGAATGATCCCGAAATATCAGTGCACATATACTGACCAGACACACGAGAAGAACACATGTAAAGGATGCTAGAGTTGTTCCACAACATCACGGTCAATACTGACCACTGACTACTGTTGTTTGTCCATCAAGAATGATGATGACCATTCATTTCATCCAGTGGGGTTGAAGGTATGGAGCCGTGGGTTCTAAGATGGCTGATAAGGCCTATTTTGGCTCGAAATGTTCTTTGACAATGTGGGCAAAGAATGCTTGACGTCTCTGGAGGAGGATTTCCTGCAGTGGTTTTTCTGTCCTGCCTTTTCTTCACAGCTCTTGCAGTCCTGGTTGCCTCACATATGACTGCACCTTTGCGTAATGATGCGCGCCACGAATTTCGGTCTCTGGCTGCAGTCTCCCAGGTGTCATGATGAATTCCAAAAGCATTCAGTGAAATTTTCAGAGTGTCTTTAAAGCGTTTCCTCTGGCCACCTTGGGAGCGTTTACCACAACGCAGTTCGCTGTAAAAAATTCGTTTAGGGAGCCTGTGATCTGGCATGCGAGTCAAGTGACCAGCCCAACGAATCTGATTCTTCATCAGTATTGTGTGGATAATGGGCATGGATGCTCTTTCTAGGACTTCAGTGTCTGGAATCTTGTCTTGCCATTTAATCTTCAGTAGCTTCCTTAGGCAGACTGTGTGGAAGTGGTTTAATTTCCTAGCGTGTCGCTGATAAACAGTCCAGGTTTCACAAGCATATAGCAGTGTTGATAATACATCTGCTTTGTAGACTTTTAGCTTTGTTTGCAGGCTTATTCCAGTTCTGTCCCATACATTCTTGTACAGTCTGCCAAAGGCCGCACTGGCCTTGGAGATTCTTGCATTCACTTCGTCAGCAATTGTGGCAGCTTGTGAGACAGTGCTGCCAAGATAGGTGAATTTGTCCACAACATTTAGTCTATGATCATTCACTTTGATATTCGGCACCGTGATTATTCCCTGGAGCTGGCTGGTACATAACTACAGTCTTCTCCAAGTTGATATTGAGCCCAAAGTTGGCACAGGCATGTGAGAAAGCTGAAACATTATGTTGCATGTCCGCCTCTGAGTTGGCGTATAGGGCGCAATCATCAGCAAACAGGAGCTCTCTGACGGTGTCGCTGTTAATTTTGGTTGTAGCTTTCAGCCTTCTGAGATTGAATAACTTTCCATCCATACGGTAGTTGTTCTCGAAGGCATTCATAAATATGGCTGAAAACATGAGGCTGAACAGTGTTGGTGCCAGGAAACATCCTTGCTTCACTCCATTGGTGACAGGAAAGGATTCAGACAGTTCGCCACTTTCCTGTATTCTTGCCTGCATGCCGTCATGAAATAGCCGCACTATTTGGACAAACTTTCGTGGACAGCCATATTTTGCCATAATCTTCCACAGTCCTTCTCTGCTGACTGTATCAAACGCCTTGGTAAGGTCAATGAAAGTGGAGAACATACCGCAGTTCAGTTCCTGACATTTCTCTTGCAGCTGCCTTGCAGCGAAAATCATTTCGACAGTTCCACGTTCTTTTCTGAAGCCACATTGACTCTCAGGAAGAAGACCTTGATCGAGATGGTCCGTGAGACGATTGAGAAGAATTCTGGCGAGTATCTTCCCTGCAATCGGTTTCCTTTACGTTTGTAAAGGTGGACTATTGACACATCCTTGACATCTTATGGCATGGCCTCGTTCACCCATATGTTTGTAAAGACTTGGTGAAGCTGCTCTGTTAAGACCGGCCCACCTGCCTTGTATATCTCTGCTGGGATGGAGTCAGGACCAGGTGCCTTGCCACTGGAGAGTTGCTGGATGGCTTTGTTTACTTCCACTATGGTTGGCAGGTCATCAAGTGTCTCATTGGTGGGAACTTGAGGAAGGCAGTTGATGGTTTCATCATCGAAGAAGGAAGTTGCATTTAAGATTTTGCTGAAATGCTCTGCCCTGTGTTGAAGGATTTCTTTCTTATCGGTGACTAATGTTCCCCCATCTGCACTGAGGAGGGGAACCCCGCCTGGTATGTAGGACCATAGACCGCTTTCAGTGAGTCGTAGAAGTTTTTCATATCATGTCTGTCAGCAAAGCCTTGAATTTCATGAGCGTTGCTGCTCAGCCAGGAGTCCCGCATGTGTCGAAGTTTCTGTTGCACTACTCTCTGAATGTTCTTGAAAGCATCTTTTTTTATGTTGACTTTGGGTCATTCAAATGTGCCTTGAGGAGAAGATGTTTCTCGGCCAGCAATTGGTTGATGTCTTCGGAATTTTCATCAAACCAGTCTTTATGCTTTCGGGGGGCTGAACCCAGGATTTCCATAGCAGTGTTGTAAATTATGTCTTTTAGGACTCTCCATTCTGTTTCTGTATCCTGTTTAGCTGCAGCATTGGGCTTGAGGCGGTCTTCCAGCATATTTTCAAACGACTGCTGCATTTTCTTGCTGTTTAGGCGGGTGACATTTAGCTTTTTTTGCATTTTCGCCCCTTGAGGACTCCGTGGTGGCCTGATGTGAATGTTTACTTTCGAGACAATGAGACGGTGGTCTGTCCAACATTCGGCACCACACATGGATTTTGTCACTCGAACGTCTTGTCTGTCACTCCTCCTGACGATGACATAGTCAATGAGGTGCCAGTGTTTCGAGCGAGGGTGCATCCACGATGTCCTATTTCTCATGGGGAGACGGAAAATTGTGTTCGTAATCAGGAGATCATGTTCGGCACATGTCTGAAGGAGGCGGAGTCCATTGCTGTTACAATTTCCGACTCCATGCTTTCCAATAATGCCACTCCAAGAGGTGGTGTCCGTGCCTACTCTGGCATTGAAATCCCCAAGGAGTATAAGTTTGTCTCCTTTGGGAACAGATGTTAATACATTGTGCAGGTCCTCATAGAACTTGTTCTTGACATCATCTTCGTTGGTCATAGTTGGTGCGTAGACACTTACAATGGTTGCATGCTTCCTTCCATTCAGCAGAGGCAACTTCATGTCGTTTATAGCCTTTGGAAATCCAGCTAATTTGGCGACCAGGGCCGACTTAATGGCAAATCCCACACCGGATTGGCTTCTTTCATCGCTTTTCCTTCCACTCCAGAAAAATGTGTAGCCGGCACCTATTTCACAGATTTGGCCTTCTTCTGCAAGTCGTGTCTCGCTCAAAGCTGCAATGTCGATGCTGTACCTGCCCAGCTCTCTCCCAATCAGTGCTGTTCGTCTCTCTGGACCCGACCCGCCATCTCTGTCAAGTAGGGTGCGTACATTCCAAGTTCCAATTGTTAAGGGAATATGGTTTACTCTTTTAGCTGTTCTTGTTTTATCTTTGTTTGTATGTCGACCGCACTTAGGGTACCCACCAACCGCGGCTAGCTGGTTAGGTAGTGATGGAGCAGACAATGTTTAAGGCACCTTTTCTAGCCCCTTCCTCATGCTATAGAGGTGAGCAGTGTGTTCCTATAGAGGGCTGCTCAGTCGCTCAGGGGGCTGCCGAATCCCACTGCTGCTCCGGTCAGTAGAAGACGACCATATGGCCTGAGCCGCCTGTGTGCAGGTTTGCGACTACGGCTGCCAGCGTACCCACGCCTGCCGCTTCGCCGCTCGCCCATTGCCACAGGGTTTGAAGGTGATATATGACTTTGGATGAAGAATGACTTGCGCGATGACTTGGATTAAAGTGAGGAAGAGTTGCGCAATTCGTCGACCTCACTCTCTCGCCTGAGTCCATCTGAGTCCAGTGGCAAGACAAGTCGAGACGACTGGAGACGAATACAGGTGCAGTGGATGACCAGGGCGCTCTACGTGCCTTGCCGTGCTCATTACGTTCCACAACGCTTTGCAGGTAAACGCCGTCTTGCCCGTTGAATCAGGAATGAATTCTTCCGCGCAGTCTGCCGAATCCTGTCTTCACATGCTGGGTAGGCATACCCTAGTTTACCTCTTGGTTTGACACCAAATCGGATACCCATGCCTGGTTTAGCCAGCCTCTCACAGCTGTTGCCCGGGGGGTGGCCGCTGTCGCATGCTGACAGCTACTAGGAGCCACAGGCACGAGCTGGGTGTCAGGCTTGGACCAGTGGGGAATGGGTCCTGAAAAGGACATGAGAGTCATCCTTACCAAAGGACTGACTACTATTCCAGTGCCATTAGATGTGTCACATTTTTTATGCATATTGTCCATGCTTCACACCCATATAACAGTATTTGTTCTATATACCATTTCAACACATTTTCTCACTACAATTAACATCTTTTTATTGGTCATTATGATTTTTTCCCCATCTTACAATAGACTGCCATTGCCATAGGGAATCTTGCTCTAATCTCTACACATCACATTTGTTCACATGTTACGTCCCGCCACTCTTACCTTCACACTCTACATGGATCCCCAATGTACTTTACACTCACACAGGATCTAATATTTACGTTATCTTAGATGGGTCGCGAATCCCCCATTTACTGATTACTTGTGGGAAACAACTATCATCAGACGAAACTCCAATCCGGACCTTGCATCGAACACTAATTCCCGCCATGAAATATACATTCACAACACCCTGAAATATACAGTCCCACACCCCGAAGTGTACAGTCTCAAAACCCTAAAATATACAGTCACAACACCCTGAAATATACAGTCACAACATCCTGAAATATACAGTCACAACACCCTGAAATATACAGTCACAACACTCTAAAATATACAGTCACAACACCCTGAAATATACAGTCACAACACCCTGAAATATACAGTCACAACACCCTGAAATATACAGTCACAACACCCTAAAATATACAGTCACAACACCCTGAAATATACAGTCACAACACCCTGAAATATACAGTCACAACACCCTGAAATATACAGTCACAACACCCTGAAATATGCAGTCTCACACCCCGAAGTGTAAAGTCACAAAACCCTGAAATATACAGTCACAACACCCTGAAATATACAGTCACAACACCCTGAAATATACAGTCACAACACCCTGAAATAGACGGTAATAAATGTGTCTGCTGTTCTTCTCTTCTCTGTAACTGATTCAGTGCCATGGGATGATTAATCGTCTTAAGCGACTTCTCGTATCTGCCATGGGCTTATAATCACCAGTATTTCTTATGCAACCTCCTGTAATTTTATATATAATACAACATGTCTGCCACCATATTAACAAATGTTAATCACACATGTGAAACACCCCCACTTCCCATTTTCCGCCAATCATTTTTGTTTCGTCCAATTTGTTTGGCACTTAATCTGTTAAATTATATAAGGTTATCATCAATTAGTATATATTATACTTGTGAATAATTTGTTTTGCTTTTTTGGAAAAGTGTGTTTCATTATTTCAATGCACTTGTTACAATATTATTGCTGTTATAGTATATTCCATGGGATACAACCATGGACAAATATATATTTATAGTCTTTAAAGGGTCACAATAATAATAAGTTATTGTTTTGAAAAAAATCCGAAGTTTGTTTAATTAAGTACATTATAAGTGTATAATAAGCTTGGGATCTATTGGAGAAAGGTAAATATTCACTACTCGAAGACAATAGATATTTGGAAATTGTTTAAATGTGTGAAATAAACGACATGTGATTCTCTTTGACACATAATATACTACACCAACGTCAGTGTACAAGGGCACACAATGTGTCCAATTTTATTTTCACATATTATATCGCAAGATAATGTCCTTTAAAATTATTATTTGACAGGTGCATGACATGTACCTCTATCAATGTACCTTGTAACAGAGTACGGTAACTGTTGAGTTCCGACCTTTTAATATTGCCGTTACAAGATAAAGCAATTTGAATGTCAGATACACGTCAGAACAATTGTTACCTGAGATTATCAAGGCAGCAGGAATATATCACCGAATCCTAAATAGCCACATAAGGCACATTATTCTTATAGTCCATGGCGAATGTATTTGTCCTCCAGGACATGACGTGACATTGTCCAGCATCTTCTCTTTAGTCGTGTATTTGTCATTCATGCCATGACGCGACATTGTCCAGCATCTTCTCTTTAGTCGTGTATTTGTCCTCCGTGCCATGACGTGACATTGCCCAGCAACTTCTCTTTAGTCGTGTATTTGTCCTCCATGCCATAACGTGACATTGCCCAGCAACTTCTCTTTAGTCGTGTATTTGTCCTCCATGCCATAACGTGACATTGCCCAGCAACTTCTCTTTAGTCGTGTATTTGTCCTCCATGCCATGACGTGACAATTTCCAGCATCTTCTCTTTAGTCGTGTATTTGTTCTCCATGACATGACGTGACATTGTCCAGCATCTTCTCTTTAGTCGTGTATTTGTCCTTCATGTCATGACATGACATTGTCCAGTATCTTCTCTCTTGTCGTGTAGTTATCCTCCATGACATGATGTGACATTGTCCAGCATCGTATCTTTAGTCGTGTATTTGTCCTCCATGCCATGACGTGATATTGTCCAGAATCTTCTCTCTTGTCGTGTATTTGTCCTCCATGACATGACGTGACATTGTCCAGCATCTTCTCTCTTGTCGTGTATTTGTCCTCCATGCCATGACGTGCCATTGTCCAGTATCTTCTCTCTTGTCGTGTATGTGTCCTTCATGCCATGACGTAACATTGTCCAGCATCTTCTCTCTTGTCGTGTATTTACGAATGTGTACATATTAACTGATTCAGTGCCGATGAGGTGAGTTCGCCTTATCAGGACTGCACTGTATATGGACAGAACTGCGAGCCACATGAAGTGAAGTGCCATTTCCTGTGTGAGGTGAATCAGGAAAAAACATCACAGCACTCAGGGCAGTCCCATACTTGCCTTCATCTTCATCTTCAACAGCCAGTGAAGAGTTCCAGTTCTGATGGCTAGTTAGTTGCATATACTTTACAGGACGTCGCAGTCAAATTCGTCATTTTTTTCCTGTTTGTGAAATTTTCTCAAGTTTTACGCTCAGTAGTTTGCCATTGTTTTCTGAACAACCAACACTCATATCATATATGAAAACCAACGCAAGGCGGTCTGCTTCCAAATAGCCCACAGCTGTGTTTCGAACACTGTGTGTCGGATTACAAATTGTGTCCGTAACCCCTTCGCCAGAGTGCCGGCCAATACTAATGCTACCTGTTGTGATCTGATCACGTGACCGTTGTAATCTGATCACGATACCGTTATAATCTTATTACGTGGCCGTTGTAATCTGATCACGTGACCGTTGTAATCTGATCACGTGGCCGTTGTAATCTAATCACGTGGCTGTTGTAATCTGATCACGTGGCCGTTGTAATCTGATCATGGGGCCGCTGCAATCTGATCACGTGGCTGTTGTTATCTGATCATGTGACCGTTGTAATATGATCATGTGACCGTTGTATTCTTATCACGTGACCGTTGTAATCTGATCACGTGAACGTGTAATCTGATCACGTGGCCGTTTTAATCTTATCACGTGACCGTTGTAATCTGATCACGTCTCCGTCTGGCCTCTCCTCGGATAACTGAGTCTAATCTGATCACGTGTCCCTCTGGCCTCTACTGAGAGAACCGAGTATCGGCCACATCCTCTGATGACGTGACCGTCTGGCCTCTCCTCGGAGAACTGAGTGTCGGACAGATCCTCTGATCACTCCCCGAGGCACCATTCTCACCAGGTCATGATGATCTATCTGTTCTCCCAGACTATGCACATGATCCCAAAGTGCCCAAACAACAGCTGCCTTACCGTGCCTCAATGCCTCACTCAGAGGGGCAGACCCAGACAATTTGACCGCTTCCTCATGCTCTGTGAAATACTAAGTTAAATACAAATGAAAAACAGCAAGACAGATGTTTGTATTCATGTAAATGTATTCAGGGTTGGTGGTATTTCACACGGTGCATAGAACATACATATCTACAAATGGAATCACAATTTATGTTAACACAGATTACTACTGAACTATGCTAACTTAGTAAATCACAAATTAGTTGCATATCCTTATATGACGTCGCAGTCCACCCCGATATTTCTTTGATTGTTTTTTGGCTGTTTGTGATTTCTTGGCAAGTTTACGTTCAGTAGTTTGCCATTGCTTTCTGATTGACCGGATCAAATAGCGCGCAGCTGGTTTCAAAGTGCGCCCGCATCCCCTTCACCACATCGGCGGAGAGTCATCCCATAAATGCTGGGGATGATGGCAACGTCCTGACTAGGATATGGCACTAGCTTGTACACAGTCAGCATGGCGTCACGGACACAGTAGAATAATGTCAGGTTACGTTCTCTGATCAGAAACATTGCATAAGATACATCGAAACAAAACAAATAATACGTTGAGCCTTTGGTGTTGATATATGGTCCTTCATCAGTTAAAATGGGAAGTCACATGTGGTGATATATTATCCTTCATGAGTTAAAATGGGAAGTCACATGTGGCGATATATTATCCTTCATGAGTTAAAATGGGAAGTCACATGTGGTGATATATTATCCTTCATGAGTTAAAATGGGAAGTCACATGTGGCGATATATTATCCTTCATGAGTTAAAATGGGAAGTCACATGTGGCGATATATTATCCTTCATGAGTTAAAATGGGAAGTCACATGTGGCGATATATTATCCTTCATGAGTTAAAATGGGAAGTCACATGTGGGAATATTACCCAATTTAAAATGGGAAGTTTGGTGGATATATCTCATCAGAAAATGGGGGGCACGGGGTAATTTTTACATTAAAAATTACAGGGGGAAAACCTTATATTTTAAAA
>JACEFZ010022377.1:0-14918 GCA_014155875.1 Cepaea nemoralis
CAGACCAGACATCCATTCCTATAGCTGTGATGTCGGTGCATGAATGTCTTATTCCATATTCACACAGCAATGCCAGACCTCACCCCTTTTCTCAGACAGACCTGACTCACAGGTACATCAACTTTATCATCATCATGTGCTCTCTCCCCACTGAGTAATGTCCACAGTAGGTAACAGAAGCTCAATTGCATAGCAATGGTTCACATATGCACCAAGCACATATGTGGAAAACATGTTTAGTCCTTGTAAGTTTGCATGAGCCATACATTATATTCAGCCAACTAAAACACAGGTTCACACACCTATGGTTCTCTGAGGAACTAGTTTATATGAACCATCCAACAGTAGAGGTAACAGTGTAATACTTCAAAGAGAAATTATAGTAATTCTCTTGAGCTTATAGCGACCAGGCATCACATGGACTTAGCAATTCTGGCGTGCCATCACCGTCCTGTTTACATATGGATATTTGAAGCATCTTTCTTTCTACTAATGTGAGAGGCTATTTATTAAATCACCAACTCACTCACTCCATCATTCTCTGCGTTTTACCAAGGAACTTGTACATGTTTCATCACTCATTCCCATTCAGACTGCCATTTGTTAACTCGCACGAGAGCAAAGGTACAGTTGATTTTAAGAATAAGTCATCCTAGGCATGTAGAATGCACAAGGGGTTTTGGTTTGCGAATCTGCAACCAGTCACAACAATGGATTGATATGCACTTGGAGTATACAGCGTGAAAGACGTGTCAAGGTTGAAGAAGCAATATTCAGAATTCTGGCGCACAGAAGTTAGGTTTTCCACTTTCACACATTATTCATAAAATACTCATATATTCTTCTCTTTCGTACATTAGGTTTAGCCACAACATTAAAGTATGTTTTAAAGTGGTACCTGTTGTCCAGAGAACAATATATTGAATCTACAAGGGCATTGTTGGGTCATCACATCACACTAGCGACCGCTCCTGGTGAAATTCCCGCTCCTACTAATTAGATTTTAAAATATGGCCCAGGAATAGCGTGGGCTCATTATTTATGAACCAATCATAAGACAAGTGCATACCGCCGCCTCCCCCAACTCGTTCTGGAACCTTCGATCTAAGAATAGCCCTTATTTTGGGATGGTCCCTGTTAAGACTCAAAGTATATTTATGAAATGTGTCGGACTGGAAATGGGGATTCTGTTCCATCATGCTACAATCATGTTTACTTTATCAAATGCCTTAGTATAATCTATGAAGCACAAATATATGTCTCTCTATTGACCTTTCTATTAGTGTCCGTAATGTATAAATTGCATTGTTTGTGCCCTTTCCTTCCACAAATCCATACTGTTCTTCACTAATTTCCATTTTTATTTTCTTTTTGATTCTTCTCATTATGATTCTGAGTAGAAGCTTAGTGATATGGTTTATAAGGTTAATTGTACGAAAATCTTCACAATCAATTGCTCCTGGTCTTTTTGGTATGGCTATAAATAAAGATTTCAGCATATCACTGGGTAAATATCCACTGCTGTAAATATCATTCAACATTTTGGTTAATATATCTACTCCAAATTCTCCCAATACTTCTAATTCTTATATTGTGGTTTCATCTGGCCCAGCTGTTTTTCCTTTCTTCATACGTTTCATAGCGTCAGCTACTTCTTCTTTCAGAATAGGTGGACCTTCTAAGTTACTATCTTCTGTTAATTCTCCCTTTCTCCTTCATATAATTCTCTTATATACTCATTCCACCTCTTCATTATAGCATCTTCCTCTAATATTATCTTTCCTGTTTTGATTTCAAACACACTGTATTTATTCTTATTTTTCTTCCTGTAAGCTCACTGATTTGTCTGTGCATATTTTTGTATCTTTAATGGAATTTAATTCAATTTTTTTGCATTGCTCGTTTAACCAACTTTCTTTAGCCTTCCCACATTTATCTTTTATTTCTTTATTTATCTTAGCATATTCTTGTTTGTCATTTTTACTCTGTTTTCTTTTGTCCATCAGGTTTAAGATGTCTTCATTCATCCATTTTTTCTTAGCTATTTGCCTCTCTCCGGTAATACTTCTTTGCTAGTTTGATGAATGGAGTCCCTTAACATTTCCCATTGTTCATCTATACTCTGTATTTTAGTTATTGCATTGTACCTATTTTTCACAGTCACTCTGTATTGTTCTTGCATTTCTTTATCTATTTTCAGAACCTCTTTATTAAGTCTCATGTTCTTAACCATTTTATTCCCTCTCTTTAATCTTACTTTTATTTGTCCACATAGTGGTACATGATCACTATTACAGTCAGCACCAGGCATTGTCTTTACATTAATTAAAGCATTTCTAAATCTTTTATTAATTAGTATGTAGTCAATTTGGTTGCGTGTTTTCTTATCAGGGCTTATCCATGTGTACAGTCGTCTTTTATGGTGTTTAAACCATGTGTTTCCAATTATCATCTCATTATTTGCCCATTCTATTAGCTTTTCCCCTCTTTCATTTCTTGTATCTAAACCATAATTCTCCACTACATCCTCCATTTTTCCCTTTCCTACTTTTGCATTAAAATCACCAAGTATTATTTTTATTTCTTGTGATCCAATTTGAGCCATCGCCATTTCTATTTCGTCGTAAAAGTGTTGTATTTCTTCATCACTACTGCTTGTTGTTGGTGCATATACTTATAATATTTATGTCTATTGGTTTGCCTTTGATTTTTACCATAATAACTCTATCTGAAATACACCAGTATCCATTAATTGACTTGGCTGTTTTTTCGTCTAATATTATTCCTACACCTTTTTCATGTGTATCCCCTCCAGAATACATTATTGTGTGATTGTCAGCTATAATTTTGCCCGATCCCTTCCATCTCATCTCACTAACGCCTAGTATATTCATTTTCATGCTATCCATCTCTCCTAGAACATTGGTCAACTTTCCTAGCTCATTTAATGTCCTAACATTCCATGTTCCTACTCTAAATTTATTTATTTTAGTTATGATTTTGCCATCAGTAGCTGGATGACGGTCTGGTGTCACCTGTGGCTCATGACTGTCCCTACCGGACGAGGATGCCCTAAGACAGCCATTAACGTCCTTCACTAACTTTGATTTATGTTTTGCCATGTTCATTTTTACAGTTATTTATAATGAATAAAATATTGTGTGTGCACACAACGGTGTTATCAAGTGACTACAAATTGTTGTTGTTCAACAGTGCGGTCTATTTGGTGATATATGATTTCTCTGACTGATCCACCCTGCACTTCTCACTTAAAGGTATCAAAGAGACGAACCTTAGAAACAGCCATTTCTTGCGGTCGCAAAGGATTGTGACACTAACAAATCTCATTTTATGTCCTCCTTTATGTTTGTACGAAGCAAGTCCCAATGTTTGAGTGGACTTATATATGTGTAAGTGTACATTCATACATCTACACACATCAACAAACATTCCTACAATAGTATACATTCAAGTATATGGTATATATTGAAAGGAGAGGGAGGGAGAGAGGGTTTGGTATACTACATGCGTTTTGCCACATAGGGTATGCGGAATAGGAAGGTCTACAAATACGAGGCTTCATTCATACTGTTCCCTATTGTTCAACAGTGCGGTCTATTTGGTGATATATGATTTCTCTGACTGATCCACCCTGCACTTCTCACTTAAAGGTATCAAAGAGACGAACCTTAGAAACAGCCATTTCTTCGGTCGCAAAGGATTGTGACACTAACAAATCTCATTTTATGTCCTCCTTTATGATTGTACGAAGCAAGTCCCAATGTTTGAGTGGACTTATATATGTGTAAGTGTACATTCATACATCTACACACATCAACAAACATTCCTACAATAGTATACATTCAAGTATATGGTATATATTGAAAGGAGAGGGAGGGAGAGAGGGTTTGGTATACTACGTGCGTTTTGCCACATAGGGTATGCGGAATAGGAAGGTCTACAAATACGAGGCTTCATTCATACTGTTCCCTATGAAATAGGGTCAATAAGGTTGATTAACATGGAGTCAGCTTTGAATAACTAAAAAATCAGAAATAAATATTATAATGGGTGATTTCAAAGCAAAAGTAGGAAATCAAGGCGGTGGATGCAGTGTAGGCAACCATGGTTTGGGAGAGCAAAATGAAAGAGGATACAGACTTGTAGAATGGGCAAAAGAACAAGAAATGGTTGTAGGAAACCTGGTTTAAACAGCATCCTAGAAGATTATGGACATGGAGGAGTCCAGACAGTAGGATTAAAAACCAGATAGATTACATCCTGATTAACAGAAGGTTTCGAAATGCGTTAACAGTCATAAAAACAGTCCCCAATGCAGACTGTGATCACAGATTAATTACAGGCACACTGAGGGTAAAGTTAAAGAAAGTCAAGTATACAACCAGAAACACTAAATATGATTTGTGCAAATTGAAAACTGACAAAGAAATACAAGATAATTTTAACATAGAAATAAATAACAAATTTGATATATTGTCTGATCTAGAGATCCTATTTCAAGATGTGGATGATCAATGGGAAATGTTGAAGAATCAGTTGAAATTATTCCTAAATTAAAGAAAGTGGGTCTTAAGGCTTGGATGACTGAAGAAACTTTACAACTATTGGAAACAAGAAGACAGAACAAAAATAATCCTGCCAAATATGAATTCACAGAAAAGTCAAAATATTATATAAGGAGGCAAATGAAGCAGGGCTCGAGAAGAACTGCATAGAAATTGAAAAACAACATTTCAAGATCGCATTAATACAAGAACCAGTTACTTGATATTGTTTTTCCCTCTATATTTTACGGTTCTGCAGTTCTCGCCCTAATGAAGTTTGTTTTATAATGTAAGTAGACCCGCAAATCGCGTTTTATGTAGATGTCTAGACTTGTTCTAGTATGTGTTATTAAATTTAGCTTTCATTTTTATGTATACTGTGTAAGGGTGGGGGATTTATAGGGAGGAAATTCGAAGGGGGGATTACGTTCTGAACATATGGTGGGGTGGGGGGGGGGGGCATGGGCCAAAAAAGGGTTGAGAACCACTGCCTTAGATTATTTATGATTCTTCCATTGATGTTAAGTCCAGGCAGTTTGGCTTGTATAAACATTCTTTCTGTGTTTGATGAAGAGGCTTGGGGACAACATGCATTACTGCCGTACTCCTCTTTTTAACTCTATGGGTATCGAACAATTATGTCCGTATCTAATTGACGCCACTTGCTCCCAATAATACAAGTATAAGTCTATGTCCATTCCGTCAACTCCTATACCTTGAGGGCATGCAATTAATCGTGCATGCTGTACTCAATCAAAAGCTTTCTTGTAATCTATAAAACATGCCTATATATTTTTCTGTACTTGTATAGATTTTTCAACTAACATCCTCAAACAGATTATTACTTCTCTAGTGCCGCTGTTTTTGTGGAAATCAAATTGTTCTTCAGCTACTTCCTCATATATTTTATTTTGAATTCTTTCTTGTATTACTTTCATGAGTATCTTAGTTATAAGGCTCATTAAGTGGTACTTCAATTTTAATTCACCGCAAACAACCGCAAACAAAGAAGAATCCCTTCGAGCCTCATTTGCATCGGTCCGGCAATCATTTTCCGGTTTAGTGTTCGGTGGACTGCTAGACCGATCGATGGATGTTTTTTTAGTTTTGGGCCCATAGGGCCCTCACTGTCAACGACAGTACCCATTAAGCTAACAGTTATGTAAATTTTTCTCACAATCAACAGCGCTTGGCTTCTTAAGTAGTGTGATGATAACCATCATCATCATGTGTGGTGCCGATAAGCGCAGGCGGCCATGTTTCGCCATCTCTCACGATCACCAGTGTCATGGATCTTCCCTGTATTCTTGTCTCGACTGTACCTCGTGCTTGAAAGAGCGGATATTACTCCAAGGCACTCCCTCCTCAAGCAGAGACCCCTCTGGTGGCTGGGCCATCTATCTCGAATGGAGGATGAACGTATTCCTAAAGATCTCCTATACGGAGAACTAGACACAGGGAAGAGGCCAACCGGAAGACCCAAAATGCGATATAGGGATGTGTGTAAATAAGATATAAAAACCCTTGGCATACATCCAGACACGTGGGAAATAGTTGCAACAGACATATGTTCCCAGAGAAGAGATGTACGAAACGGACTGGTGTTTTTTGAGCGCAACCTGATCCAACAAACAGGATGGCGGCACAGGCATAAAATGCAGTCACTTACTGCGGGACCTGCCTCGTCTTACAGATGCGGAAACTGTGACAGAGATTGTCACCCTTGCATTGGACTTTACAGCCACCAGCGGTGCTGTCGGGTAACTCCCCAGCGGCACAACTCTGCAGTCCTTCAGGACTGAAAGAGGCCTACTACTACCACGCGGTCAAGCCATCCAGTTATTTGCTTCTCTGCCTTCTCTTCCCTTGATCTTGCCAGTTATCACCAAGTTTTCCATTTCTTCTCATAACATGGCCAAAAAATTGTGACTGTCTTAGACAGTGTCTACGTCTAATTTCTCTAATCAGTGTACGGTTTTCATTTGTTTTTTGTAGGACTTTGTCATTGTTTTACTGTATGTCTGTGGTATTCTTTGAATTTCCCTCGGAAACCACATTTCAACAGCCAACAGAAGTTTTTCAGCTTGTCTGATCGTTGTCCGCGCTTCACATTAATAAAAAGTACATGTTCCATGTATTATATATTACATAATTATGTGATAGTATTAGTATCAATGCCAAAGCTGGATATGGATTTAATCATTTCCGTCGTTATCTTATCAGGACCTGCAGCCTTTCCTTGATCCATATGTTTAATGGCCTCCTTTATTTCCACCCTTAATATGTTTGGTCCATCGTGAGTATTATACAATGTTGGTTTATTGATCCTGCTTTCTCAGAATAAATCTTCTGTGTATTCTGTCCATCTTTTTATTACATCTGGTAATATCAACTATAATCTCTCAATTTTTTCCCTCTGATACAACCATTTCCTGTTACATTATTTTTCTTCTTTCTAAATCTTTTTATATCTTCATGCAATTCTTTTAAGTTATAGAAGATAGTAAAGTACAAGAGAGAGATGAAATGATTCACATACTTAATAAAGACAAAGTACCAGAGAGAAGAGATGATTCACACAGTTACAAATGACAATAAAGTCAGGAGAGAAATAATTCACGATCATATCAGACAATACAGATAAGAAACCAGGCACTGGTACAGAAATATTAAAAATGCAGTTACAAGAAAAACAAGCAAGCTGCTACTACATTTTTGTAAACACTGAAAACATAAGATTATTAAACTAAACATAGCAGCAATAGTGTGATCACATCGCTTTTATTTACAAAATATAAACATTGTCTCATGGACAGAGTAATCAAAATAGGAATTTTTCTCATCGATAAATTTACTAAAATATTAACATTTCTAGTGGATTGTGTTATAAAAATATAGACATTTTTGTAGACAGTATTACACAAATATGAACATTCTTTGTGGATAACATAAAATAAGAATATTTCTTGTGGATAACGTTACAAAATTATTAAAAATTTTTGTGAATAACATTAAGATATAAAGAACATTCTTTGTGGATAACATTATACACATATGAACATAATCGGTAATAATGTTGTTAAACTGTTATCAATTGTAGATAGTTACAAAACTTTGATCATTTCGCATAGCTAAAGTTATCAAAATATTAACAGCTTTTGTGGAGGAGCTAGAAAGTTCTGAACATTTGCCATGGGTAAAGTCACCAAAAATTAACACTTTTAGGTACAACAATTTTACCAATTTTTGTGGATAAGGTTATCAAAAATGAACACATTTGAATAAAATTACAAAAATGTTACCATTTATCATGGGTAAAGATACCAAAAAATGAACACTTTTGGATAACATAAAATAAATGTACATTTTATCATGGTAAAGTTATGAAAATATTAAAAATATGCTGGATACAGTTACAAAAATATGAACATTTTGCATGGGTCGAGTTATCAAAATGTATGCACTTTTCATGGATAAAGTTAGTAACAATGATTTAATGTCTATATGTGCATACATAGATACTTAGTTAGTTAGTTGAAGTTCAAACTTCACGGCCACGGGTCGTCCCCATTATGCTCCGTTCCTGTGCCAGTGAATATCACATAAAATGCTCCTCACTGTCCAATGTGAAAAATGGAACAGACAGGAGTTTCAACAAACCAACAGTTCGCACAGGTATAATATGCATAATGCCGCTGCCAGAATGCCAACACAAAAGTCCGCCACAAAAAATACAGTTCGTCGATGGAATCGGCAGTCGCCAGAAAGACTTCACTGACTCGGGTTTTCTCACATGGCTTGGTCTCTTTCCACAAGGCGACCCACCGAAAGTGCCGCACAAAGCACAAACTCCGTAGCTCCAGCGGCGGCTCCCAGGAGTCTCTTGAAAAATGCACCCATGAACTGAAAAGGCAAATCAGCAACAGCTGGTAGCCATTGTTCTGAACATGCAGTTCACTGTACAAACAAATACGGACAGATGTAAAAGCATTCCACATAAATTTCACAGCTCATAGAGTTACGCCACGCATTCACTCAGTAGCAGGGTGACAGAACCATATACTACAAGTCCAACATGGGGAAAATTCGAAAGCAAACCACAGCCACAAGAATAAATACTCCAGAAGCTGTAGCGGTTCAATGCCTAACCACCATGCTGGGGACCGGAAGCCATAGTCTTAAAATCTAAGTTCGTAAATAGACATTAAAATCTATGTGCATATACAGACATTACAATCTATGTGCATATATGGACATTAAAATCTATGTGTATATACAGACATTACAATCTATGTGCATATATGGACATTAAAATCTATGTGCATATACAGACATTACAATCTATGTGCATATATGGACATTAAAATCTATGTGCATATATGGACATTAAAATCTATGTGCATATATGGATATTACAATCTATGTGCATATTATACAGACATTAAAATCTATGTGCATATATGGACATTACAATCTATGTGCATATATGGACATTACAATCTATGTGCATATACAGACATTACAATCTATGTGCATATATAGATATTACAATCTATGTGCATATACAGACATTACAATCTATGTGCATATATGGACATTAAAATCTATGTGCATATATGGACATTACAATCTATGTGCATATACAGACATTACAATCTGTGTATATATGGACATTAAAATCTATGTGCATATATGGACATTACAATCTATGTGCATATACAGACATTACAATCTATGTGCATATACAGACATTAAAATCTATGTGCATATATGGACATTACAATCTATGTGCATATATGGACATTAAAATCTATGTGCATATACAGACATTACAATCTATGTGCATATACAGACATTACAATCTATGTGCATATACAGACATTACAATCTATGTGCATATATGGACATTACAATCTATGTGTATATATGGACATAATATTAATAATCCATGCTCACATATAGACATTAGAATCTATGTGCATATATGGACATTAAAATCTATTTGCATATACAGACATTAAAATCTGTGTGCATGTATGGACATTAAAATCAGACATTCAAATATATGTGCAAATACAGACATTAAAATGTATGTCCACATCCATCCATCCATCAAGTGCCATGCCAGTAAGCATGGGTGGTCTCATCTCACTCGGTCACCAGAGTCGTGGATCAGCTCCGTGTTCCTGTCTTGACCATGCCACATGGCCAAGCCATCCAGATATTTACTTCTCGGTCTTCCCCTTGGTCTGTTCCCTTCGATCATGCCAGTTGTCACTAAGTTCTCCAATTCATTTCTTCTCATAACATGCCCAAAATATTTTGACTGTCTACGTCTAATGTCTCTAATCAGTTTACCATCTTCATTTGTTTCTTGAAGGACTTGCTCATTGGTTTTTCTATCTGTCCATGGTATTCTTTGCATTTTCCTCAGAAACCACACTTCCACAGCCATCAGCTGTTTTTCTATGTAGCATTTCAATACTTTTTTTCTCGTTTCAATTGATATCTTTTTATTGGTAAGTATGTTTTCCATCTTGCAAAAGGCTACGTTTGCTATGGCAATTCTTGTTCTAATCTCTTCAAGGCATCTCCCATCAGATGTTATGACTGTGCCGAGATAACTGTGTCGATTCACTTGCTTAAGAATATTTACTTGTATATCACATTGTGGAATTTCATTCTTCGCAGTGACGACCATAATCTGTGTCTTCTTAATAGTTAGTTCTAACCCTAGTTGTTCACTGTGTGCAACAACCGCATCTACTAAATTTTGCAGGTCCTGTTCATTGTCTGCAATCATGACTGTATCATCTGCATATCTAATGTTATTGATGTATCGTCCCCCAATGTTGATTCCTTCCATATCTTCTATATTTCTGAAAATATTTTCACTGTACAGGGAAGAAAGATCTGGAGACATTACACGTCCCTGTCTCACACCTGTCTTAATAGGCTGGTATTAACCTACTTCATTATATTCTGATGGCAGCGAGTTGTTTCCAATAGATGTTTTTTAAAAGTCTACAGTTTTTTCCAATTTGTAGATCTTCAAGCATCCTTATCATGTCGTATATCCATATATAGACATTAAAATATATGTGCATACATGGATATTGAAATCTATGTGCATATACAGACATTAAAATGTATGTCCATATATAGACATTAAAATATATGTGTATATATATAGACATTAAAATATATGTGTATATATATAGACATTAAAATATATGTGCATACATGGATATTGAAATGTATATGCATATATAGACATTAAAATCTATGTACATATATGGACATAATAATCTATGCTCACATATAGACACTAGAATCTATGCGCATATATTGACATGAAAATATATGTGCATATACGGATGTTAAAATATATGAGCATATATAGGAATTAATATCTATGTGCATGTATGGTCATTAAAATCCAAGTGCAAATATAGACATAAAAATGTATGTGCATATATAGACATTACAATCTATGAGCACATATTGAAACTAAACAAGGATGCTCATAAAGAGTATATAAGTCATTCTGTGCCAAAAATGTTCTCAGCAAATACCCAACTATGCCCAAGCAGTGTAAAAAAATCATTAGTGCTTGACTTTCAGAGACTAAACACACAATGGAAGAGGCCCCTGGAGAAGCCAGATTTATTTAGATGCTCTCTCCAAATGTTAAAAAGAGAACATATAGTGTTATGGCTGAGGTTCACAAGGAATGGCCCATCACCGATCATATGTAGATAGTGACAGAGAGTGCATTCATTCTGTACCAATCCAGGCACTTAAGGAATGGTTTGGTTACTACTTACAATATTCAGTTTCATTACTTCCCATTGTCTGAGGCAATTGTTGCAGTAAATCCCCTGTCCTAATTGGCACAAGGAACTCCCGCTCCAGCTTCCCCATGGGTGGTGTCCTGAAATCTGCTGGCAATGAGATGCCAAAAACCTGGCGAGGAAACCATGACGAACCTGAAATAATCATGTGTGCCGTGCTTAAACACAGCCAATTTGACGTCATCACAATGTGTGCTGTGCTGAAAAAAACCAACTTGACGCCATCACTACGTGTGCCGTGCTGAAACACAACCAACTTGACGTCATCATAATGTGTGTCATGCTGAAACACAACCAACTTGACGTCATCACAACGTGTGCCATGCTGAAACACAACCAACTTGATGTTATCACAACGTGTGCCATGCTGAAACACAACCAACTTGACATCATCACAATGTGTGTCTGCTGAAACACAACCAACTTGACGTCATCACAATGTGTGTCATGCTGAAACACAACCAACTTGACGTCATCACAACATGTGCCATGCTGAAACAAAAAAAACTTGACGTCATCACAACATGTGCCATGCTGAAACACAACCAACTTGACTTCAATCGATTTCCGGTCGCCAACATGGCGGTTAGGCATTGAACCGTTAAGGCCTGTGGTGTGTTTATGCTTGCAGCTAGTTTGCAATCGCATTTTCCTCATGTTGGACTGGTAGTACATGGTTCCGTCGCCCTGCTACTGAGTGAGTGCGTGGGCAACACTGTGAGCTGTGAAATTTGCGTGGAATGCTGTTACATCTATCCTGTACAGTGACCTGCATGTTCGGAACAATGGCTACCAGCTGTTGCTGAATTGACTGATTTGCCTTTTCGGTTCACGAGTGCATTTTTCAAGAGACTCCTGGGAGTCAGCGCTGAAGCTCTGGAGTTCGTGCTTTATGCGACACTTTCGGCGGGTCGCCCTGTGGTAAAATACCGAGCCATGTGAGAAAACCTGGGTCAGTGAGGTCTTTCTGGTGACTGCCAGTCCATCGACGATGAACTGTGGTTTCCGTGGATGAATTATTTTGTGTTGGCATTCTGGCAGCGGCATTATGCACAGTGTACCTGTGCGGGCTGTTGGATTGCCGAGACTCCTGTCTATTCCACTTTTCACATTGGACAGTGGGAAGCATTTTGTGTGATATTCACTGGCACAGGAATGGAGCATAATGGGGACGACCCGTTGCTGTGAAGTTGGAACCTCGACTAACTAACTAACTAACTAACTAACTAACTAACATCTTGATGTCATCACAACGTGTGCCGTGATGAACCATGACCTGGTTTCACCCTGATGTGCCTCTGCACGGATGCGAAGCAATGTGCCTCTCTTACAATCCCTGCTGATTGCTCAGCTGGATAGGGGAAGCAGCGCCCTGCGGCACAATCCCTTGGAGATGGTACTTTGATACCATAGTCAAGAATTAAAGTATTGGCATCTTGAGATAGATAGGGTGTGTTTAAATGTACATGCAAGCAGAACAATAAAATTGCATGAACACATAACGAAATGGAAATTAAAACTTATTCCCAAATACATTTTAAAATGTTCAAGTACACAGAAATCAAAATGTTTACATGTGGCTTTGAAATAAAAGCAACTAATGTTCAGTATGGACAGAGTGGATACCAAACATAGACACTTGTCTCACATATACACTCATCTGACATAGACACTCATCTCATATAGACACTCGTCTCACACAGACACTCGTCTCTTATAAGGAGTTACTTGGATGTAGTGTCCGGGTCATGCTGGAGTGTAAGGTAACGAGTGAGCAGATCTACTGTATTTAAGAGAGCAAGTAGTTGGAACATTAACGATGGACAAGGGATATACATCACAGAGACACACACAAAAAACAACTACATCACACAAATTTACAACAAACAAACTACATCGCACATATTTACAACAAAAAACTTCATCACACAGACATATAACAAACTACATCACACAGACATTCAACAAATAACTACATCACACAGACATACAACAAATAACTACATCACACAGACATACAAGAAACAACTACACCACACAGACATACAACATACAACAAACAACTACATCAATGATGTGCATTTACAAAATGAAATTAAGTCTAATTACAAATAATCTCAAACTATCAAGTTATTTTATATGCTTTTCAAAAGTGATCAGACTTCCCCCACTTTGCTGCCTCATAACAAATGAAAAACTTTAAGCACAAATATAAATCAACTAGTTGTTACACTTTGATATAAAGGAATCTAAAATTCTCACTTCCTTTGGCAATATTTAGCATAACAATTTAAAAAGAAGCAAACATGTATATGTGTAAATAGTGTATGTGTAAATATTTCACACCAATGTAATTTTGTAACTGGAAGAGAATCACGAATGGCAAATGTTTTAATGTCCACGTTCATGCCACTTCTAGAGGTGTGCAGTATGTAATAAAAAGTTCATTAGGCTATAGATTATTTGTTTGAGAATTCCTTCCTCCCAGTGCCATCAACAATCTGAAATCCAGTCCATTGATTTGTGTGTGTATTCTATGTGAGGTGGGTGTGAATGGGCATTTTACATTTACTGTGATTTGTTTCATTGCTATAGAACTGGGTGCCATACATTCTTTCTGACTTGTGGTAGAACGTTAATCTGCTTTGGTAGAATTTTAATCTCCTTTAGAAAAACTTAATCTCCTTTGGTAGAACTTCAGATCAACTTTGGTAGAACCTTAGATCTACTTTGATAGGACTTCAGATCTACTTTGATAGGACTTCAGCTCTACTGTGGTAGAACTTTAGATCTACTTTACATTTGCTGCTGCTAGAACTTTGAATGCCCACTGATTGTTGATAGCACGTGTAACTTGTCTGTGGTATATATTAATCAATTTTGTGCAGGTATCATATTCTGTCTGAAACTGTAAAGTAAGTTACACCCTCTTCATCATTCCTGGACTAAAATACATCATGCTTGTTACTTCAAACAGCAGTGCCTCACATCTAAACTTCTGATCTGCCACAAACCACTTGAAGCGGAACAAATTTTGAGTAACTTTAAACGGCCTTATAAAGGGAGGTCAGCCAAAAAAAGATAGTTTTCATACACTTTTTTAATCTACACAATTTTTGGTTCATTCTGTATACTCCTTTTTATCATACTATACTCTTTTTTGTTTCATTCTATACACATTTTTGTTTATCTCTACATATTATTTTGATTAATTCTAAATACTTTTTTGTTTCATTCTATATCTATACACTTTTTTGTTTCATTCTGTACACTTTTTTGTTTATTTCTGCATACTTTTTTTTTATTCATTCTAAACACTTTTTTCAAAAACTCTATACACGTTTTTATTTATTTCTACGTACTTCTTTTATTCATTCTAAACCCTGTTAGTTTTATTCTAAACACTTTTTTCTTTCATTTTACACATTTTGTTGTTTCATTCTACACATTTTTTGTTTTGTTTTACAATGTCATTCAATACAGTAAATACACCTTATTT
>JACEFZ010022378.1:0-11061 GCA_014155875.1 Cepaea nemoralis
TTTTTTTTTCCTTCAAAAGGGAAAAATTCTTTTTTTGGAAAATGCCAAAAACACTTTTTTGGAAAAAAAAAACCCAAACATTTTTGGTTTTTAAATTTGTTTTTTTCATAAATAATGTTAGAAAAATTTTTCAAAAATTTTTGGTTTTTTAATCGGGCCCTTTTTTTTGTTGTTAGACTGTTTTAAATTTACCAATGTCCTTGGCAATACTTTTAAACATTGAAACCATTTTGTTTCAATGTGAAGCCGTTATATTATCTGCTGAAAAGATACTATAGCCTGCTTCATTACATTTTCACACAATTTCTGGTAGTCTCGAATATACGCACATATTATTTACTTCATGTTAGTCAGTCAGTCTGTGTAGAGCCAGTTCTGTGTTGATTGACGAGCCTCTCATTGTCCTTTTGTGCCTCTCGTTTGTAACCTTGCCAATTCTTACCCTCAGATCTCTCATCCTAGATAATGAGATGGATTCACGGGTGTCAAAGTTCTCCGCTCTCGGCATCTCTGTAAGTTAGTATATTATCCTTTATAGGACGTAGCGGTCAACTCCAGCATGTGTTTTCTGTTTGTTATCCCTAGGCAAGCTTACGTTCAGTAGCTTGCCATTGCTTTCTGAACGACCGGCAATGATATCATAATATCGAAACCAACGCAAAGAGGTCTTCTTCCAAATCACGAGCAGCTTTGTTTCGATTTCAGTATGCGGGATTATGAATTGCGTACTTAACTCCTTCGCCAAGGAGCCGACAAGAATAGAGAAACGGATTTGTAAGCCAGCGATGACAAACTCACAAATCCGTTTCTCTGTTGAATAAAGTCATGTGTTGAGCCAATCGACCTGGGCCCTCATAGAAAAACACACTACCCAGATGTAACAAACACTCTTCAAGACAAAATTACCAGCCCATCACAACCATTACATTGCCGTCTTAACTGAAACTATTGTTGTGTGGCTAAGGTCTGCCAGTTGTATAACTATTCCCAACGCTACTGGGAGATCCCTAATTGCTATGTTTTCTCTCTCCTCCGACACTTCCAGTCAATGCGTATCGTCTCTCAGCTCAGACAGCCCTTTGCGCTTTGTCCAATCTAAGTTGTCCGTAAAAGCAGACAAGCGCTGTAAATGCCTCAAGTGTCAGTCCCCCTGGTGTATGTATCCAATACAGAGCAGGTGTAGAGTTTACATGAACATCAAAGTAAAATCGATGTAACAATGTTTGTTTTTAGAGTGTTGTTGAATGGAAAGGAACATTCTGAATATTCGATAATAATAATAATAATACTAATAATAATAATAATAATAATAATAATAATAATAGAATACAAAACTGTCGCGGGTGCGTTAGCTAAGGTGATAGCGAACTACGCTGATAATGTTATGAGAGAGATATGACGCGGGTATAGCCTGGGCTCGTCGATTGCGAAGTGAGAGGAAGATTGGCCGTCTTCTCCTTCATGAATCCAGGCCTACGACATGAGATGACGTTATCTCACAGACCCATAACACGAAACTGCTTGCAGATATTTACAAACATAATTTACTTCACTTTTATTTGAACGAAAACTTGAGGATGGTATAACAAATACCACGTGTGGGTTGTTTACATCCAAATTACGGAGTTTCCGTCAAATACCAGTGCCCCATGCATATAACATATGTGTGATACTCAAACTTCCAGTTTCCCTTCACATACAATCTGTACTTTGTTTACGTCATACTTCCAGGGGTTCCCATTTCTAGTTTTTTTCCTGAACCTGGGTAGCGAATCGGACGTCCAATCTTCTCAGATAATAACGAAAGTTGGAAGATTTCACATGTGGTATGTTAAAAATTCGTCGACATTTTAAACTTACAAACAGTAACCAGATTAAAGCTCGTCAAGGCTGCACTTCAACAATTAGAAAATCTTAATTGTGAGATTCATTATACGAATTTATAAGTGTTGTTTCTCATGAGAATCTGAGATTAAAGTTGTGGTTTCGTGCTTTATTAGAAACCAGGCCTACAGACAAAACGTAGACAAGTTACAATGCCGTCTCTTCAAATAATATAATGTTTAGTCAGCGCTGATTGTTGATACTTTTAACATGGTGCCCCTTTAACTCACTACTGGGTTAAATAGGTTGATTTCATATTTTTATATTTGTTATTGGACCCGCAAAGGTTGATTTGATATTTTGATATATGTTATTGGACCTGTATAGAATGATTTTAAGAACGACGGTAATGAACGAGGGCTAGTCAATAAGTAAGTCACACAGTTCTGTGGGATGGCAGGTAAATATATTTGGTGTTTCTACAGGTGTCATTAGGTGACAGCTTCATCGACTTTATATTTCCATTCGTCAGGTGGCGCTAAGTGTATCATGCGCATGCGCGGCGCATACACAAAATGGCGACTGTACTTACGGAGTGTACAACAAAAAGAGCAACGTGCCGTTGTGCGTTTTTTGTGGGCAAAAGGACTGCCTTTAAAGGTCATTATTCATAAGGAAATGCTTCCTGTTTGTGCTGACAAAAGTTTGTCCTGTAAAGCGGTGCAATTCGAAGAAAACGTCCAGGACTGCTTACTAGAGGAGTGTTGCTTCTTCATGACAATGCCAGACCACATACGGCTCGATTAACTTAGGAGAAAATTAACCAACTAAGGTGGGAAGATCTGGAACATCCACCTTACAGACCCGACTTAGCCCCTAGCGATTTCCACCTTTTTGGTCCACTGAAAACTCACCTTGGCGGGAGACATTTCGCGAATGACGCTGAAGTTGAATGTGAAGTGAAAACGTTGTTTAGAAAACAGAGCACGCAGTTCTATGCAGCTGGTTTGGAAGGACTGATAGAACGATAGAATAAATGCATCAATGTTGGTGAAAATTATGTTATGAAATAAAGGGACAATGTATGTATAAAAATAAACTGGTTTTAAATTGTTATCATATTTAATTATTTTTCTATAGCTATTTGTGACTTACTTATTGACTTCCACTCGTAGTAAATTAACACTCGCCTGCCGGCTGGGAGGTTACGGTTTAGAATCCACATATCCGAAAACATTTTAATTGATTTAGTCTACCATGTCAATTCAGTCTAAGATAGGTTACCTTTAAATATCTTGAGAAGTAAATGCGACCGATGGAATATTGTCCACGGAATGTCCATGACTTATAACAAAATGAGTCTATCGAAATATGTCCAATGCGCTTCAGGCATGTAAAGGTGTTTATTATTATTATTATTATTATTACTAGCTGACCCGGCCCGGCTTCGCCCAGGCCCTGGAGGGGATCTATCTATCTATCAGTCAGTCTGTCTGCTTGTTTGTCTGTCTGGCTGGCTGACCCGGCCCGGCTTCACCCAGTCCCTGGTGGGGAGCATCTCATTTAATTCATATAAGTAGTCATATAAGCTCTCCCGTTCCCGACTATCTGTCTGTCTATCTGACCGGGCCCGGCTTCACCCAGTCCCTGGTGGGGAGCATCTAATTTAATTCATATACGTAGTCATATAAGCTCTCCCGTTCCCGACTATCTGTTTGTCTCTCTGTCCCGGCCCGGCTTCACCCAGTCCCTGGTGGGGAGCATCTAATTTAATTCATATACGTAGTCATATAAGCTCTCCCGTTCCCGACTGTCTGTATGTCTGTCTGTCTGTCCCGGCCCGGCTTCACCCAGTCCCTGGTGGGGAGCATCTAATTTAATTCATATAAGTAGTCATATAAGCTCTCCCGTTCCCGACTGTGTCTGTCTATCTGTCTGACCGGCGTGGTTTCGCCCAGCTTTTGGCGCACAGTAACTTAAAAGAATGTCCTTCCACACACCATTCAATGAAAACTGTAGAAAAAGATGGGTTAAAATGTTATGCATAATGCATTATTTTTATGCCAACTGTAAAAATACCTTAAAGATTATATCATTATTTAATATAACTCACTAGCTGACCCGGCCCGGCTTCGCCCAGACTCTGGTGGGGAGCATCTCATTTAATTCATATAAGTAGTCATATAAGTTCTCGTTCCCGTTACCGACTATCTGTCTGTCTGTCTGTCTGTCTGTCTGTCTATCTGTCTGTCTGTCTGACCCGGCCCGTCTTCGCCCAGACCCTGATGGGGAGCATCTCATTTAATTCATATAAGTAGTCATATAAGTTCCCGTTCCGACTATCTATCTGTCTGTCTGACCCGGCCCGGCATCGCCCAACTCCTGGTGGGGAGCATCTCATTTAATTCATATAAGTAGTCATATAAGTTCCCGTTCCCGACTGTCTGTCTGTCTGTCTGTCTGTCTGTCTGTCTGTCTGTCTGTCTGTCTGTCTGTCTGTCTGTCTGTCTGTCTGTCTGTCTGTCTGTCTGTCTGTCTGTCTATCTATCTATCTGTCTGTCTGACCCGGCCCAGCCCATGGTGGAGAGCATCTCATTTAAATTATATAAGTAGTCATATAAGATCCCGTTCCCGACTATCTGTCTGACTGTCTGTCTGTCTTGGGTAAATGTAGGAGGGAGGAGGAAGAGGGAGGTGGAGGAGGGAAGAGGAGGGAGGAGGAGGGAGGAGACAGGAGGAGTAGGGAGGAATAGGAGGGAGGAGGGGGGATTAGGAGGAGGAGGGAGGAGTAGGGTGGAGGAGGAGGCGAGGAGGAGGGAGGAGGAAGAGGGAGGAGAAGGGAGAAGGAGGGAGGAGGAGAACGCAGGAGGAGAAGAGAGCAGGAGGAGGAGAGGGAGGAGGAGGGAGAGGGAGGAGGAAGGAGGAGGAGGAGAGAGTAGGAGGAGGGAGGAGGCGGAGGGAGAAGGAAGAGGGAGGAGGAAGAGGGAGAAGGAGGAGGGAGAAGGAGAAGGAGGGGGAGGAGGAGGAGGAAAGAGGAGGAGAGAGGAGGAGGAATGTGAAGGGAGGAGGAGGGAGGAGGTAGAGGAAGGAGGAGGAGGAGGAGGGAGGCGGAGAGAGGAGGAGGGAGGAGGAGGAAGAGGGAGGAGGAGGAATGTGAAGGGAGGAGGGGGGAGGAGGTAGAGGGAGGAGGAGGGAGGAGGAGGAGGTAGAGGGAGGAGGAGGGAGGAGGAGGAGGGAGGAGGCGGAGAGGGAGGAGGAGGAAGGAGGAGGGGGAGGAGGGAGGAGGGAGGAGGAGGGAGGAAGAAGGAGGAGGAGGGAGGAGGAGTGATGAGGAGGAGGGAGGAGGAGGAGGGAGGAGGAGCGAGGAGGAGGAGGGAGGAGGAGGAAGAGGGAGGAGGAGGAATGTGAAGGGAGGAGGAGGGAGGAGGTAGAGGGAGGAGGAGGAGGGAGGAGGAGTGAGGAGGAGGAGAGGGAGGAGGAGGAAGGATGAGGGGGAGGAGGGAGGAGGAGAAGAAGGGAGGAAGAAGCAGGAGGAGGGAGAAGGAGGGATGAGGAGGAGGAGGGAGGAGGAAGAGGGAAGAGGAGGAATGTGAAGGGAGGAGGAGGTAGAGGGAGAAGGAGGAGGGAGGAGGAGAAGGGAGGAGGAGGGATGAGGAGGAGGGAGGAGGAGGAAGAGGGAGGAGGAGGAATGTGAAGGGAGGAGGAGGGAGGAGGTAGAGGGAGGAGGAGGAGGGAGGAGGAGGAGTGAGGAGGAGGAAAGGGAGGAGGAGGAAGGAGGAGGGGGAGGAGGAGGAGGAGGGAGGAAGAAGGAGGAGGAGGGAGAAGGAGGGATAGGGAGGAGGGGAGGGAAAGAGGAAGAGGGTAGGAGGAAGAGTGGAGAGGAGGGAGGAGGTAGAGGGAGGAGGAGGAGGGAGGAAAAGGGAGGAGGGAGGAGGAGAGAGGAGGAGGAGGGAGGAGGTAGGAGGAGGAGGAAGAGGGAGGAGGAGGGAGGAGGAGGAAGAAGGAGGAGGAAGAGGGAGGAGGATGGAGGAGGGAGAGGGAGGAAGAGGGAGGAGGAGGAAGGAGGAGGAAGAGGAAGGAGGAGGAAGAGGGAGGAGGAGGAAGAGGGAGGAGGATGGAGGAGGGAGAGGGAGAAGGGGAAGAGGAAGAGGGTAGGAGGAGGGGAGAGGAGGAGAAGAAGGGAGAAGGAAGGAGGAGGAGAAGGAGGAGGAGGGAGGAGGAGGGGAGAGGAGGAGGAGGCAGAGGGAGTAGAAGGAAGGAGGAGGAGGAAGGAGGGAGAGGAAGGAGGGAGAAAGAGGAGGGGAGGAAGGAAAGGGAGGTGGAAGAGGAGGAGGAGGGAGGAGGAAAGAGGTAGGGGGAGGAGGAGGTAGAGGGAGGAGGAGGAAGGAAAGGGAGGAGGAAGAGGAGGAGAAGGGAGGAGGAGGGAGGAGGAGGAGGAGGAAGGAGGTAGGAGGAGGAAGAGGGAAGAGGGAGAAGAAGGGAGAAGGAGGAGGGAGGATGATGAGGGAGAAGGAGGCAGGAGGAGGAGGGAGGCAGGAGGAGGAGGGATGAGGAGGGAGAGGGAGGAGGAGGGAAGATGAGGGAGGAGGCGGAGGGAGTAGAAGGGAGTAGGATGGAGGAGGAGGGGAGAGGAAGAGGGAGAAGGAAGAGGGAGAAGGAGGAGGGAGGAGGGAGAGGGATGAGAGGTAGGAGGAAGAGGAGAAGGGTGGAGGGAGGAGGTAGAGGGAGGAGAAGAGAGGGGGAGAGAGTTCGCCATTCCGAATTCATACTCGTCTAGTTCTTCCCTTCTACACGACTGTAGATAACTTCCTTACACATAAAAAGATGAATTGTTATTGATATTGCCGTGGCATGGAGGAATATCAGCAGCAGAGTTGATCCAAAAAACCAAAGACTGTGAGATCTACGGAGAGCCATGAACGCCTACGCCAGCCGGCACGGCACTTGATGATGATGATTGCCGTGTGACGATTCTGTGTAGTCACGTCATTTTCTTCTCTTTCCCTAGCGTTTTGGTTCGGGGATTCTTTCATCATCATCATCATATATTTACGTACGTATTTTGGGAGGGGGAGGAGGGAGGAGGAGGAAGAAGAAAACAAAACTATGACAGTTGACAGCTCTGGAATGAAAGGAAGGCGTGTAGAAAATTTCATCTCAATCGGATGGGCCGTTCGCGAACAAATAAAGGACATACATATATACATACATACATATATACATACATACATATATACATACACTCTGTTTTATAGATATAGATATGCCTAAAAATAACTATAGACAAAGAGTGTAACAATAGTGCAGGAAAGTCCAACAATATGACTATAAAGTATTTAGAAATGTTATTAAAAGTTATGCCCCTTGAAATAACTTTTCTAGAGTGAAGTCCCCCTGCTATATAGACATTATATAATGAAAATGGAAAAGTAAATGTTATTAAATAAGTAGAAGATTTTACATTCAGAAATTATTATAGTCGGTTGCACAGGAATGAAAGGAAGACGTGTAGAAAATTTCATCTCAATCGGATGTACCGTTATCGAACGCATCCAAATCCACAAACCCACAAACAAACAAACATACATGATACAGTCTCTTTTATAGATATAGATTATTATAAAAACACCAATTCATTTATAGACTGATCTCATATTTTGATATTCGTTTTTGGACCGGCCAGTGAGCTCGAATCTTCAAATCTGTTACAAATGCAATTAATCTTTTGCACGCATTAAACAAAAAGATATGTCTTCGCACTTCCTGTTCCAAGCCAGCTATAATAGCGCTGAGTTTATAATAGCTTTAATAAATCTAAAGTTATGAAATTTTCGATCTCTCATCTTCAGAATTTCTCTTCAATTCTGCAGGAAGTAGAAATTGCAAATCTGTACACACATTTAATCGAAAGTGCAACCTAGCACGTATACAATTCTGGCGTCTGCAGTTGAATTGAGTTCAGCTAGGCTTCGACTGATATAGTCTGTGTGAAAACTGCAATGGAGTTTTTATATTATCAATGTGTAGGTTTCGATAGATTTTTTCGTCAGCCAGCTTGCTGGTGGCTGCAGAGCATTACATTTGTGTAATGGATTGTTTTCCTTCACCTCAATGTATTCTGGCGTCGTATGTGTGCGTGTCTATCTTATCACAAGACAGTCACATTCGACTGCGGACAGGTTTAGCAAAGTTAAGAATTAGAGCGTCATTGACAGAGAATTTGTTGACATGTTATTATGTTTCTAGTAGAGGCAGCAAAACTACCTTACGCGTCTGCCGGTCCGGTACTCATGTCTTTATATCCTGCTTGGTGCGGGTAGTCTTTTAAACATGTACCTGTTTCCCCAGGTTTACCTGGCCCAAAAATGGGTATCAAGAATGTTATGAGAAGTAAAGCTACCCGATGTCTTACTGACGTCACTATGCATCAAGTACCGTAAAGCTAGCCGATGTCTTACTGACGTCACTATGCCTCAAGTACCGTAAACCTAGCCGATGTCTTACTGACGTCACTATGCATGAAGTACCGTAAAGCTAGCCGATGTCTTACTGACGTCACTATGCCTCAAGTACCGTAAAGCTACCCGATGTCTCACTGACGTCACTATGCCTCAAGTACCGTAAAGCTAGCCGATGTCTTACTGACGTCACTATGCATGAAGTACCGTAAAGCTAGCCGATGTCTTACTGACGTCACTATGCCTCAAGTACCGTAAAGCTAGCCGATGTCTTACTGACGTCACTATGCCTCAAGTACCGTAAAGCTAGCCGATGTCTTACTGACGTCACTATGCATGAAGTACCGTAAAGCTACCCGATGTCTTACTGACGTCACTATGCATCAAGTACCGTAAAGCTAGCCGATGTCTTACTGACGTCACTATGCATGAAGTACCGTAAAGCTAGCCAATGTCTTACTGACGTCACTATGCATCAAGTACCGTAAAGCTACCCGATGCCTTACTGACGTCACTATGCATCAAGTACCGTAAAGCTACCCGATGTCTTACTGACGTCACTATGCCTCAAGTACCGTAAAGCTAGCCGATGTCTTACTGACGTCACTATGCCTCAAGTACCGTAAATCTAGCCGATGTCTTACTGACGTCACTATGCATGAAGTACCGTAAAGCTACCCGATGTCTTACTGACGTCACTATGTCCCAAGTACCGTAAAACTACCCGATGTCTTACTGACGTCACTATGCCTCAAGTACCGTAAAGCTAGCCGATGTCTTACTGACGTCACTATGCCTCAACTACCGTAAAGCTAGCCGATGTCTTACTGACGTCACTATGCATGAAGTACCGTAAAGCTACCCGATGTCTACTGACGGTCCCTATGGCATCCTCAAGTATCCGTAAAGCTAGCCCGATGCTCTTACTGATGTCACTATGCCTGCAGTACCTGTATAAGTCTGCCATTATTAATACTGGGAGGTGAGTTATTTACGTGACTACGTCACTATGCCTCAAGTACCGTAAAGCTAGCACGAGATGTCCTTACTGACAGTCACATATGCATCAAGTACCGTAAAGCTACCCGATGTCTTACTGACGTCACTATGACATCCGAAGTACCGTAAAGCTAGCCGAGTCTTAATCTGACGTCACTAATGCCGGCAAGTAACCGTAAATGCTAGCCGATGTCCTTACTGACGTCACTGCTGCATGAAGTACCTGTAAAGCTAGCCGATGTCTACTGACGTCACTATGCCTCAAGTCCCGTAAAGCTAGCCGATGTCTTACTGACGTCACTATGCATGAAGTACCGTAAAGCTACCCGATGTCTTACTGACGTCACTATGACTCAAGTACCGTAAAGCTATCCGATGTCTTACTGACGTCACTATGCCTCAAGTACCGTAAAGCTAGCCGATGTCTTACTGACGTCACTATGCATGAAGTACCGTAAAGCTAGCCGATGTCTTACTGACGTCACTATGCATGACGTACCGTAAAGCTAGCCCGATGTCTTACTGACGTCACTATGCCATCAAGTACCGCTAAAGCTATCCGATGTCTTTACTGACGTCACTATGCCTCAAGTACCGTAAAGCTAGCCGATGTCTTACTGACGTCACTATGCATGAAGTACGTAAAGCTAGCCGATGTCTTACTGACGTCACTATGACTCAAGTACCGTAAAGCTAGCCGATGTCTTACTGACGTCACTATGCATCGAAGTACCGTTAAAGCTAGCCCGATGTCTTACTGACGTCACTATGCATGAAGTACCGTAAAGCATAGCCGATGTCTTACTGACGTCACTATGCCTCAAGTACCGTAAAGCTAGCCGATTGTCCTTACTGACGTCACTATGCATGCAAGTACCGTAAAGCTAGCCCGATGTCTTACTGACGTCACTATGCATGAAGTACCGTAAAGCTAACCCGATGTCTTACTGACGTCACTATGCATGAAGTACCGTAAAGCTACCCGATGTCTTACTGACGTCACTATGCTTCAAGTACCGTAAAGCTACCCGATGTCTTACTGACGTCACTATGCATCAAGTACCGTAAAGCTACCCGATGTCTTACTGACGTCACTATGCATGAAGTACCGTAAAGCTACCCGATGTCTTAATGACGTCACTATGCATCAAGTACCGTAAAGCTACCCGATGTCTTACTGACGTCACTATGCATGAAGTACCGTAAAGCTACCCGATCTCTTACTGACGTCACTATGCATGAAGTACCGTAAAGCTACCCGATGTCTTACTGACGTCACTATGCATCAAGTACCGTAAAGCTACCCGATGTCTTACTGACGTCACTATGCATGAAGTACCGTAAAGCTAACCGATGTCTTACTGACGTCACTATGCTTCAAGTACCGTAAAGCTACCCGATGTCTTACTGACGTCACTATGCATCAAGTACCGTAAAGCTACCCGATGTCTTACTGACGTCACTATGCATGAAGTACCGTAAAGCCGATGTCTTTTTCAACACTAAAGATATATGGAAAGCAATTAATACCTTGACAAACAAACACAAATCATCACAATCATACATCAAATCAGGTTACATGTGATCAATTCAGTAGATACTTTCAGTCCGACATAAAACTGAACTGCATACGATGCCTCATGACATACTTTTTATCATCATTCTGTGAGAACAAATGCTTGGACACATTTCCTCCAACATACCGCAATGACGACAACTGAAGTATTTACTCATCTCCGTAATCTAAAAAACAAATAACTCATCCCCCCGGGAAAAAAAA
>JACEFZ010022379.1:0-14448 GCA_014155875.1 Cepaea nemoralis
ATCTTTGAATTGTGCCGTCTGCTCTACATCGCATTAGAATATCTAGGAACGGTAACGCTTCGTTGTGTTCGTGTTCCATAGATAGAGAGATGTTTTCATGCGTGATGTTCATTATGGCCTGGAACGATGTTGCTTGTAGCTTGTCTATAGTGATAATTAGTATATCGTCCACATAAGGACGGGAGAAGACCAAGTTGTTAATGTCTGAGGATCTTTTTTCTTCTACATGTGCCATGAAGATGTCTGCTAGAATTGAATTGAATTGAATTGAACTGAATTGTATTGAACTTTATTTTAAATGGGTTACAAATTGTTCACGTAGGCCTGTCTTACTCTTACGCTAGAATAGGACCAAGAGGACTCCCCATTTTCCACTCCGTAAGTCGGGTAGTATGACTTAGTTAGAAAATTTAATTGTATGTTGGCTGTACATAGTAGTAATAGCCTCTTCAGAATAGATCTTGGTATGCCTAGTTTTAGTTGTTTGTCTTTAATGCGTTCCCCTATTATTTTCACTGTCTTATCTAATATTACGTTGGTGAATAGGGAGGCTGTAACCATGGATGCCATGTGTTTATTATTTATGTCCATAGTATCCAATAATCCCACCAGTTCGAATGTATCTCTGAGTATTCTTGGATCGAAGGACTGTCGTACTGGCTTTAAAATTTCAGCTAGCCATCTCACCATCCGGTATTGTACAGAGTTAACCATGGACAGGATCGGTCTTAGCGGGATGCCGGGCGTGTGAAGTTTGGGTAGACCGTACATCTGAGGAGGTTGGGAGCCACGCGGTGTGAGCGTTTTTGTAGCGGCCTCACTGACGAGTCCCTCATTCACAAGTGACTGGATCTCTTTCCTCATTTTTGCATCCAGGTCCTCCGACTTGTTGACTTTTTGATCTACCCTGAATTTAAATTCATCTGATAATATCGCTTCCATTTTACTCTGGAAGTCAGACATGTCCATCAGTACCACACCACTCCCTTTGTCAGGTTTCAGTATTACGAGGGTTTTGTAAGTCTTTAACGTTTTTAAAGCAGTAAGGTGTTCGTTGGTCAGCGGACATGTCTATTTAGAGGGTGTTGTGCCATACTGGTGTTCCAAATCTACCAGTCTGGCCTTCAGACCGACTCAGCAGAAGTATGTGATAACTTGGAGACTTGATCAAACAACATTTCAAACTATGCTTGCGACTCAATACGGTTGATGTGTTTGGGCTTTATGCAGAATGTTCCATTAGATAAGACAGTGAAAATAATAAGTGAACGCATTAAAGACAAACAACTAAAACTAGGCATACCAACGTCTATTCTGGAGAGGCTACTACTACTATGTACCGCCAACATAAAATTCCATTTTCTGACAAAGTCATACCACCAGACTGACGGAGTGGCTATTGGGGAGTCCTCTTCGTCCTATTCTAGCGGACATCTTCATGACACATTTAGAAGAAAAACGATCCTCAGACATTGACAACTTGGTCTTCTACCGTCGTTATATGGACGATATACTAATTATAACTACAGACGAGCTATAAGCAACATCGTTCCAGGCCATAATGAACATGACGCATAAAAGCATCTCTCTATCTGTGGAACACGAACACAACGAAGCATTGCCGTTCCTAGATAATCTATTGAGACGTAGAGCAGATGGCACTAATTCAAAGATCGGTGTACCGCAAAGAAACAGGTATGGCCAATATTTAAATTTTCAGAGCTACAGACCTGTTCAGTACAAACGGGGCTTACTGCCAGGGACCGGCTGGCGGTTACACCTCGGCCCTCTGGCATTATTAACTTACTTTGTTGGTCAGTGGTACAATTTGGAATGTTTCTTTTCTTGGTTCCTGTGCGATAAGATAACATCACACGCCCTGGACGACAATATCATCTTGACGCGCCACCACTGTACTATTTCAGTGGCGCTTCGTTTATCTCTCTAGAGATGCTTAAACTTGATCTTGTAGACATCTCTCCTTTAACTTCTGATGCCGTTGAGCCTCTCCATCTTATAGTCTATAACCGTTAACTACTTAGACCGAACTCAACGTAGCTTGCATAACATGACACTGGTATAGTTTTTCACATTCTATTTTACTAATACTATACACTTGACACTGTCGATAGCACAATCATTTGTTCCACAATAGATTCACGAATATACACAACAGTGCCTAAACATTAACTATTCTAAAAGAGCGGCATAGTGTTAGCCATGTTCTATTAACTCAGAACTAGGTCCGACACTGACCATAGCTCTAGTCCAACTGACATAAAGTGACGTTTTGCCCTCGCGCAAAACGTCCTGCATATTTTACACGCTTTTGTGACCAATGCCGTATTAGGTCACTTCGCACGGTCTCTTCATGCGGACCGCGAATGTTACAACTCATGCCATGTTCCAGGCCTGTATGAACTGGACCATGGCACTTAGTACGGACCCTATTTGACCATACTAGGAAGATATGCACCAAGGACACGCTGACAGAAGAATCTGAAACTCTGAAGAATGTCTTAAACCTGAATGGATACTCCACAGGATTTATAAAGCGCCACTGCCAACAGCTCAAACCAAAACCAGACGAAACAACAGTTCCTAAATTCAAGGTATTAATCCAGCTAACCTTTCGAGCGGATGATGTAATGCAACGTCTACAAGTCTGGCTCATTACAGCAGTTGGCCGAATATTCTGTGCTGCAACTCCAGTCATTAGGTACAGAACAACACCGATTTCCATCCCAGCAGTAAAAGAACCTGTTCCTCTGTACGCCAAAATCAATTGTATTTGCCAATTCACGTGTAGGTGCCAGTCTACCTGCATCGGCGAACAAAGCAGCAGTTGAACAAAAGAGTTGCAAAACATCATACCTCAATAGGTTGACAATATACAACATACAGGCGATGGGAGCCTAGTGTGGCCGACAGACTAGAAGCTTCCCGCTTCATCAATTGCTAGGCATGTGATGGAAAATGGCCATGTGATTGATAGAGACAGTGCCTTTCGTGTGTTGTTTAACAAACAAAATACTCGTTTGCTAAAGTTTGCAGAAGTCATAATGATTAATCTACACAAGCGGTTCCAAATGTTGCTGTATGTAGCCGGTACGGGGTTGGGGTGAGCTTCCAACCTTGCATAAATACCCCAATGGCTCGTCCATTTATCACCTATGCCGCAAAGTCCAACTCCTGGCCTTTTCGTGGCGGAGCTGTTTTAACTAACGGGAAAAGGGGCGACGGCCAGTCATTGGCGAAGAGAAATAACCAGAACGCTCTAGATGTGTATGCACGTACATGCATGCGCAGACACGTGTGTGCGTGCCTACACACCTAAACTCGAATAAGACCACAGTCTGCTCTAGCAAAGGAAAGGTGCTGAAGACAGAGGAAACCAGCCAGGATGTGCACCACAGAAATCAGGATGCCACGCAATCACGCGTAATGAAATATATCGACTACTGCTAAATGTTATGGTGCTCGGTCTGCTTTGGACCCTCAGGCAGATGTAGTGCCAGGCCCCATGCCTCGAAAGGGTCCAACCACAGCTACTGGAGGTCCTTCTCAGATGTCCTGTGGAGCCACGGGACCTGAGAATAGAGCGTCTGGCCATACCAAACAAAGACTAAAAATATAAACCTATAAAACATATTGCACCAAGAAAAAGTAAGCGTATGTTGCTTGCAAGAATCTCGCCTCAACGAAAATATAGCTTTTAAAATCAGAGGCTACCAGTGTTACCGATCTGACCGAAAGCACAGGCGAAAGGGTGGGATATTGACCCTTGTAAAAAAAATAGCATCACTGCTTCTCAAATTGAAGTTTACATGGAAGGAGGGTGAGTATCAGACACTTAAACTTAAGACAGGCAAAACAGGCTTCCATCTGATCAATTACTACTGTCCAAGTGACCACGCACAGGCACTGGACACACTACCATTAAAAGAAAAAAATGATTGTGTGTGTCGACTTCAACAGCCACTCACAGAGCTGGGGCTATGATCACATGGACCAGAGAGGAGAGAGACTGGAAGACTGGCAAGATGAGAATAGATTCATCTTGATTAACAAGCCATCCAACCCACATACTTTCTACTCGAGATCATGGCACACTACAACTACACTTTTCATTCACCAGAACTGGGGTGGAACTACAAGAAAGCTGACTGGGCAATGCACAAACATCGCACCGGCATACTGGTTAGAAATCTGAACACTGAGAGAGACATAAAAAAAAGTAGTTGAAGAGTTTTGGAAATGCATACTACAGGCAGCACGAGAAACAGTACCAAGAGGAACCCGTAAACAGTATAAACCCTACTGGAGTAGGAACTGGAAAATTTGCATAATGATGTGGAAGTATGTAGAAAGCAAGCAGGGGCCACACCCAGCCAAAAGCATCACAATAAATACCAGCACGCAAAAGCCAAATTTCAAAGGGCCAAGCTGCAGGCTAGTCGGAAAAGCTGGCAGGAGAAAACAGTCTCTGAACTTTGAAAGAGAACACGAGGAGATTGTGGAGGCTAATACAACAACTTAACGATGAGGGCACAGGGAGAAACTCAAAAATTGCACTACATAAAGACGGAAACATCTTAACATGAAAGCAAGCAGCTGACCAATTTGCAGACTCATTCGCACAAGATAACAATATCGACATTAGTTCAGAGAAACAACAAGAGATTCGAGAGAAATAGCAACACACAGGACAGAATGAAACAGTACATGGGGTTCTGAAGGCACCTATCACAATCAGTGAACCGGGGCTAGCCATATCAAAACTGAAAGGAGAAAGTCACCAGGAGATGATGGTATCACCTGTTATATATTATATTTTCACATGCGTAACATTCTGGAATTTCCCGTCGACAATTAAAACCTGAACACCGCAAACGGATTGTTTGTTCCACAATTGTAAGATCCAAGATGTAATATACCCATTGGCAATGAAAAACGTGAACCGGAAAAGGCTCAGTATAAATAGCAGTAAACAACCGGAACACAGTCTGTTTTCACCAACCCACACACACGAGGCACGAAGATCAGAGGCAGAAGCTGGAGTGAGAGCACCCTCCCAAACAAATAGTAAAATAAAACATAGTTTGATTACTAAGAGGAGGAAAGCCTCAGCCAACAAAGACATCGCAATCAGACTCTGAAACCGGTCGCCGAAGTATGTGGAAGTCATTCTGATAAATAAGGTAAACACCATATTTAATTTATTTTAAATCTTAGATTAAGTGTGAGACTTTTTCCTAGAAGAAGAATTGGTAAGTCGACTGGCTGAACACGTATGGTGAATTCTTAAGAAGTTAATTATAATATATTTAATTGTTATAATTTATAGATAAACTATTCATTAAGAATAACCATAGAGAATTTTATTTTCTCCCAAAGTAAACAACTTAGTTAATGTATAAACATTAGACACATGTTATACATTTTATTTCTTAAGCATGAAACTCAATCTACAATGAATTAGAGTAACTTAAGACTTAAGGAAACTTAGAATTCTTAGTACAGTGGTAAGTACATATGGTACATGTACCCACACATGTCAGAGGAAACTCATTTACATGTGCCAGCGCTAATAGAGAAATTAGTGTAATGTGTAATTAGTCAGTAGATTTATTTTTGACAGAAGCACATAGGTAAACAAATAGTTTCTTATATTTCCTGAACACATGGGAACCAACAAGAGTTCTATACGTATCATAATTTGTGTGATGGTACAGCACACATGGGGTAAGGCAAATATATAGACATGGCTGTCAACCATGGGGAATAATAATATTTGTGCCACGTAATAGTGCGTAACCAACCGCCATGCAAGAATTATTATAATTCATAATGCCTGAATGTGAATTGGATATATCACATAAATTGTATGTATTTGATGAGAGCATGTGATGAATCATGGATTTCCTGTTGCTAAATCCTGGGTGAATTGCATAAGTGTGTCTAATGAACACATAAATTTATGTCATGTGTGATTCATTATTGTAAACAGATGTGAATGTATCATGTATCATATTTGTATTATAATTTCTGATGAGGGAGGAGATTTAATTGCAATATCATTGTTATTGAACCTGTGAATTTATCAGGGATAAAGCATCTACATATGCATGATTATCGTCCATACAGGTATGATTGTGTATGATGAATGAGTGAGATCTCCCTGTGATGTCAATGGTGTTAATATTTAAGGTTATAATTGGGAAATCACATAAGTGCCCACCTTAAATGCCAGTATGAAGGATGTGGATGAATAATTCCTATATGAGCACCCATACCAATATCAATGTGTCTATAGACTGACTGAAATGATCATCCATACATATGAATGATGTCTGAGATGAGTGAATTGACCCCACATGCAAAGATGGATATGTTGACTGATGCATGAGGAGATTGAGTGAGTGAGTGAAGTTACAGGCTGAGAGAGAGAGTATAAGCCAACAGTCAATCTCAGGATAGCCGGCAACTTGATTAAAAATGCCATGACTATCACCAGAGAACTGCTTTGGCGTAACTCATAAACTAAATAATAATTTAGTACACTCCGGCGCATAACAACACTGTGTATAAAATATCATTCATGCTATAATCAACTAGTTTTGTGCACTAAGCACGACACAACCAATACCATACATTACGCATAGTACCAGCATCTGTGTTTGTAACTTCAGCAAAATCCCACTTTGTAGTTCATGTCACTCCTGTTAACACATATGATGACTGTAATGTAATGATAATGATGTAATAATGATTATGATGATAATATTAGAATGATGTAATGATTTTAATGTCATAAGCATGATAATAATGATAATGATTGTAATTACAATGATATAAAGAAACCATGATGATGGTAATGATAATAATGTAATCATGATAATGATTTAATGATTATAAAAACCATGATGTTGATGATGATGATAATAAATATTACATCCATGAGAAGGGAAGAAAGACCTCTCACTTGAAGCATTTAATGAAGAATACACCTGAATGCTATACAAGAATAATACCATAATGTACTTATATTGTTTATAAGCAAATACTCATTGAAATGGGAACTGACTTTAAAAGCCCTTAATGTATGAGATGACTCGTAATTACCACAGTGCTGACTGTGATACGGATCATTCTTTGGTTGTTGCAAGGGTTAGACTGAGACCTAAAGAGAATCTACACAGCTAAACACAAATCTAGCCTCAGGATTAATATTATTAACACTCATGATCCTGAAAAGTGCTTTCAGTTTCAACAGCAACTTGAAGACGCTTTCACTGATACACCAGAAAATTGTACAGTAAATGAAAAGTGGGGTCAAATTAAGGAAACTCTTTATAAAACTGCCGTAGGGGTTTACGGCACTGTGGATCATAAGAGACAGGACTGGTTTGCGGCCAACAGCGAGACTCTGCAGCCCTTGATTGATAAGAAGAAGAAAGCTCTCTTAAGAAACAAGGAAAGACCAACGCGTAACACTCTGAGTGAGCTTAGGCAAGCTAGGAAGGATGTGCAAAAGGCTGCCAGGCAGTGTGCAAATGATTATTGGATCAAGTTATGTGAGTCCATTCAAATCGCAAGTGATAAGGGAGACATAAGAAGCATGTATGAAGGAATAAAGAAAGCCTGCGGTCCAGTGATAAAAAGAAGTGCACCATTGAAAACCTTGACTGGAGAAATCATCACTGATAAGAAACAGCAGATGGACAGATGGGTAGAGCACTATTTGGAGCTTTACTCAAGTGAGACCAAACTAGCGGATGATGCCCTCAACGCCATAGAGGCTCTACCAACTCTTGACCACCTGGACACACTTCCCACCATAACAGAAGTTAAGTGTGCTATAAATGAACTTGCATCTGGCAAGGCTCCAGGTAAGGATGGGATTCCAATAGAGGTTATCAGGAGTGGGCAAGACACACTCACTATACAGATCCACCAGCTAATAGAGCTATGCTGGCGTGAAGGACAAGTCCCACAGGATTTCAAAGATTCAAGCATCATAACACTGTACAAGAACAAGGGCGATCGGAGCGACTGCAGCAACTATAGGGGTATCTCACTTCTGTGTATTGTTGGAAAAGTATTTGCCAGAATTGTTCTGCGCAGACTTCAAGTCCTAGGAGATCAAGTCTACCCCGAATCACAGTGTGGCTTTCGACAGAACCGATCTACCACTGATATGATATTCTCATTGCGACAAATGCAAGAAAAATGCCGTGAACAGAATCAACCACTGTTTATTGCCTTCATCGACCTCACAAAGGCATTTGATTTGGTCAGTCGTGAGGGTCTGTTCAAGGCACTAAAGAAGATTGGCTGCCCACCAACTCTTCTGTCCATTGTGGAATCGTTCCACACAGGCATGAAGGGTATAATCAAGTTTGATGGTGCAACTTCTGAAGAATTTGAAATCAAGAGTGGAGTTAAGCAAGGTTGTGTACTAGCTCCCACCCTCTTTGGAATATACTTTTCACTTCTACTGAAATATGCATTTCATGATCAGGATGGTGGTATATACATTCACTCACGCTCAGATGGCGGCCTCTACAATGCTCAGAGATTGAAGGCTAAGACCAAAATTAGGAGGGTACTGATCAGAGAGTTGCTTTTTGCAGATGATGCTGCAGTTACGACCCACTCTGAGGAAGAATTGCAATGTCTACTATCTGCATTCTCCAATGCTTGTTCTGAATTTGGTTTAACAATTAGCAAAAAGAAGACACAGATTATGTCACAAGGTGCACATGGGGTACCATCAATCTTTATTGACGACGCCGAACTAGAGATAGTAGACCATTTTACATATCTAGGATCAGTGGTAAATAGCAAATTATCCCTAGATCAGGAAATCAACATCCGGATTGGTAAGGCAGCAACAACAATGAACAGGTTAAGAAAAAGAGTCTGGGAGAACAGGAAGCTTACTGCCAAAACAAAAGTCCTTGTCTATCAAGCCTGTGTCCTTAGTACTCTTCTCTATGGCAGTGAAACCTGGACAACTTACTCACACCAAGAGAACAACTTAAACAGCTTTCATATGCGGTGTCTGCGAAGAATTCTTGGTATTAAGTGGCAAGACAAAATCACAAATACTGAAGTATTGGAAAGATCAGGTTGTGTGACAGTTTATTCCATGCTCAGTCTTCGTAGACTTAGATGGATAGGACATCTTAGGAGGATGGATGATGGTAGAATACCAAAGGATATCTTTTTTGGTGAGTTACAGATGGGTAAGAGATCTCAGGGTCGGCCTCTACTACGATACAAAGATGTGTGTAAGCGGGACATGATTGATACAGGCATTGATAATGCACATTGGGAGCAAGTCGCCGCTGAACGTGTTGCATGGAGGGCAAATATCAGAAATGGAATAAAGTCAAAGGAGAAAATTATTGCAGAAAAGTCACACACCAAGCGTTTGAGACGTAAGATGGTGCATGATGGTGGAAATGACCACGTGTTCACATGCACCCACTGTGAACGGACATTTACAGCGCAAATTGGCCTTATCAGTCACACTCGCTACCGCCATAGTTAAAAGTTATTATGCCTTTTTAAAGCACAAACTATCGTCTGTCAAGACGGCAAGGTGCCAATGAACAATGAATGTATGAGACCCTTTTTCTTGAATAGAAAAAGATGAAGAAGAGAATTAACTAGGAACAGATTGGGATAGGAACATAGTTGTCAATTCCAAATCAATCAAGGTATGACTTAACCGGTAGACCTGACGACCGGCATATGTGAAGATGAAACTGCACATCTGCTAGTCTAAAACTTGAACACCATATAATGGAAGATGGAAAGGAGAGCAACCCATTATGTTGTGGATAACTATTTGAGAGCACCAAGATTCTTTACCTTCCACTGTTTATTTTCTTAGGATCACAATTCTTTTAGGTATTTTCTTTGTGATGTTCCTGAGAAAAATATAGAACGTTTCAGTTCTGATGTTCACATTGCTGATATTTTTAGACTTATGATGGATGCTAAAATTTCAGGTCGTGGTTATTATCCAGACCTGACTTTGTGAATGCAGCACTTTGTGAAAGTAGTTGTAGCAGCTTGACTGAATGCAGTAGCCACTTAACTGAGTGAGGCAGCTGAGATAGTGAAGCCAAATACTATTCCACAGCAATTTCCTGCCAATTTTCACCACCCTTCCAGGACAGGTATTAAATATCCTTTTTCCTAGGTATAGGTGGAAGAAACACAGTGAGCCACCAGATTAAATAACACCGGGGGGGGGGGGGGGGGGGTGATTAAAAAGAACTCTTCAGAATAGTCTACACTGGATGGATAACCAGCCAAGGTGTACCCAGTTTCTTTCCACAGATCAGGCCAGCAGAAGAGGCCCAATATTTAGAATTAAGAACGGATGCAACTCTGAGGACCATGTATGATACAGTGGCACATCCAGGAGATAGATACTTAGTTAAGAGACTAATATACCCATAATATTGTACTTGTACTGTATTGCTTCTTGTATGTTATTATATGTATAAGCTACAAATCCATGTATATGTATACTAAATGATGAAAATTACGGGTTATTTTCTCTTTTGAGAGTTCTCTTGTCATAGTAAAATTGTTGTAAGCAATTACCCTAGCTTAATTATTTAGTTGGTAGAGGAGAGGCAAGGAACCATCCATAAGGACATTTGGGATACTAAGTAAATATTTCATTGTTTTCCTGGAAGTATTCCTTGGGTCTCCAAAACTCTATTTAATGGTCTCAAATCATTGAGCCAGTAACAGATAAATTAATTTTTACGGGCAGGATCACATTGAGAAAGAGGAACTCTGGATCCTTGATCTCTTTGGGGTTGAGCCATCAACTATTTATCCGACATCTCCAATGAAATTATCAGGAACCTAGGAACAGAGGCCAAAGCAAAGTTGTTGCAGATCTTCAATAACAGCTGGACCTTAGGGCAGTGTTCCACAAACCTGAAGAGAAGCAATCATGATACCCCTCCTAAAATGAGAGAAAGATAGTTCCATTGCTTCCAGCTGTCTCTGCAAAACAATGGAGCACATCATCAATCACAGACTGCAGTGGTACATTGAAAGCGAAAACATCCTTGTGTCACAGCAAGCAGGCTTTAGGCTGTGCTACTCTACGGAAGATCAGACAACTACCTCTCTCAAGAAATTTAGGATGCATTCTAAGAGAAGAAGCTGGTGCTTTCTGCATGGATAGGTCTGAAGAGAGCCCGAGTACAGATAGACGGACTCAAGAGCAAGAAAGTACTACTGCGCCACGGTGTTCCCCAGGGCGGAGTCTTGTTCCCCACACACCTTTTCTAATCTTCATCAATGATCTTGTTGCTAATCTACCGCATGGAATTAAAGCGGCAATGTACGCCGATGATCTGGTTCTATGGAGCCCATTTGAACATGCTGCAGTGGCCACAATATCGCTACTTAGAGCTTGTCGCGAAAAATAAACTTGCTAGTTTCGATCGATGACAAAAGGAGACATTAGTCTGCACAAACAGGAAACCCTTTGATGTGTATAGACGGAGGAACAAAAATACGTAGCGTCAAACTGTCTGCCTACGGTCGGCATTCCTGTATGATGTGGGTTGTTCGAGGAACAAAATACGTCGCGTTAAAATGTCTACACTGGTCGGCATTTTGTTAACAAATTGTTGCTCGAGACGAACACTGGCGTCATCCGTCTACAAGGCGTGAGTCGACCAAGATTTCTGAAGTGTGAAGGATCGGTGCAGTTTCCGAGTTGTGATCAATGAAAGAAACTATAGTGTCAAATTGTTGATATTTATCGGCGGACATAGATCCAGTCTGTGATCGCATAGTTTCAATTATCAACCGGAATAGGCATATGGTAGGCTATTAATCATATCTAACTTAGGGTATGATTAGGAATAGAGTACAGTACGGTGCGGTGATATAATATATTATAGGTGTGGTGATAAAGTGTATTATAGGTCTGGTGATAGAATGTTCTATAAGTGCGGTGCTAGAAAGTATCATAGGAGCGTCGGCACTAGTATCCTATTGTGTGGCTTTAACTAGCTTGTGTGATATATCATTTTACTCAGGGAGTTGAGGACAATGTAGTGGGATAATAATTAGAGAGATTGAGGATGGTTGGGAGGGAGGAGGGGAATGTGAAATGGTAGGATCTTCCAGTAGGGCATCTGCTGGGTTTCTACCCGTTCCTTTATTCTTTCCTGGTGTTGCCATGCCTCAGACCATGTGATGGGTTATTTGGCCGTATGGCAGAGATCGGATCTCTGTTGTAGATCTGAGTGCTGCTATTGGCCTACACTCACCTAATTCCGGCCAGGATTGAGTTGCTCTCACCATGGTATTCTCTACTCAACAGGTTCCACGTAGGTGTGCTATGATATTCAACAGTGAAGCTAGAACACAGTTTAGAAGATGATGGCTCAGGATTTGAAGACAGAAGTTGCTGAGAGGCCTCTACATTGGGCTTATACCCAAGTTGGTCTGCGGGAACCTGGCTTCTGCTGAGCAGGACAGGCTGGTGATACTTATGTTTAGCAAGTGATAGTTGTATCACTGAACAGTCAGAACATTATATCTATATACAACACTGATTCCAGGAACATTTATATAAAGTTATGGAAATACCTGGAACATTCAGATTGTGGTGTTAATATGGGAAATCTTTACAACCAGTGACACTAGATCAATTAAGATTTCCTAAGTAACAGTGACAACAGTGTTAGAATTCTCTGAGTAACAAACAGTTTATAACAGAGGAAATTCATAGTGTGAATTAGATTGAAGACTCTCATTAGACAGTGTTTGTCATGGATGTCCCAACATCTGGATGCCTAGAGAGATAGCGGAGAACCTCTTCACGGGACCGGAGAAGCATCACCTAGGTGAGGTTGCTTGTCTGGAATACATGGTGCTGGTGTGTTCTCAGCACAGTGATGAGAATGACTATGCTCCTGAACACTGATCTGAGTCTATATACACTTTAGAATATATTTCACACATTGTACACCTTATACACACACACACTTCTCCTACATATACTTTTTGCTTTAATAAATTTCTTGTTTTTTATTTGTTGAAGCTAGAGTTGTCAAGTATGTTATGTTGGGGAAGAATGAGAGGGGGCATGATCCAGGGGTGAGTAAGAGTGAGAAGAAGGTGTCTTCAGATTGAGGGAGTGTTGTGGACGGAGTCTGCTGGATATCTCCAGGATAGTGATATTGAATTAAAATAAATGTGGGTGTTGATTCCCCTCACTCCAGGGACGACACTAATGAAGTAAAGAAGAACAAATAACTACTACGTCATTCTTTACTTACGACAGAGCTGTAGATGCATTTGTTGCATGGGCAAATAAATGGTGTGTCATCATAAACACTGACAAGTGCAGCACCACTCTTTTTACCCTAGAAAACTAAGTGGAACCACATGGGGGGCCAATGGGAAAATACTTAGCAAAGATTATCAAAAGAGCATGCGACCATACTTGGAATACGGGTCAACTGCGTGGTGTTCAGCATCAAAAACCACACTACAAGAGCTGGACAAGGTGCAAAATCAAGCATTTAGAGTCACCACAGGAGTGATGAAATCAATCCCTATAGTGGAGATGGAGAAGATGGGGAGGACACAAGCACTGAGAGAGAGCCGAGATATGAAAACGCTAATACAAGCAGAAAAGTTCCCCAGCTTGCTAGGCCACCCTTTGAAGAACAGATTCGAAAACTTAGCTATGGGGCGAATTAAAAGAAGTAGTTTTATCCACCAGGCCTACAACTCTGCAGAGAAACCACCGATCTACCCACAGTTGGTATACCCCTGAAAACTATTTCAGAGCGAACTCCATGGAAAGATGAACATAGACTATCGCTACAAATCCAGACAAAAGTGAGAGGAATATTTGACAAGGAAGAACAGAACAGTGTACAGCGCAGAACAGCCACTCTCAGCTTCCTTGATGAAGAATACCCACAGGACCTCTGGATCCGAGTCTACACAGATGAGTCAGCACAAAATGCTGTTCGAAATGGAGGAGGAGTGTACACCAATAGACAGACAGACAGACAGACAGACAGATAGATAGATAGACAGACAGATAGATAGATAGATAGATAGATAGATAGATAGATAGATAGATAGATAGATAGATAGATAGATAGATAGATAGATAGATAGATAGATAGATAGATAGATAGATAGATAGATAGATAGATAGATAGATAGATAGATAGATAGATTTCATGTCATTGCCTGTACTAACTTGCACTCCAGGGCGAGTAAACATGAAAATACAGCGAACTATTTACTGTACGGATTCACCCAGCCGCTGCTGATGTGAGGCGGCAATTATAGAAAACAAACATGGAGATATTACTCCGCTGTCTTGTAGCCCGATTCTTAGCACAGTGAATAAGGTAAATACTGATTGAA
>JACEFZ010022380.1:2500-10000 GCA_014155875.1 Cepaea nemoralis
CATCATAAATCACTGAAACCCGCCCAGTGAAAACCATGTACTGATATAAATCGAACTATGTAATTTCACATGAATAATTTAACGTCGTGGAGTACGAAAACAACATTCCTATTTTTTCATTGCCAGGATATCACACAACACAGCTAGACAACGAAGAATGGACTCGTCTGGACATTGACAAATGTTATTATGACTATTATTTTGATAGATATGGTTTTCTTATAGGTGAATCTTTTTACGAGGACATAATGGTGCGTTGGGAAACGAGCATTAGAGAGGCTGGACAGATCTGCGTGGGGTATTGGTGCACGATAAGGTAAATGTGGTCAGGGAAATGGATCGCGTTGAGTTATGTGGATAAATTATCTTGGCCTGGAGAGAATGGTGACTCATGAAGTGACCAGAAGATCTAGCTGATACCCAGTACACCGAGGAATAGCCAGACAGACACATATAGCAGACTGCAATTGGTGCCATTAATATTGGTACTCTTCGCTGGTTGTCGAAGATTATGACGGAGCCCATGTGAGAATGTTCTGAGTACTGTGATGTCGGCTCTTGACATAGCTCAGCTCAGCTCACTTCCATGCTATGCAGAAGGAGGCATTTTTTCGATGGGAGATGTAGGGTATATTTTTAATGACTATGCAGTGTTTGAAAATATTGCCGGTCCAAGTTTTGTATTTACCCTCTGTAAAATTCATGCAACATAATAGGTAAATACAAAACTTGGACTGGCAATATTTTCAAACACTGCACATTCATTAAAAATACAGTCTGTACTTAGTAGTCTGATGAATATATGTCTTGGCATTCATTGACATTCGTAGAGAGCGTTGAAGGTCTCATGAAAATATGAAGATTTTTCACGGCAACTTTTACAAAGTCATTTAAAGGCGACTATTTCGAGGCCACCGTGGCTATAGCTTTTAGTTTGTCTGTTGCTAGGAAACAAAGGCATAGGGGTTAGTGCGCTTGCCTGCCTGCCAATACAGTGGTCTGTGTTCAATCCGAAACAAAAGCAGGATTTTTTTTTTTTTCCTATTAGCACGGCTGTAGGGTCACACCAGCCTGGAACAATTTGGTACTAGACAATTTTCTGAGTTTGTGTCTGGGATGTGAGACAACGAGGAAGGGAACTGGCTACTCTACCTCAAATATCGTGGCCTAGATTATGTGCGATCCTAACACTTCACACCTCAAGTGCTGCAGTGTTGCTACAGGACCACCTTCACTTGTTACTAAAAACGTTACATTGAACCGCCGCCTCTGTGACGAAGGGGTTACAAATGCAATTCGTAACCCCGCATACCGCGTTAGAAACACAGCTGCGGGCAATTTGGAAGCATCCCACCTTGCGTTGATTTCCATACAATGGTATGAGCACCGGTTGGTCAGAAAGCAATGGCAAACTAATGAACGCAAACTTGCCCAGGAATTACCATCAGACAAAAAATGCTGGAGTTGACTGCTACGCCCTGCAAAGGATATGGAACTAACTTTCTTTTTTTATATAGAGAACCGACGTCGATGCTATCAGGAAAGCGTCCACGCTCTTCCATCAGATATTGGGAGATGTCTGTTCACTTTAACGCACTGATTACGCAAGCGCACAGTTCCCACTTTCAGGCATTCAATCTGGATTCCAGATACAGAAGTCTGAAATGTGTTAATTCATCAACGTCTGTGTCATTACTTGGCCGACAGCCATGAATAGATCTCAGTATTGATCACTTATCTACACGGAAAGCACCCACTATGGGTTCTGTGGAAGCCATAAAGTCAGCCTTCTCATTGCCTGGAACAGTTTTGTAGTCTCCACGACAGAGAATTTCCAAATGTTGTACATTCAACACCATGATATTTCACAGAAACCTGGACAATAACCACGCAACTTGAAAGATGAACTGAAACTATGGAGACGTTGATATGCAGAAGAAAAAGTAGTTTTTCTGGGAAACAAAACCAGTCAAATACAGAGGTTCTAGAGAGGTTAGGGATGAAAAGAGGGTTGACAACATATGTTTTATTTTTTTAAAACAAGCTAAATATTTTCGACTCATTCAATCAATCAATCATGTGCCATGCCGGTAAGCGTGGGCGGTCATGACTCGCCATTTCACTCGATCACCAGAGTCGTGGGTCAGCTCAGTGTTCCTGTCTCGTCCATGCCATGTGGCCAAGCCATCCAGGTATTTTCCTCTCGGTCTTCCTCTTGGTCTGTTCCCTTCGATCTTGCCAGTTGTCACTAAGTTCTCTATTCCATTTCTTCTCATAACATGTCCAAAAAATGTTGACTGTCTACGTCTAATTTCTCTAATCAATTTACGATTTTCACTTGTCTCCTGTAGTACTTGGTCATTGGTTTTTCTGTCTGTCCATGGTATTCTTTGCATTTTTACCACATTTCTGCAGCCATCAGATATTTTTCAGCTTGACTGCACATTGGGTAGCGGGGTAGGGGTATTCCCTATCAAAGGAGAAGTAAGGCGCCTCCTTCGCTCCGCTAGCCTACAGGACACCTTGGGCAAGGTGGAGTACCCGTTCAGCCTCCCGATCAGGGTTACGTGAAGCCATGGGTGCAGGTGGTGGATGAAGCTGTAGAGCAGCCGACAGATAGTTGTAGGTTATGGTCTCCACCTTTACGACGGTAGGCAGATGATCTCATTTTTTGGAGGATACAATGGCTACGGTCACTGACCAGGTCACTGCTAGGAAGGAAAGCAATGGCAAACTACCTTCTTTACAGATGCCAAGAAAATCATGTTGTGTGGACTCATGGGATAGAAAAACCAATGAACAAGTCCTTCAAGAAACAAATGAAGATCGTAAACTGATTAGAGTCATTAGACGTAGACAAGTCACAATCTTTTGGACATGTTATGAGAAGAAATGAATTGGAGAATTTGGTGACAACTGGCAAGATCGAAGTGAACAGACTAAGGGGAAGACCTAGAAGTAAATACCTGGATGGCTTGGCCTCATGGCATGGTCGAGACAGAAACACGGAGCTGATCCACGACTCTGGTGAACGAGTGAGATGGCAAAACATGACCGCCCACGCTTACCGGCATGGCACATGATGGGTGGATGGATGCACATTGTCCAAGTTTCACATCCATGCAAAAGAACAGGCTCTATGTATCCCCTCAACACTCTTTTTCTCGTTTCAATTGACATCTTTTTATTGGTCAGAATGTTTTTCATCTTGCTAAAGGCTACTTTTGCCATGGCGATTCTTGTTCTAATCTCTTCAAGGCACCTCCCATCAGATGTTGGTGGGGGATGTGTGCATGGTGTGTGGGTGTGGTGGTATGGTGAGGATATGTGTGTGGGTGGGGGATAGTGTGGTGTGGGGGATGTGTGTGATGGGTGCGGAGAATGTGTGTATGGGTGGGGTATATGTGTGGGTGAGTAGGGGATGTGTGGTGGTTGGGGGAAGTATGTGGGCTTGTGTGGGTAGGAGATGTGTGTGTGGATGGGGAATGTGTGGTTGGGGGTGTTTGAGTGGCTTAGGGATGTGTAGGTGGGTGAGGAATGTGCATGTGTCGGGGTGGGATGCGTGAGTGGGTGGAGGATAAGTGTGGGTAGGGGTATTATGATCGAGAGATGTTTGGTTGGGGGTGGGTGGGGGATGTGGATGCGTAGTGGAGGATGTGTGCGTGAGTGAGTGTGTGTTGGTGGACGGGTAGGGAATGCGTGTGTGGGTGGGGAGAGGTGTGTGGAGTGTTGGTTAGGGATATTGTGTGGGTGAAGTATGTGTGTGTGGATGGGGGATTTTTGTGGTGTGTGGGTGGGGGTATGTGGGGTGGATGGGTAAGGGTATCTGTGTGAGTGTGGGTGGGAATATTGTGTGGTAGGGGATGTATGTGATGTGCGGGTGGGGGATTGTGTAGTGGGGGATTGGGTTACGGCATGTATGGGTGGGTGGAGGATGTATGTGTGGGTGGTGGGGTGTGTGTGTGAGTGGATTGGGGATGTATGGGTGGTTAGGGAGATGTGTGTGTGGGGGGGGGGGGGAGGGGGGATTGTGTGCGTGGGTGGGAAATATGTGGTCAATGGAGATAAAGCTGGGGGATGGGTGGTTTGAGGTGTGGGTTAGGATGTGTATGTGGGTGGGCGTGGTATATGTGGGTTGGTGGGGGAATGTTTGTGGGTGGCGAGTGTGTTTTGGTTGGGGGAACAGGTGAGGGAAGTGTGGGTGGGGGGTGTGCGGGAGGGGGAAGGGTCGGTTGGTGGGGTATGTATGTGTCCCTTGGTGTGCGTGTGTGTGGGTAGGTGGGGGTGTGTGTGTGGGTGGGGTGATGTATGGGTACGTGGGAGATGGGCCTCATAACATGATAATTTGCCTTGTTTATGTTTACAACATTCATTTCACAATGTTTATTTTTCTTCCTATGTAAATATATAATGCTCTTGATGAACGAAAGACGAGTGATTGGAAGGGCCGAATGTAAGACGGGCCTGTGCGCCCAATTTGTGACCCTAATAAAGTTGATTTGATTTGATTTGATTTGATTTGTTATGACTGTTCCGAGATAATTGTACCGATTCACTCATTAAATGAGGTTAAAGGCCTGAAAATCGACATAATTGCACCGGGTTCTATCCCGTATGGTTCAGTCATCTCTCTCCTTTCTGTCGAAAGCGTCGCACAGAGTTTGCGTTTTTGACTATAAGTGTTCATCATCATCATGTGCCATGCCGATTAGCGTAGGCGGTCATATTTAGCCATCTCATGCTATCACCAGAGTCGTGGATCAGCTCTGTGTTTTTGTCCTGACACGTGGCCAAGCCATCCAGGTATTTACTTCTCTGCCTTTTCCTTGTTCTTTTCCCCTCAATCTTACCAGTTGTCAACAAGTTCAATAGTTTATTTCTTCTCATAACATGCCCAAAAAAAAAACATGATTGTCTACGTTTAATTTATCTAATCAGTTTAAGGTTTTTATTTATTTCTTGTAGAACTTGCTCATTGGTTTTTTTGTCTGTCCAGGATATTAATTATTATTTACATTTCTATCATAAACCACATTTCCAATCCATTAGATGTTTTTGAGCTCATTGTCCACGTCTCACACTCATACAAAAGTGCAGGTTCTATGTAGCACTTCTACACTCATTTTCTCCTTGCAATTAACATCTGTTTATTGGTCAGTACGTTTCTGTCTTACAAAGGGCAGCATAGCGATTCTTGTTCTAATCTCTTCAAGACACCTGCCATCAGATGCTATGACTGTTCCGAGATAGTTTTACTGACTGACTTGTTTAAGAATACACCCATTGACACTTATAATACATTGTGGCATTTCTGTCGTCATAGATACGACCATAATCTGTGTCCTCTTACAATTTAATTCTAAGAATATTACAGAAGAGTATAATAATTCATTTCAGGAAAAATAGAGCAAAAGAATCTATACAACATGAACTCAGTTTTGAGGAAGACTGCTTATTGAGACAAATACAACATTCCAGGGATGTAAAAAGACACGAAAGTCCAGAAAAGATAACTTTGGAGAAGGGGAGACGAGAAAGATGGCACTGAAGATGGAATCAAGATGTGATAGATAATTTGCAAGTAACAGAAACAGACATCTGCTTGTCATAGAAAGACATTTCGAAAGGCTTTTATAAGAGACAATTTCTGCACAGAACAAACTACCGAATGATGATGATGATGATGATGATGATGATGATGATGATGATGATGATGATGATGATGACGATGATGATGATGATGATGATGATGATGATGGATAATGTGGATACATGTGATAATATACAGCAACATTAGCGTGAGAAACACTTGTTTAATTTAGCCACTCTCTCTGTCTCTACTCTCCTCTCTCTCTCTCTCTCTCTCTCTCTCTCTCTCTCTCTCTCTCTCTCTCTCTCTCTCTCTCTCTCTCTCTCTTTCTTGCTCTCTCTCTCTCACTTTCTGTCACGATATCTCTCTAACTCTCTATTTGTTTACTCTCTCTCTCTCGCTCGCTCTCTCTCTCTCTTTCTCTCAAACGAGCCTGTGTACCCAATTCTTAACCTTTTTAATATAAAGTTTGTTCGTTCATCCGTTCGTTCGTTCGTTCATTCGTTCTCACTTTCTCACCATCTCTCTCACTCACTCGTTCTTTCACTCTCACTCCTTCTCTCTCTCTCTCTCTCTCTCTCTCTCTCTCTCTCTCTCTCTCTCTCTCTCTCTCTCTCTCTCCCAGTCTTGTTCTATCCATGTTTGTAGGTCACAATCAATACCTAAATGTTGATTAATCCCATATGTTTCATGACCTCGCGAGTATCTGGCAATCTCTTTGCCCTATAGTCTATAGTAATGAGAATGTTACAAATCATTACGGGCGATCTAAACTGCACCGCCCTGCACTGCTACACACTAAAGTGGACCTCGAACGATCTTTAATTTGGTATAATAAATAAAACACTGATTTTAAGAATTCACCACACACACAGCACACACACACGCGCGCGCACACAATCACACACACACACACACACACACACACACTATCAAATGGACAAGTGCAGGAGATTATTGAACATTTGTTTCACATACTGGTACACCTGGAATCTGTTTGTTTCAATTATTCCATCTTGCTTAGATTAGTTGTTGAGTTAAGTTGAGTCACGAACAGGCATCACGGCACTCGGGTCATTCCCATACGTGCTCCTTCATCATATACAACAGCCAGCGATGAGTTCCAATTATTAATGGTACCAGTAGCAGTCTGATTATTTATTCGTATGGACTTCCCTCAGAGTTTTGAGTGTCGGCCAGATCCTCTGGTCACTCCCTGCAATGCTATGCCCTCCAAGCAGTGATGATCTATCTGTTCTTCTGCACTATACACACTATTCCCAAGGGCGCCGACCGCGTCTGTCTTATCATGCACCATACATCACCAAGTGATGCAGGCCAGCCAATCTGTCGTCCTGGTCGTTCCCCACCACACCAGCGTCTACTGTGGGATCAACTTCAACAGATGTTCACTAGTTTTGATTGTTAAACTGAAGCCTGCCACTCTGCCTTAAGCACGCCTGTCTGCATTTTTTCTCATCATACTTTGTGAGTCCATTACAATCACGACATGCATTTCACGTGTGTCCTTCAAACAGAGGAACGCCACAGTGATTGCCTCTACCTCAGGTCTCAGACTAGATGTCGTGGTATCATATGCCAGGTTCTCCTGCACCAAACACCCTCCATCAACCTTCACCACAAACCCCTCAGGCACTTATTGTACCTCTTTGCACAGTGCCATCCATGTAGATGATTACATCGCCTGGTCGCAATTCTCGTTGATCATTTGTTTCACCTCCCATTCAGCGCTGCCTGCCGGCCGATCCCTACATTCTCGATCCAATGTTATTATGACCCTGCACATGTCTGACTTTTTACTGGCATTCTGACCCACTCCCCTCCGCTTCCAATGTTCTCAAGCATGCACAATTCTCCGATTGCGTCCTCTGCCTTAGTCATCCGTGATT
>JACEFZ010022381.1:0-11620 GCA_014155875.1 Cepaea nemoralis
AGGGAGGGAGGAAGGGGGAAAAGGGGGGGGAAAAAGGGGGGAAAAATAGGGAAAAAGAGGGAGAAGGAGGGGGGAAAGGGGAAAGGAAAGGGAGGGGAAGGGGGGAGGGGAGAGGAGGGGGGGGGGGGGTTGGGAAGGAGAGGAGGGGGGAAAAGGGAGGGGGGGGGAGGGAGGAAGGAAGGAGGGGGGGGGGAGGGGAGGGGGGAGGAGGGGAAAGGGGGAGGAGAAGGAAAAGGAGGAGGAGGAGGGGGAAAGAGGAAGGGAGGGGGAGGGGAGGGGGGGAAAGGGGGGAGGAAAGGGGGGGGAAAGGGGAGGGGGGAGAAGAGGGGGAGGAAGGGAGGAAGGGGGAGGGAGGGGAAAAAGAGGAGGAGGGGGGGGAGGGGGGGAAAGGAGGAGGGGGAAAGGGAGGGGGGGGGGGGGAAAGAGGAGGGGGGGAGGGGGGGAAAGGAGGGAGAAAAAGGAGGGGAGGAGGAAAGGGAGGGGAAAGAGGGTGGGAAAGGGGAGGAGGGGGGGAGGAAGGGGGAAAAGGGGAGGGGGAGGGGTAGAGGGATGGAGAGGAGAGGTAGGAGGAGGGGGGAGGGGGAAGGGAAAGGGGGAGGGGAAAAGAGGGGGGGAAAAGGGAGAAGGAGGAGGGGGAAAGGAGGGGGAAGGAAAGGGGGGAGGAGGAGGAGGGGAGGGAGGAGGAGGGAGGAGGGAGGGAGAAGGGGGAAGGAGTAGGGGGAGTAGGAAGGGAAGAAAGAGGGAGGGGGGAGCGGGGGAGGGGGGAGGGGAGGGGGGAGGAGGAGGGAGGGGAGGGATTTAGGGGAGGGAGGGGGGGGGGAGGGGGGGATTTAGCCATTGCGATTCATACTCGTCAGGTTCTGTGATTTCGGTCCTTCCATTGATGTTCTTCCCTTCTACACGACTGTAGATACTTCCTTACACATAAAAAGATGAATTGTTATTGATATTGCCGTGGCATGGAGGAATATCAGCAGCAGAGTTGATCCAAAAACCAAAGACTGAGATCTACGGAGAGCCATGAACGCCTACGCCAGCCGGCACGGCACTTGATGATGATGATTGCCGTGTGACGATTCTGTGTAGTAACGTCATTTTCTTCCCTTTCCCTAGCGTTTTGTTTCGGGGATTCTTTCATCATCATCATCATATATTTACGTACGTATTTTGGGAGGGGGGAGGAGGGAGGAGGAGGAAGAAGAAAAAAAAACTATGACAGTTGACAGCTCTGGAATGAAAGGAAGGTGTGTAGAAAATTTCATCTCAATCGGATGTGCCGTTCGCGAACAAATAAAGGACATACATATTTACATATTTACATACATACACTTTGTTTTATAGATATATATATATAATATATATATATATATATATATATATATATATTATATATATATATAGATATATATATATATATATAATATATATATATAATATATATTCATAGCAGAAGAACAAGAACAAGAACAAGTTAAACATAAAACAAAATCACATTCTATGTTCACACAAATGCACAACAAAAGTAATTTCAGTTAAGGTTTTATTGTCTGGCAGCAATTATGTTCTGGTAACAATGGAAACAAAAATAAATCAATCAAACCCAGAATAATTCAGTAAAGTTACATTTTACATTATGTAACCGAACACTTTCGTTATGAACATAGCTTGGTTGTATTCTAAAGGACATGATATACAACAAAAAACTTTCCTTTGGAGTAAACTTATAAGTCCGATGGGGGGATCATGCTGCATGGAAAACACGGTCTCTACAATTCAGATCAGGCGTTGTGCTATGGAAGGGTTATTATGTCTATTTTTGGGGACGCAGAGGTGTTTCCAAATATCACAGCAATTCAAGGAAATAAGGTGCCAGGAGAGGGTACCTTTAGAGCAAAATGGAATGATTATAATATATTGGAGGAAACACCCAAAATAAACATGAATTAGGAACAGGATTTGTCATCAAAAAAGAGTAGTTATGGGGGAACATTTTAAACTTTAAAGCTTTTAATGACAGGATTAGTAAATTACGAATAAAAGGTAAATGGAAAAATATAACGATGATTAATGTACATGCACCTACTGAGAGAAAGAAGATGATATTAAAGAAGACTTTTATAATGATCTGGAAGATGTCATAGAAGAAACCCCCAAACAGGACATCCTGATTGTGCTGGGAGACTTCAATGCAAAAATAGGTAGAGAGCAACTCTAATAAAAAAGTGGCCGGTATGGAAAGCCTACATACAACTTCAAATGATAATGGATGGAGAGTCATCAACCTGGCAGAAGCCAAAGGACTGCAGATTAGCAGTACCAGACTACAAAGAAAGGATATACACAAAACAAACTTGGAAATCATGTGACAAGAGAACCTATAATCAAATAGATCACATTTAATTAACAACAGAAATGCATCAAACATACAGCAAGTCAGAAGCTATAGAGGAGCTGAGTGCCACAGTGACCATTTCCTCGTTGGAGCAAAATTTAAATAAAACTTAAGAGAGCTTTCTATACTAAATTACAAAGATTACACCCAACATATAACAGAGAAAAACTACAAGACATTACAGTCAAAGAGAAATTTACAGATGAAATAAAATGTAAACTTGAAACTTTGCAAAACCCTTTGGAGGAAAGCGTTGACCAAACTTGGTTGAACATCAAGAATACAATTCAATCTACCGCAGAAGAATGTCTCGGTGTGTCAACCACGCATAGAAAGAACAGATGGTTCAATCAAAAATGTGAAGAAGCAGTCACTAGGAAGAAGAATGCCAGACATGTATGGTTAAATGACATCAATAACATCCAAAAGGAAGAGCATTATAGAAATGAATGTAAAGAGGCTACAAAAATAGTCAGACAGCAGAAGCGAGAATATATGAGTAATATAATCAAAGATATGGAAACTAATCACCAGAAAAATGAATCCAGAAATTTTTTTAAAGTACTGAAGTCAATGAAACGAGGGCACCAACAAAACACATATGGTTTAAAAGACAAAAATGGGAATATGATAAATACCAATGAGGAAATGTGCAACACATGGAAAGAATATTTTATTGAATTACTAAATTGTGAAGCTCCAAGTAACATTTTCCCACAGGAAGAGGTTCTAACATGCGAACCACAAATTGAAGAACCTACATTTGAAGAAATCCTATATGTAATCACACGACTTAAAAACAATAAGGCAACTGGGACTGATGGAATTGCTGCTGAATTTATAAAGGCAGGTGGCCATGCATTACATCTAAAGCTATACGAACTAATAATAAAAATCTGGAGGACAGAAGAATTACCCCATGACTGGAAAGAGTCATTATTGATACCTATCTTTAAGAAAGGAGACAAGTTCCAATGTGGAAATTATAGAGGAATATCACTACTGTCCACAAGCTATAAGATACTATCCGCAGTATTACTAAATAGACTAAAACCATATTCAGAAGACATATTAGGTGACTACCAGGCGGGTTTTAGACAAAACAGATCAACAATAGATCAGATATTTATCTTACGACAAATAGCCGAGAAACATTGGGAATATAAAAGAGATCTCCATAACATTTTTGTGGATTTTAAAAAGGCTTATGATAGTGTCCATAGGAATAGTCTATGGAATGTTATGCAGGAATTTGGAATACCAAGGAAGTTAATTAACATGACCAAACTATGCATGGAAGATACTTATAATATAGTAACATATAAAGGCAGGAAATCAGACCCCTTCCAAATAACATCTGGCTTGAAACAGGGTGATGCACTATCGCCGCTACTCTTCAATCTGGCTCTAGAGAAAGTTGTAAGGAAGGTAAAGGAGGAATGTGATATTGGAGGAACATCCAAGCTGCTTGGTTATGCAGATGATATAGATATTATAGGGCAAAGTGAACAAAAGACATTAGAAATATTGACTCACTTAAAGGAAAAAGCCCAACAGATGGGGCTGGTTATCAACCAAGATAAGACAGAATATATGGTAATTTCAAGAGACGGAATGGCTAAAAACTCTGGCCACATACAAATAGATAATATGACCATTAAAAGAACGGAAACATACAAATACCTGGGTACAATCTTCAACTGCTCCAACATCATAAGGGAAGAAATACAAACTAGAATCAACTCTGGAAATAAGATATACTATGCACTACAACATCTACTAAAATCAAAGGCGCTATCTCGTAACACCAAAATCACAATATACAAAACACTGATCAGACCAGTTGTGCTGTATGGCTCTGAAACCTGGAGTACAACGAAAGGAGACGAAGCCTTGTTACAAACCTTTGAGAACAAAATTTTAAGACGCATCTTTGGACCTATTAGGGATACACAAAGTGGAGAGTGGAAAAGAAGAAGTAACAAAGACATTTATGATTTGTTTAAGTCCCCGCTAATCACTGGTATCATGAAGGCTAATAGACTACAATGGCTGGGGCATATAGAAAGAATGGAAGATAATAGGGAAACAAAACTCGCTTACACTCAGGAAATAAATGACCGTAGACCCCGAGGTAGACCAAGAAGGCGGTGGAGAGATAATATACATACAGACCTACAAGCACTTGGAATCAACGACTGGCAAGAGAAGGTCCACCAGAGAGACGAATGGAGACAGATTGTATTTGCAGCAAAGAACCTCAATGGCTCGGAATGTGGAAGAAGAAGAAGAAGAGGTGTTTCCAAGGCACCAGGGCCGGGTTATATACTGGCCAAGACCTATTGACGCGTCCTCGTCGAGGGTTCTGGGCAACTAGGTCCCTTCGGGGTCCTGGCTAAAGTCAGTAGGATCGCCGATTCCTCCGAAGTCGGAGAGTGTCTGCCTGTACGGCGAGGAACCACCAGTCTGCACACCAATAAGCCAGACATGGGACAATGGATACTCACGCAAACCTCAGGTCCTGATGTTGGACAACAGGATGCCTTCATCCGACATACAGGACTTCGCGTTGGAGAAGAAGTCAACGAACACAAGCAAGCAATCAAGCATATCTATTTTGAAGAACAATATAGCAAATTATCGTCTATAAAGATGGTGAAGTGCCATTAGAAGTAGTATAAGATTTATCATCTCAGTGAACGATAGTTCTATATAATGGCTCACTTGTGGTAATGCATGGCTTAATGACTTGGCTTAATTTTGATCAGCTTGCTGAGGTTTCTACATCTGACTATCACAAATACCTGGCTAATTTTATAGAATTATCAGTTGGATAACGGAAGATATTGTCGTAACGTTTTAAATAAGTACAATTTTAGTCAGGTTAGTATTGCCACATTGTCCATAAGTAGTTTTTATTTTGCCAGGTTAACATTATCAGATCATTTTTATAAGTAACTATTTAGCTAGGTTAGCATTGTCCCATTTTCTAAAAGAAAATCTTTTAGTTAGATTAGCTGAAGTATCTTGTCACTCTTACCATAAGTAAATCTTTTAGTCAGATTATTTGAAGTATGTTGTGACATTTTCTATAAGTAAATGTTTTAGTCCGGTTAGAATAGGCATATTTTCTATAAGTAAATTTGTTCAGATCACCGCGTCTCAGAAGCCTCATCTACATTGCATCTCCGACATCTAAAGTATTTCCTATAAGTAAATCTCTTAGAATGATAGCTAATAAATAGTGTCACAGCGTGTTTTCTTTAAATAAATAAATTACTAAGACGGATAAATAAAGACACTCTCATTAGAAGACTGGCATCGATGAGGGAAAGAGAAGCTCTGTCTCAATCTGTTATTTTGTGTTAGCGTGGCTAGAATGTTTACATATCAACATCAGTATCATGAACACGTTTATATACTCGTAATTTTGAATAATCTTGGGCATTACAAACTGAGATAATACAAGAACGCTCTTGGAAATAACTGACTCTGAAATAATACATGAAACGTATCGGAAGTAACTAACTCTGAGATAATACATGGAAACTCTAGGAAATAACTTACCCTGAAATAATGCACGGGCACTCTTGGAAATTACAGACTCTAAGATAATACATGAAAACTACTGGAAATAACTAACTCCGAGATAATACATTGACACTCTTGGAAATAACAGACTCTGAGATAATACATGGAAACTCTCGGAAGTGACATACTCTGAAATAATACATGGCAACTCGTGGAAGTAGCATGCTCTGACATGTTTGGAATTAACATATATCCCTTACTTAACACTGTAAAACGGTCACATTCGTTAATAATTAACAGATACATTGCCCCCCCCCCCCCCAAAAAAAAAAAAAGTATTTTTGGGACTAAACAAAATGGATGGCGAAAAATTCGAAGCAGGGGTGTGTCACAGTTATGATTTCAAATTTGTTAATATGGTGGCAGACATATTGTATTGTATATCACATTAAAGGGGTTGCCTGCGTATAACTACTGCATTGCTACGTCAATTATAGTTTAGATTTATAAGCTTCTTACGTTATGGGAAGTTCGAATAAGAAGATTTATCATTCCATGACACTTAATCAGTTAATACAATACCTTGAACGTCTATCTATAGATGTAATATTTAAATTGTAATATTGTATTATATTATTTATTCTGTAATTGTCTTGTTTATACTATTCTTTTCATTTGACATTATAGCTGCGTTTCTGCCCTGATCATTTTCATTGTGACATTCAGTACCTGTTATTCTGCGTTGTATTTTCACTTGCTAACCGAAAATGTCGCAAAGGATTTACGGACGCAATTAGTAATTCCGCATACCGCGTTCAATACAGCTGTGGGCGATTTGGCAGCAGACAGCCTTGCGTATGCTTTTCATACAATGATGTGAGTGGCGGTCGTTCAGAAAGCAATGGTACACAACTGAAGGTAAACTTGCCAAGAAATCACAAACAGACGAAAAATACTGTGGTTGACTGCAACGTCCTGTAAAGGATATGGAATTAACTAAAAAAAAATACTTTTGATCTTTGGGTCTGTTTGTATTTTAGGAAAAATAGCACACAAAGTAATTGTAACACATATTTCCATGTAGCTTTTATTGCAGGAACGAATCAGCTAAATTTATACATGAATTCTGGGCATCTGCTTGTGGTGTAGTATCGACACTTGATATGTAAACTAATTACAACATTAAAATATATCGATAATTTCAAAGTAATTAGAAATGCCTAAACCTCTTCGTGTCGATGTGTGGCGATACTCCATTCAAATAATTTATTATTTGGCGTGTGAGAGTTCTGGTTGTTTAAATACCGAACTATTTAATTTCTCTGGTCTCTCGTTATTGTTTTTATTTTCCTTTCACACAGCACATCGTCATTAGTCGACTCGACGAGCTATCTAGAACAAGACGCCTAATCGCTTCAAGGCAGAAAATGGCACGTGGCAAGGGTAACGCCAGAAGACATCCGAATTTCAAAATAAGCAGCATGGAAGCCGCCAACACAATCAAGAAGACACAAGAGGAAAATCTGACAGCTTGCTGCAGTAAAACGCCAGAACGTGAAACAACCGCAGAGGTTATTCAAACTTCTACACCAAATGATGTTTCTCCCGTCGATCAACCGATGCCCAGAGACTACAACTTTAACTGAAGACAGCAGCAGCCGTGAAGTTTTCAACAGCAACAACCGTGAAGTTTTCAACAGAAACAACAGTGAAGTAGTTAACAACACCAAGATGAAGCAGCCCAATTTACCAGAGACCCCCACACAGGTGGAAACAGCAACAACGGAGGACTTCACCGGCAAATTACTGCTAAATCATGCGTGGGAGAAGCCAAACTGTCGGCGCTACAAACAGACACAAATAATCAAGCTGCTGGAAAACGTGCTGGGAAGAAACAGCATCTACCAGCTGGGCAAAGATACCTTATGGAGTAGTGGTCTCCATCAGCAAAAACCCAAAGACCACATCACTTATGCAGGAAATCGCACAAGGAGAGAAGGCCGACATCAAGCTTCACCACGGCATCTTATTGGAAGCCACCCAAAACAGTATGATGACACGATGAATCATTAAACGAGTCAAGACCCATATCACCAACGACCAGATCAAAGAGATGCCGACAAGGGAGAACAAGAAACTCAAGATCACCAGTGCTGAGAGGATCATCGGAAAGAACAACATCCCCTCCACATTCGTCATAGTAACATCGGAGGACCAAATGATCCCACAATTCATCAGATTGTACAAGAGAGACCATGTTCCAGAGCACTACATACCAGAAGTTTTGACACACCCGTGCCACCTGCAAGAGTGATGTGGAGGTATGCAGATACTGCTCTGGACCTCATCCATACAGTTAGTGTCAGCATGCACAGATCGACAAGGAATTCAGGAGGCCTAACACTAACAGAAAATGTGCCAACTACCTCGGCAACCACGGCGCCAGGTACCTCGGCTGTCCTTGCCACCAAGACAGTAAGAAATCCATGAAGATAGCCATTGTCAGGGTCTTAAACTTGGCTCGCTTACCTAACAAGTGTGAGACAGTACAAATACAACGTGATTTGACGTAAGACTCAACGACACACCGTTCAATGGATTTATTAACTCTTTCGCTACCGTGCTCCCATCTGTGGACAGAATGGATTTGCTGTAATGGCAGTCCGCCCTTTTCGTCCCACAAAATGATCAGTGGTTTATTTCACATATTTCTGCTCCGTTTCGGAATTTTAAGTTACAGTAAACTAAAAAGTAGTACAGCCGAAAGATCTCTACGCCATCTTGGAGCGGTCAATCGTTTTCTAATTTTGGATTCTTGTGAATTTTCAGTTTTAAGGTAGTGTTAATTTGTTTGTTTTGGTTTTTCACAATGGAAACGCCCACCAGTTTGCGTCCACGTAGTATGACTTGAGATCAAGCTAGATTATTGTTTATAATAATATGTGAATGTGAATATTTAGAAAGTAGTTTTAGTTGTGTCTAAAGTTTTAGCACGTGGTGATAAAGAAAAACCAGTGAATGTTCGTCAACAGCTGAGTGTTTGACAACGAAGCACGAATGGCTGAAGTTTACGTCTGTCATTATTGCTATGGGACTTGATCCAAGACCATGTATCAAAGACTACCGGTGTACAAGTGCACATTTATATACTCCTTGGTATGTGGCACTGCCACTACGTTTCCCAGTAATCAATTAGAAAATTATAATATATTTATCACACCATGTTATCATGTATGTCAACCTGAGGGTACCCAAAAAAAAAAAAAAATTATCCTCTTGTTGACTCTGAAGAATATCCAGGAAGCATTTTACCCATTTGAAAATGTGTCCATTGATGATATGATTATTTGGTGGAAGGGCTAAACAAAGCTAAAAAAAACCATGCATTGTTGTCTCTACCAAGTCTGTAGTTAGAACTGTTGAGAGCGGATTGCGAAAACCGCAAAGCAAGCTGAAGATGGTCTCCATGAAAATAACACGGCGATGAATGGCTGCGACAGAATGGACCAAATGGTTGGATATTATAATATCCATGATAGGAAAACCATTACGTGGTGGAAGAATATCTACTACTAGATCTTTGAAATTGCACAGATCAATGCTCACATCCTACATTCCATATGGCAAACAGAGAAAGGAGGAAAAAAATTGTTATAGAAGGATTTCAAGTAAAGGAAAGTGCTCATCGCGAAGTAGCTCAGAGTATTCCTGAAAGTTTGACACTCTGCCTGCCGAAGAATTTCAGTCTGTTGCAGGAAATTATGCCGAAAGATTTACATGAGCCAAGCATTTAATAGAATTTGTCGGTGTCAATAGAGACTGTTGTTTGCAGCACTCGAACTAAACGACACATATCATCTTTTGTTTGCTCCGGCTGCACTAATAGACCAGACTTGTGCGCCAAAGTTTGCGTTGCAGCCTATCACAAATAGACTGCCACATATAGTAAATAAAAACAAACAGACATGACAATTAAATGTAAATCTGCCAAGTGTTTTCCTAATTTTTGTCTGAAAAAAAAAAAATACATGATTCAGAATCTGCGGGCGAAACTTCTTTTCGGATGGTTGATTGGAAGCAATGGTGTTTATAGTTTAGAATAGTGTTGTTTGTTCAGTAAATTCAATTGGATTAGCAGTGATCAGGATATTGGATAACAACGCCCCCTCGGTAAGTACAATGTTTACATTATTTTTACCTCTTTTTAACAAATTATTTTATAAGTTATATTATTATTTGTATTTTATTTACAACATACAGCAAAAATTCTCCTACCAACATATTCCTTGTGCTATCTCCTTTATTTTGATATATAATACAACATTTCTGCTACAATTTTAACCATTTTCATAACATTATTGCGACATACACCAATTTCCAGATTTCGGCCATTAGTTTTTTTCATTTGTGTGAAAAAGACATGGTTCAGAATATGCACCAAAACTTCCTTTTGGGTGATTTAAATGAGCAATACTGTTTATATTCTTGAAGACAAGTGGTGTTTGTTTGATTATTCAGTAAATTAAACATGATTAGCAGTATAGGAGTGTAGAAAACACATTCTAAGTGCAATGTTTACATTATTTTTACCTACTTTTGTCCAATTATTTTACAAATTATATTATTATTTTTATTTTATTTACAACCTAAAGCTAAAATTCTCCTACCAACATATTCCTTGTGCAATCCCCTTTATTTTGATATATAATACAACATTTCTGCTACAATTGTAACCATTTTCATAACTTTACTGTGACAGACCCCACCTTCAAGATTTCAGCCATTATTTTTTGTCATTATTTGTGAAAAATACATGGTTCAGAATATGCGCCAAAACTTCTTTTTGGGTTACTTTAATGCGCAATACTGTTTATATTCTTGAAGACAAGTGGTGTTTGTTTGATTATTCAGTAAATTAAACATGATTAGCAGTATAGGAGTGTAGAAAACACCTTATATGTGCAGTTTTTTAAATAATTTTTACCTCTTTAATTTCATTTGTTATTATTAAACCTCTCATTATTGTCATAATATTTGTAACCTATCAATTAATTATTAACACTGTCATGTTCCTTGTGCAATCCTCTTTAATTTGATATGCTTACCTAACAAGTGTGAGACAGTACAAATACAACGTGATTTGACGTAAGACTCAACGACACACCGTTCAATGGATTTATTAACATATCAAATACAGAACGATGATCACAAATGTATATAATGGATACTTTACAACTTACATCCACAAGTCTGACTCTCAAGATGTCCAGACACTCGCCTTTCAATACAGCAACCATACAACGCCTTTCTCTCAATCACACGTCCGTCATGTCCCGTGTCCCCAGAGCCGTCTGGACTTGGTTCGCAGCTTGCCTCCCGCCTGACGTGGCGTCACGTGGCAGGCGTGCGTCTTTCGTTGGCAGCCTGACCGCTGGTCAGCCAGCGATCTCGCAGGCCGGTAACTCCTATTCGCCTGGCGGCGTAACGAAGTTGTTGCATCCCTTACTGGGAGCTAAGTCGCCTGGCGGCCGTAACGATGTCACTGCATCACTGTCTCCTTTCTGGACCCTGACACGCTCCCCCGGTAAAATCCATGAAAGATGTCGTCTTTCATGCATAATGTATGTACCTGTTGGGTTAATAGTCTACCCTTGTCAGAGTCCACCTTTCTATTTTTTTTTTGTTTTTTTTTTTTAT